>JADRCH010000079.1:1612833-1714044 GCA_019843965.1 Rhynchomys soricoides | reverse complement strand
CACCTGTAGCTTATGTGTATGTGTGTATGAACACCTCACCCCTACCCGATCACCTGTAGCTTATGTGTATGTGTGCATGAACAACACCTCACCCCTACCCGATCACCTGTAGCTTATGTGTATGTGTGCATGAACACCTCACCCCTACCCGATCACCTGTAGCTTATGTGTATGTGTGTATGAACACCTCACCCCTACCCAATCACCTGTAGCTTATGTGTATGTGTGTATGAACACCTCACCCCTACCTGATCACCTGTAGCTTATGTGTATGTGTGTATGAACACCTCACCCCTACCCAATCACCTGTAGCTTATGTGTATGTGTGTATGAACAACACCTCACCCCTACCCGATCACCTGTAGCTTATGTGTATGTGTGTATGAACACCTCACATCTACCCATTCATTAAGGCTTTTTTTTTTTTAAACGTTTGTGGAGAATAAAGTGGGGCATGCCAGGGCATACCTGTAGAAGTCAGAGGAGAATTTGGGAGATTTGGTTCTCTCCTTTCACCATGTGGGTTCCAGGCTTGAACTCAGGTCATTAAGCATGGCAGCCAGCATCTAATGCCCACTGTGCTATCTCTCTGGTTCCTTCCCACCCATCCATGCACATCTTAGTGCCTGCCTGTTCTTTGACTCCCTGAATACATGGCAACAGGGTGATTCTTGAGACTTATGATCTCAGGGTCTGGTGTCGAACACCTTTCATGGATTGTTTCATTTAAGAGCTTGTGTAGAGCATTGTATCCAGAGAGTATCACACATTCCCATCTTCACACACGGAAGCTCAGGCTCAGCAATTCAACAAAGCTAAGGCACACAGCAGCCACTGAATGACTGGATGGATAACTGAAAAGTCTTGAATTGAGCCTTGACTTAAGCACTTATTGGTGGGCGATCTTGGGTAAATCGCCCCTTCTTTGGGTGTCAGTGCCCATGTTTACAGAATGGGCATCATTCCAACCTATGTGGCAAAGAGCCTAGGAACCAGTAGGGAGAATGGTTCTATTGTTCAGTGGTGAGCTGGGTCTGGTGTATAGGGAGTTGGGGGGGGTGGCATTGATTCCCCTGGCTGATCCATGGCCTGCTTGGCTTGATGGTCTAGTAATGAGGAACTAGAAAAGGCAGATGCCCTGGCTGAAAGGCTGGGGACCTGTGAGTGGAGCAGAAATCTGCAGGACCAAAGAAGCTGGACTTGAGGGGAGGGGTGGCCTGGAAATGTTTGACAGAGGAGCCACCTGGACAAAAGCCCCTTCCCTTAGGATGCTATGCCTTGCTGTCTGCTACCTGCTGGGACAGCTCCAGGCTCTGGCTCCTTCTCAGCCAATAGACAGGCTGGGCAATCCCACTAAACTCCACCAACTAAAGCCAAACCGCAAGAGATAGTGGCTCCCTTGGGTGGAAGGCCCACAGAGGTTGCATGAGCAAGCTGGCACTGAGCCTTACACCTGAAGGACCTCATAGCTCTAGGTCTCTGTACAGGGTACGAGTGTGAGTCCACACACTCAGGGAGCAGACTCTGTTGGTGTGGCTGGGGTCTGACCCCGATCCACAGTCGTAAGACAAGGAAAAGATGTAAAGTTCAAGGGGAAACTCCAGTGACAATCGAGGACGGGGATGCCCTGTGAACTGGAGAGAGACTAGGAAAAGGTGATTTCCCCAATATGCCTGGCATAGAGAGAGCCAGGGGTCTGGATACCCGGAGGCATGAGATCTGGCCTAGGCTGCCATCTGCCCACACCGACTTCGCTTCTTCACGCCTGCATCTTCTGCACCAAATGGGACTTGCTGAGCCTGAATCCTGCCTGATTCTTCAGGGCTACTGCTGCAAGGACCAGTGCCTTGGGGTACATGGTCTGATAGAGGGAATGATATTCACAGTATATCTGAGACCATCCTACTTCCTGCTGCTTGGTGGCAGAGAGAAGGTTATGTGGATGGTGCATGCGTGTGTGTGTGTGTGTGTGTGTGTGTGTGTGTGCACGCACGCATGCTTCTTATGTGTGGTTGGAGTGGACAGTGTGGCTGGAGGAGTTACTTTACAAACATGCCAACCCCTGAAATACACAAGCTGATCTTGGGGAAGTGGCTATGGCAGAGCCAGGAGGCACACACAGCAAGTGTCCGGCAGGCTGCTGTTCTGAAAGACACTCGCCCCTGAAACACCAGCTAGCACCTACCCTCCCTTTAAGCAACTCTTCCCACCAAGCAGATTGCTGCTTCGAGCCATGGAGGAGCCCGGGTCTGCCTGGCACAGGGAGGAAGACTTAGAGTCTAGTGGGGGAGGGGCAGCCATGTGTTGATTATCTCCTTGATGTCGGGGTTCAGCTCTGTGATTTGTTTGCTAGCATTTTTGATTCCACTCAGTCCTTCAAAGTCAATATTGTCATTCCTTTGCAAAGAGAGAAATGGAGAACCAGGGATATAAGGCAACCATAGCCCCATCCTTGAGGGCTTCTAGGCTGAGAAGAGTTAGAATGCAGGATCTGGGAGATAGTAAGAGGAACTAGCCTTGCAGGAAAGGCTGGCATTTCTGAGCTGGAGACCGCTGATGGGCATGGGTGTGCTTGGGCATGGGTGTGCTCGGGCATGGCCTAACCAGCTGCCTGGTTTCCTTAGGCTCTGGGTGCTCCCTCTCCAGCCCCGGAGCCTGAATGGGCTCATTTGCATGGCTACTTCAGTCACAAGTGCAGGGATGCTAAATCAGGAGGTGTTGCTAGCACTATGCAGCTGAAGCAGTCCCATGAGGTCCCTGGGGGTGAGGTAGGGTAGAAGTAAGCTGGAGAGGCAGCCCAGCAGGATCTGCCTGAGTCCTAAGCTTGGGTGCAGTGATGACCCAGGGGGTACCCTCTTTCCATCAGTCCCTGGGAGAAGCAGGGCTCAGCCTCATCTCAGGTAAGAAGCAGCTAAGTCTTAGCCTTGGACTTTTCACATCTTCCTAAGCCTCAGTATGCCTGTAAGATGGTAGCATTCTTGAAACATAAGAGATCGAAGCAGGTGGATGGCAAACTCAAAGCCTGCCTGGGCTACCGAGTTAAGTTCAAGGCCAGCTTGGGCAACTTAGTGAGATTCTGTCCCTGCCCCCGTCCCCCAAAGTTAATGGTACAGCTCAGTGATAGGGTCTTTGCCTAGCAGTGAAGCCCCCAATTTAATCTCTAATGGGGGGAAAGATAGTAACAGAATTGTTCTGCCTGTCTTGCAAGCTGACTTTGGCACCCATGCGCTGTGGTACTGAGGTAGCTCTTGCCTTCTCTCTTTGGCTGTCCTGGTTCCCAGTCCTTTCCTCCCCATGTGCAGCCATATTTTTCTAGTGGGAGAAACAGCCCCACAGTGGTTTGTTTTGTTTTAAACAGAGCCTCACATAGGCCAGCTAGTGTAGCAGAAGATGACCTTGAACTCCTTCTGATCCTTCCCAGTGTTGGCAGTGTAGGCGTGCACCAGCACACCTGGTTCCCCACATTCTGCAGGGTTGCACCCAGTACCTACTTCCTGCGTGATCCACAACAGTGCCTTTCTTTTCTGAGCGTCCTCCCTCCCCTCCTTGCCAGACAAGAGTTGAGAGAGCTACTGCTGCATCAGATATTGGGCTGAGTGCCATTGGGCCTCAATAAACTAAGCCAGGTCAGGGACCAGTGGTCTTGGCATTTCCTGGGAGCTTGTTGGAAATTCAGGACCCAGCCCCACCCCAGGCTTGCTGATTCATAATCTGATTTTTAAAAGGGCCCCAGGTGACTCATATCCATTGTCCAGCTTGGAAAGCTCAATGATCTGGACACTAGCAAATGAAAGAGCAGAGTCCTTCCCTCATATCCCTCATAGCCTTCTGGGAGTGTCAGTGTGTGAAACGCAGAACAGAATCCACTCGGGCGATTTTGAAATGGGGGTTTCCACTTCCTACAGATGGGATTCACATACTGAAGCATTTGTGTACCTCATAAACATATACCATTTTTACTTGTTGATAAAAAGAAATAAAATTTAGAATCATCCCAAAACAAAGTTAAGAAACAAAACAAAACAAAACAAATTTAAGCTTCAGAAGTGCCTGGTGAGCCTGTAGTTTCAATTCCAGCCAGTAGGCACATGACCTTGGGTACCTGGCTCTTCTACAGAGACAGAGATGGGTCCCTGCTTCCTGGTACAGCTTCAGAAAGGAGAGAGAGAGAGAGAGAAAGAGAGAGAGAGACAGAGACAGAGACTGGGAGGCAGGTAGCAGCTCCGCTTTGCAGATGAGGGGACTAAGGTTCTGAGAAGTGATGTCATCCATTAAGATGCTGACACAGCAGGTGTGACTATAACTAGGCCCTCTGTTCCAGTGAAAAGCCCACAGCAGAGTCCTGTTGCTGTGGCCTGTTAGCGAGAGTGGGTACCAGCTCCAGAAGTCTGGCAGGTGGGTTTGGGGGAGTATGGGAAGGTAACCAATCTTTTGTGAGAGCGGGGATCTGGGGCCTTTGGAACGGACACTGGCTGGAAAGTGAAGCTCCCCCCCCCCCAAACATGTGCCTGCTCAGCTTGTGTACCATCCTTCCACACTCCCAGGCTGCAGGGCTGGCCTGCTTGACTCTTGCCTGCTGAGCTCCCCAAGGCCTCTTACTGATGGCTTAGTGCTTTCTTTTTCCAGCTTTGAGCAAGCCGCCTCGGAAGTTTTCGAGAACGGTGGACGGAAAAGAAAGGCTTTGATCTAATAAGCCCCTCCCCCAACACCTCATAATCAAGATTCCCTCACCCAGGGTCATGCAGACTCCTGTGATTCATGAGGCTGCACTGAAGTGGAAGAAACAGCCGAAAGCGGATTTATTGATCAACCCCCAGAGAAGCTGCCTGGCCAGGCTCCTGCTCTGGGTCCCTGCCAGCATCGGGGAGCTCTATCCCCTGGATGCAAATGGTAGGGCACCCTGAAGGGCAGGACAAAAGGATGCTTCTCATTTCCACTCAGGCCAGTAGTCTGCTCTTGCAGGGCATGGAGCTGTGCTTCGACTCTTCTCGGAACCTGCTGGATTAGTGGAGTGAGTGAGGCTGGACCTTCAAATGGAAATCTGGAGATATCTAGAGAGAGACCCTCTGAACGAGAGCTAGGCACAGGGTTCCTCTGCCTGCCAAGAAGGGTGTTGGTTTGAGAAACGCGGAGCGGTTTCAGGCTGGCTTCTTTCTGCCCCCTCCACTTCAGTCATATTTAAAGTAATTATTGATTTTGTTGGCTCAATATATGCCATGTATATAGTTGTTTTTTTTAAAAAAAGATTTTTATTTATTTGTTTTATATATATGATGTAACTGTCTTCAGACACACCAGAAGAGGGCATGGGATCCCATTACAGATGGTTGTGAGCCACCATATGGTTGCTGGGAATTGAACTCAGGACCTCTGGAAGAGCAGTCAATGCTCTTAACTGCTGAGCCATCTCTCCAGCCCAAACATCTTTACTCATGCATGACGTAGTTTATAACTGAGCATCCCTCCAGCCCATGTCAGTGCCCTTAACCACTGAGTCTTCTCTGCAGCCCGTGCAGCTGTTTTTTAAGCTATTGTTTGTGTCTCCTTTTCACTTCTTTCTGCTTTTTATAAAACCTTTAAAAAAAAAAAAAAAAAAAATCGTTTTTTTTTTTACAGTTTCACACAGGTATAAATGTATTTTGATATATCCACTCCCCCCACCCCCCCCCCCCCCCCCGGCCCTCCCCCACCCACCCCCCCCCCCCCCCCAATCTGCCTCATGTCATCAGATCTTTCCCAGAGCACACAGCTAGAGGCTGGGAGCTTTAGGGAGGAGCTGCCTCCTTTGAGCAGAGTATCATCCCTAACTCCCTGGCCAAAGGACTTCTGAGGACCACAACTCTCATGACTCCAGGCTGTCTAATGCTGGGCTAAGCAAACTCCCCTCCCAAGCCCCTCCTACTTTCATTACTTCTCAGATGGAGCAGGAACACGCCAATTCCCAGCACTGGGAGAATGGTTGAGAGAACTGGCTGTGTATCAGCCCTGAGTTTGTCCTTCCAAAGCCGAACAGTGTCTTTTTGTTCATCTGTGAGCCTGAACCCTGTTCTGTATCTCTTCAGAAGCCGAGTTTCCCACAGATTGGAGAGGGGTTGGGGTAGGGGTGGGGCTTCTTCAACGAGTTGGGCATGATAACAGTCACCCATGCTGCTGATAAACTCAACAGGCCCCGCTGCCTCGCTTGTCTTCCCAAGTCTGGAGAATCGTTACTTCTCAAGGCTACAAGCTTAGATTCCATGGATTCATTCCTCTGTTTCTTCCCTCAGCAGACGGCCATTCTCTTTCCTTTCCATTTCGCCCTCGATCTTTCTCTCTGTGGGACAGTTTGAAGCAGGGAAACCCTGGAGGAGGGACTGCCAGAGCTGAGCCTGGCTCTCCCAGGGGAGAGGCTGATGCATTCTAGAAGGGAACCATGATCTACCAGTACTTGTAGCATATCACCTCCATTCCCTGTGCTCCAGAAGAGCACACCGCTGTCCCAAATGGGAAGCTATCACCAAAGCCTTGTTCACTCATGGCAGAGCCTGGACCATTGATGGGGGCCTTGGGACCTTGCTACAATTGTCCTCTTCCAAGGAAGACATCAGGAATGTGGACATCTCTACTTTCCTAGTCTGAGAAACCTACATCTTGCCAGCCCCATCCTGTTCCACAAGTATGTTAGCTAGGTTGGAGATTCCCTGCTGCCCCTTGAAGTGATCAGTCTGCAAAGCTGGAGAGGCCTGAGAAGTTGACATGCCTCCCCCACCCCCCCCCCCCCCCCCCCCCCCCCCCCCCGACCCTCAAAAGACGCTCTGGCTACAGGCATCTCCATAGTGTTGAAAAAGGAATTGTGCCTCTTACAGGTCATTACGTCCAGGCATGCATCCCACCCCACTAGATGACTCAGCTCACCCCCCCCCCCCCACAGGTGAGGCCATTGTCCTTGGCCTTTCCTTCTGTCTGGCTTGGAGGGTTGGAGAGACCAATCTGAGAGCAGAACATGGCGGACGGCACTAATCTTTGCATCCAGTACCCAGAGCTTACTACCTTTTCAAGGCTCACCTCTCATATGGGTACTCCATCTGGCCTTCAGAGAGAGGAGGAGTTGGCTGCATCTCAAGGTTACCCAGGCAGTTTTAAGAGCCATCAGCTTGGGCCTCCTATTTTCAAGGGATCATTCTGTTATGCCTCAGACCAGAGAGAAAAGAAAGAGTGCCTGCCATAGGCGACTGCATTTGGAAATTATACCTTCCCCAGATTCGAGACCCACCCTTCATACCTCCTGCCTGCAGCCTGTGGATCAGAGCCACTGGGCACACCCAAACTCCTTTGTAGGGATGATGGAACACATCCAGAGAGATGTTCACTTCATCTCAGGGTGCATGGGTTTGTAGCAGACTGGGGAGCCAGATATCTGTGACCTCGGAATCAGGGAAGTCACTGCACAGTGACTTTGGTATGAGCTTTGCAGCACACACAGCCCTTCTCAGGCTGCTTAGGACTGGGGGCCCCCTTGAGACCCAGAGTTTCTTTTGCACAGTAACTGTTTCTTCCTTTACCCTCAGCACCCAGAGAGGGGCTCTGAATCTGAAGGAGGGAGGGGAAAATAGCTCAGAATAGAGGCTGTTTCTGAATCACACATGGGGACTTAATTGTCTTCTCCACCAGGCTGTGGAGTTGTTTGTCCTCAGCAAGTGACCAGGAGCTATTTGCAAGGCCCATTAGCTAACGACCTAATCAGTTTATCTAGCTCTTTTCTTTCAGGAAGTTTAGAGACCCCTCCTGCCTCTCAACTGCCTTGAGCCTGGTTCTAGCTCACCTCTCTTTTGGGGGGGGGGGAACGTCAGTTGATACTGATGTTTGAGGTGACAGGTGATGTCACAGGGATCAAGCAAGCAGGATTCTTAAGCCCCCCAACATCAGGCCCTCTCCCTGGGTTCCTTAGCCAGATTCCTCTGGGAAATGTTACTATTAAATATTTGGCCCCCGGGAGTGTACCGAGAGCTTTTGATTGTATCTGGTTTCCTGTTCTCCTTTGGGAGGAAGAATTTCTCTGCAGGAAGTATTTTAATATGTCTGAAAGCCTTACTTCCCCAGTTTTGAAATCCAAGTTTCCAGTTACAAGGGGTTGAGATTGTCCTTAAGAAGGGAGGCAGGAAAGAAGGGACCGGAGCTGTGAAATACAGCTCCATCTCCGCAAAGGATATAGAAGGAAAGGTGTTGGCCATCCCATGGAGGACATCCCTGACTGTGGGTACTGCATGAGTGCAGAAAGGCACAAGCTCAGCCCATCCAACCCTCCTTTCCCTGTCCCAATGCCCAGAACGTCCTGAGTGAAGAACAGGAGACAAGAAACAGGTGTAATAGCCTGAGGACACTGCATGGCTCTCAACAGCCGATGGGCTCCCACCTCCTGCAGCCATTCTTTGAGATAACAACTGTTCTTCTGCTGAAACTCCCCCCACCCCCAACTCCTGATGTCCAGCCAGATACCATGTCAGGTGTTTCTGACACCTAGATAGCTTACAAGGTAATGCAGCAGCTGAGACACCAACCAGATGGTGCCTAACTGAGGAATTAACAACAACAGGAAGAGCCCCCTAGGCTGAAGGCTGTAGAGAAGGGATCTGGACTGTAAGGGGGGGGGGAGGGGCTATATGGAAGGAGGTAGAGCCGAACGAATGATGACTATTGCCTGAGGTCCACAGGCTAGGACAAATGAGGAGCCTGGCTCCCTGCTTCCTCTGTGGCTTGTTCAGGTCCAGGGGTCAGCCACTCTGTACCATAGAGTCAGGCAGAGCCAGGAGGGAAAGCCTGAGACAGCTTCAGGACCAGTGTGTTCCAGTCTTCTTGCAGTGACACCAAGTTGCCTTTCACCTTCCTGACTGGCCATTCTCAGCCATTCAAAGAGGATTCTTTATAGCCTCAGGCTCTCTTCTTTCCCCACTGTTCTCTGTATCAACATCTTTGTCTTGGTCTTTAACTCGTGCTGAGTTCTTTATCTGGTGGCATTGTGAGCTTTTCTTGTCCTTATTGTTCATGTTCTCAGAGTCAACCTAAAATGTATTCCTAAAGGCATCCAGGCAGAGTCCTCCTCTGAGGCTGAGGCTGGGAGAGGCCACCTGCTGCTGCGCATACAGCCTCCAAGGGGAAGTGATCTCATCCATGAAAGAAAACATTTGAGAGGCAAAGGACCTATGAGGAGCTAGCCACTGTAGGGCTCCTGCTGGGTCTTAGAGGGCCACTTCCACACTGAACTGCAGACTGGAGGACCTAGGAATTTGTTCTTCAGGTTGAAGTGTGTAAGGGCAGTGCTGGACTCCAAGCTGTCAGGATGTGTTGGTGGCTGACTGGTAACACTTGTTATCTCTCTTACCAGAGACTCCTGTAACTATAACCATGTGTCAAAGGGCCCAGGGAGGAGATCTGCGATTGTCTGATTGGACCCAGATCCCTGGACTCTGTGCAACAGGGAACAAACCAGGGCACGTTCCTCTGTGGTCCTGCCTTTCTCACTTTTTGTTTATTTGTTTGCTTTTTCTAGAAAGGGTCTCACTATGTAGCTCTGGCTAGCCTCCATTCACAGAGATCTGCCTGCTTCTGCCTCCAGAGTTCTGGGATTAAAGGTGTGTGCCACTATACCTAGCTTCCCACTGATTTTCTAACCAAGCACCTGACTGATAGATAACATTTGCTTACCCCTCTTACCTCATTTCTGGCTCCCTGGGATGTGCCACGAGGTGACTTCTCAGTTCGTCATCCTGGATTAAATGATGCATGGGTTCACTGATCCATTTCTCCTGTACTTATTTGTTCACTCAACGCATGGTTACTGAGCACTCTCCTAGGAGCTGGGGGTGCGGAGTGAGCATGTCGGTGAAGACTCTGTTCTAAGGACCTTTTGCATAGGACTAGAGGGAAACACATATACTACCAATGCCCAAATAAAGCCGGAAGGTGAAATCTCTGTCAAGAAAATTAAATATGCTAGGAGCCTCCAAGGTGTTGGGGACCATTTATTTTTTCAGAATAAATCTGGACTCTTCTGAGTAGGTAACATCTGAACTGAGAGCAGATGGGGGAGACCTCACAGATGAGCAGAAAGTGCAAAGGCCCTGCAGGGATAGGGTGCTCCAGCTATGCAAACAGTGAGTGGTGGGTGTCAGTTCTCAGATGAGCTGTACAGTGAGAGGGTCAGGAACACTTGAAAATCAGTGACCCCATTACCCACTTTGGTCAGGAAAAAATTCAGAGTCTTCCTGCTTCTTCCCCCACCCAGACAGTCACGCTTAGCTGAAGGTCTTGATCACCTTTTTCCCAAGCACAGTCCAAGGCCATAACCTTCACCGCAGTTCCACAGTGTCTACAGAGGCATTCTGTACTTATCAGCTGCCTGTGTGGCTGAACTAGCCATGTCAGTCTCCTTGCTTGTTTCTTGGTCCCTGCCACTACACACTTCCACCCAGCATTGTGTGTCACCTTTTAAAACCAGAATGGGTTATGTCACTCCTTTGCAGAAAGAGGCTTCCCTGCTCTTCGAATAAACCCCAGAGCCATTGTTATGACCTTAGGTGGAACTCTCTGGCCACATCTCTGCTGAGCTATCCAGCTCCTCCTCCCCTGTGGCTCACCCTGGGCAATACTCTTTCTGTTCCTTAGGCTTTCCTGGGCTCCATGCTCACTGTACCTTCTGCCTGGGAGGCACTGGCCTGGAACTTTACCTGGATTCCTTGCTGGTGGTCATTTAGCTCTCAGCTGAGATCTCTGTCTTAGTCAAGGGCTCTGTCTCAAGATTCCTTTCTGGTCTCCTGGGCTCCCTGTTACAAACCCTGTTCAGCTTTTGTCTCCCAGAGTGTTTCAGTTGATGTAGCACAGGGTTTGGATGTAGACACATCTCAGACTTAAACATTCCATCTCTGATGCTTCCAGGCTAGGAGGCCTTGGGCATATGTCCTGATGTCTGTGAGTCTCAGTCACTAGTCATCAATAACAGTACTTGGGGGTAATAATAATACTTAATACTTTAGTCCAGCAAAAAGTGGTGGAATCTTGTCAGCAAAGCTGTCCAGCACTTAGATTACAACAAGGGGTTAGCTCCCAGTAGCAACTGACAATTATTATCTATCAGCTACCTGTTATTTCTGGGTACCCCTCCCTTAACTTCCCCTCATGTGGAAGCTCTGAGGAATGTCCAGGGAAGGAGCATGGCTTCCTCTCCTCAGTCCTATTTGGACATTGTGGTGGTTTGAATGTGCTGGAACTGGTAGGAGTTATGGCCTTGTCGGAGTAGGTGTGGCCTTGCTAGAGTAGGTGTGGCCTTGTGGGAGTAGGTGTGGCCTTGTTAGAGTAGGTGTGGCCTTGTTGGAGGAAGTGTGTCACTGTGGGGGTGGTCTTTGAGACCTTCCTCCTAGCTTCCTGGAAGTCAGTCTTCTCCTAGCTGCCTTTGGAACAAGATGTAGAACTCTCAGCTCCTCCTGCACCATGCCTGCCTGGATGCTGCCATGTTCCCACCTTGCTGATGATGGATTGAACCTCTGAACCTATAAGCCAATCTCAATTAAATGTTGTCCTTATAAGAGTTGCCTTGGTCATGGTGTCTGTTCACAGCAGTAAAACCCTAACTAAGACAGACGTAGATGTATGAACCTCTCTGCCTTGCAACGAGACGCCATCAGCAGGCTTCCACTCTCTCCTGAGTCCTCCCTCTCCATCTCAGGCTTGCTGACACCCCATTACTCACAGTATGCAGTACTTCCATACTATAGCCATTGATGAGGAGAGGACTACTAACACATGCTCTGGTGTTAGCAATGTCTTGAGTTTTAATGAGTACTCTTGAGATGGCTCAGGAAGGAAAGATAGTTCTTGCTGCTAAACCCAGTGATCTGAATTTGATTCCCAGAAACCACATGGGGGAAGGAGGAAACCATGATATGAATTATGTTGGGGGGGGGGTGGTAAAGCAGGATCTCACTACGTAGCCCAGGCTGGCCATGAACTCATGATCTTTCTGCCTCTACTTCCAAGGGTCAGAAGTACAGGTGTGAGTTACCACACCCAGCTCAAACCTTCCTTTAAATCTTATTTTAAAATTCCTTTTGAGACAGGGTCTCATGTAGCCCAGGCTTGCTCATGCTTCTTATGTAGCTGAGAACGACCTTGAGCTTCTGATCCTTCTTCTTTTTTTTTTTTTTTTTTTTGGTTTTTCCAGACAGGGTTTCTCTGTGTAGCCCTGGCTGTCCTGGAATTCACTTTGTAGACCAGGCTGGCCTCGAACTCAGAAATCCACCTGCCTCTGCCTCCTGAGTGCTGGGATTAAAGGTGTGCACCACCACTGCCTCGCCATTTCTGATCCCTCTGTTTCTCCTGCAAATGCTGGGGTCATTGGTAAATGTCACAATGCTGCCATTTCTGCTAAACCTTTAAGGGGCTAGTTCCCTACTTTTCCACGGCTCCACTGTCTGAGACTGAGTACCCCTAACACAGCCCCTGGGGGTGGTGGGGACTTATGTCTGGACTTAAGAGAGACTTCCCCAAGCATGGTAGACACCTTCCATGCCCCCACCCCATGTATCAGCTTCTTATTCCCAGACAGAAGGAGAGATGAGTGTCTTCTCTGGCCCCAGAGAGCCTGCCCCACCTCAGCCAAGGTCCTGGGTCTAGTTTTTCCCACCAAGGAGAAAATAGCAAGAAAAACAGATGGGAGCTGATACCCTGTACTGTAGGGTCGGCTGGGACCTGGTACTGGAGGAGCCCCAGGAAGCTTTAACCCCAGGGGCTTTGGACAGGCAACAAGGGTAAGGGGGGAGGTGGAGGGGGCCCCTTCTGGGCGTTCCTCTCTTCCATATGGGACACTGTTAATATCCATCTCTCCTGTCATTTGTGTCCATATGTGGGTCTTGGGATGGACCCCACTCTCAGTACTTCAGGGCACCTGGTTCACCCTCCATTTTTAGGTGGTGCCACTCAAACCAGTCCAGTTTCCCCCATGTTAAAGCAGAGGATATTCTGAATCTGCCACCATCTGCATCTAAGTGACCCAGTTAACCTAGGTCCTGAAGCGGGTCTGGGCTTGGAAGTAGGAGACCAGGGTAAGTAGACACACTAATCCATATCACTGCCATTCTGTTATGTGCTACACTCCCACACAGTGTGGTTATGGAGTTCCCCTGAGACATGGCTGTGAAATGGCTTTACAGACTATAAAAAAGATCTAAAGGAAAGATTCGGATGCAGTGGTTGGGCCAGAACCCTTGACCCCACCCTCCATATGTCTGCAGCTCTTCTGCTTTAGGGGAGGCCTACCTGTCTAACCAAACCTTCCACCAGATGAGGGTCAAGATGCTACCCCATAAGGTGGTCTACCTTCCTGTGTTCTTTCCCTATACATTCTTGCCCAGAGCTTGCATCTTTGTATCTGGAAGGCTACGGGGGATGGAAGAGGCACTTGAAGATCTGCATGAGCCAGACCTGGGTGGACTGTTTGTACAGTACTAGGGCTGTGTTTGCTGAGCTCCTGGGAGTGCTGGGATGTTGCAGGTACCTGTTTGCCTAGGAGCTTGGAGGGGTAAACGCCCGGGCTAGGGAGTATTAAGAGGGTATTTTCAGAGTATTTGAACACATGATATCTCTTTCTTATATCATCCCTACTCTCTGAAGCGGGAAGGAATTGAGTTAGCAAGCTGCAGACTCAGTGCCCACATTCAGGTTTTCTGACCGTGAAGCATGCTGCGACCTGGCTGTTCTGCTGCAGATGTGAGGGAGGAGAATGGCTTCCACTGTGTTGGCAGAGTGAGGCACCAGGGACCGCGCTAGCTCTATGGCTTCTTGATAGTCTGGGAACACAAGAATCCTGCTATCACAGAGGCGGGGGCGGGCAGGATTTTTAAAGGTGTTAGAGTCAGCTGCAGTCAGTCCTCACTTTCTTGGTTGGAATGGAGGGACTAGATAAGAAGTCATCGCTTGCTGGCCTTTCAGAGGACCATCTGCTTCCCCCAGTGATGCCCTCATCTCTGCAGTCTGCAGGAGCAGGTGAATGTCAGTGGATCCTTATGGGTCCAGAAGAATGGTGACCGAGAAACAGAAGGCTGCAGAGCCTAATGGCACCGGACAGAAGAAAATAGTTGGAGCCCTCCCTTCGCAGCCCAGTGCTCCGGAGGCCACCCCAGCCCTCTCAGGAGCTGCACTGGAAAATAACAATCGGGCAAGCCACAGCCACTCTGCAGCTCCTTGGCACAGAGCCGGGCAGGCCTTTGGCACTCTCTCCAACGCCAGAATGCGGGCCGAGGACACTATGGCTGGCTGCTGGATCGCGGGATTGTAAGGGAAGTGGGAAGCCCACGGGGATATTATTAAAACCCTCAACCCTCAGTGGCAAAAGAGGCTGTCATCTCTGGCTGATAGGCAGCCTTGTCTCTCATGAGTCATCCCAAATGTGTGTGTCTTCTGTGCCTGCAGACCTGGAGAAGGTTAAGAACTCTACCTGTCTCCTTGTTCTGGTGCTATTGTCAATTCACCCAAAATATGAGCTACATAGGGCTGGCAAGATGGCTTAGTGGGTAAAGAAAAGCACTCACTGTCATGACAAAGATCCCTGGGACCCGTATGGTGAAAGGAGACAACTGACTCTCCTAAATTGTTTTCTAACACAGTCTCTCTCTCTCCCTTTCTCTCTCTCTCTCTCTCTCCCTTTGTTTTTAATTTTGTTTTTGTTTTGGTTTTTTGAGACAGGTTTCTCTGTGTAGCTCTGGCAGTCCTGGAACTCACTCTGTAGACTGGGCTGGCCTCAAACTCACAGAGATGTGCCTGCCTCTGTTTCCCAAGTGCTGGATCAAAGGCGTGCGCCACCACTGCCTGGCTCCTATTATATTTATCAGTAGTCAGGATTGCCTCTCTCTGCTGGAGGAGAAACGAGGCTAGTTTTTACAAACTCTGGACTAATCTTAAATCCTAAAGACTAGGTCTCTGGACTAAAGATGCACTCACTCTAGACCTTGGATGTGTAGAAGCCTCATCTTAGAGACCCCCAGGGGCAGGTGAGCCCCAGAAGAAGAGCCCACATACAATCATGAGGTTGCTTCTCATAACTTGCCCTTTCTTCACTGCAGGTACAAGACAGTGGTGACTCAGCGGCGGGCAGCAGTGGCCATAGCTGGCTGCTGGATTCTCTCCCTTGTGGTAGGCCTGACACCCATGTTTGGCTGGAACAACCTGAGTGTGGTAGAACAAGCCTGGATAGCCAATGGCAGTGTTGGGGAGCCTGTGATCAAGTGTGAGTTTGAGAAGGTTATCAGCATGGAGTACATGGTCTACTTCAACTTCTTCGTCTGGGTGCTGCCGCCACTGCTCCTCATGGTCCTCATCTACCTGGAGGTCTTCTACCTGATCCGCAAGCAGCTCAACAAAAAGGTGTCAGCCTCCTCTGGTGACCCTCAGAAGTACTATGGGAAGGAACTCAAGATTGCCAAGTCGCTGGCCCTCATCCTCTTCCTCTTTGCCCTCAGCTGGCTACCACTGCACATCTTGAACTGTATCACCCTCTTCTGCCCCACCTGCCAGAAACCCAGCATCCTGATCTACATCGCCATATTCCTCACACACGGCAACTCGGCCATGAACCCCATTGTCTATGCCTTCCGAATCCACAAGTTTCGGGTCACCTTTCTGAAGATTTGGAATGACCACTTCCGATGCCAGCCCAAGCCTCCTGTTGATGAAGACCTCCCAGAGGAGAAAGCTGATGACTAGACTCTGCCTTGCTCTGCCTAGCCCACACCCAGTGGCTCTCTGTTCAACTCCCATGTCCTCCCTGTCCCCTCATCCCACTGTTCCTTCTCAGCTTTCCCAGCTGGGATGTGGGCTGTGGACACCAGGGAGGCTCTGAAGATATGCCATGGAATAAGGCCCCTCCTATAAGGAGCTGACTGCCCTGTACCTTGGGGACCTGGAGGAGGTTTGGAGGTGGGGTGGGCTACGGCAGGGAACTGGGTGCCCTGAGGTGAGAGGAGAGTCTTGTGTGCCCCATTCCTGGCTGTTCTCTGAGCAGTTCAGAGAGCCAGTGTTAGAATATCCCAGCTCCTACAGTCAGACAGGGGAGCCTGCTATTAAGTATTGGTGGCCCAAAGGACCAACTTCAAGGTGAGGAAGACAGTCCCTTAGAGGTGGATGGATGGAGAGAAATGGGTATGTCTCAGCTTTGCTGTCTCTCTGTTCTGTAGGAGAAGATAGTAAACTACAGGGAAGGAGACCTCAGCCCCTCCTCTAAGGACTGTGTTCTTGGCCACACAGGTGCTGTGATGCCTACTCTCCTGTTCCCGAGAAGCCCGGGGTTATACTTGGGAGAGGCAGAAAGAATGAGTCCAGGGACTGTCTCTCACTTTGCTTTATTCACAGCCTGAGACTCCCAGGCTCTCACAAAGTCCTTGGGAATAAGAATAGTGCAGAAGGGGCTGGCCTCAAATAGCCAGCAGGGAGCAGCACTGAGCCCTTCTCGCCCTGAACTTCCTGGGAGTCTCCAATGTAATTTTCTGACTGGGCCACCAAGCTTCACCAACTCTCAGAGCAGGCCTGGACTCTCCTGAGGGACACCATCCCTGCTTCCAAGCCCCAGGAGAAGAGATCCCCAGGAAGGACAACCCTTGGGAGCATGCTGCCTGAGGGGGGAGGAGAGGGAGGAAAGCATCCAAGATCCCAGGTGACCATGGGCACCCCTGGTGTGAAGTGTGATAGGGCCAGACCAGACCGAAGGAGTCAGCTTTCTTCAGTGTGAGGACATGCCTTGCTGGCATTTAAATATCCAAAACGCTCCTGGAGGTGGAGTTAGCTCAGAAGCTGTGTTACAAATGGTGTAGGCTTTTGAGGGTTCTCAGGTTGGACCAGTCCATACTTTGCTGAGCCTGGATGTCATCCTTGTATGGACAGCAGGCAGAAGAGGGTAACAGATTCTGAATGTGAATATTGACTCCAAGTCTTGATTCCAGGCTCTTCCCTCAGTTAGAGGTAAGGTGTCCCTGGCTCTCAAGGAGGCCCCTATGTCTAATAAAAGATTGTGAAGTCCTATGGAGAGCGGCCCTGTGGAGAGTGGGGTGCTGGCACCCCAGCACTGTCAGAGAGCAACCAGACCACCTCAGCAGAGAAGATGTAATGGTGGGGGTGGGGGAGAAGCTGGGAGAGGGGTGTGGAGACAGATGGAACAAGGAAGGTTCCAGAGATGGTGTGTCTGTTGCTATAGTTACACGTTTAGGGTGGCACATTATGAATCAGAAAGCGAGACCCAGAACACTCACATGTCTAAAAAAAAAAAAATACCCTGTGTCATGTGAGACCCTTCCTGTTGGCACTTTCCTAATCTTAGTGTTTCCCCTTCATAGTAACATAGTATCTTCCCATCCACCATGACACTCACTGCCACAGAAACCCCATGCTGTAACACCACACACCTTTATTTGAATGCTTCTCACACAGTGTACAACTCTGCAGAGGGGGCCAGTCTCTGCACCTTTGAGGCCCTCTTGTACCCAGAAGGTATGACCTGGGGCCTGCCAGGCCCACTCCTGGGTCTGGACCCAGCCTGTGGTGGAGGGAGCCTGCAGGTCCTAGAGGTCCCACCCATTAGCTGTTGCTATGGTATCTTGGTCTTGGGGATGCCTGGGGGCCTGATCCTCAGGTCTGCAGGACCTGGTGGAGAATGTCCTTCTGTGTCCTGGTATGTGACCAAGCTGCTGGAAGAGATGGTGGGGAGTTGGGTAGAGAAAACTTCCACCCTTCTCGGTCCTTCCTCTGGCTCAATGCTGAGCTCTGCCCAGTGCAGCTCTAGAAACTTCCTGCTTCACCCAGAGCCTCAGAACCACCAAATGTGGAAGGTGGAGCAAGGGCTGGGTCCCTACTTTTCTAACAAGGAAAAAGAATGCCTATGTTTACAGTCATTCAAAGCCAAGACTAGATGCTGTCCTGTGACCACCCAGTGTACCCTTCCCTCCTGGACCTCACCAGCATGGCCCAGCGCTGCACTGTCTTTACCAAACTGAACATGCATGCTAGTTGTCTTTTGCTATAAAAATGTACCCAGATCTGCCTACTACCTTCCTGCCCTGCCCGACCCATCTCCAGTGACATTTTGTGCCTGGGAGGTAGATTCTCCTCTCCCATCTTCTCTTTGACACCACACCCTCACTGGAAGTAACTGAAGGAGTGGATCCAGCCACTCACCTGTCTCCTTGTCCCAGTCTCTGCCTCTGTTGCTCTTCAGTGTGTGGCAGAAGCTGAAAGAGACCCTACAGTTTAGAGCTTTGGAGGAAGGCAGGAGGAAACAGAGAGGTTTGAGGTCAATGATCCCCAGTGCCCCAGTCCCCAAATAGAACATGTTATCACTTAGAAAGTCACACAGACAGTTCTTGAGTCCTCCACCCCACCCCTTTCCTGCTCCAGTTTCACTCTGAGCTACATCTAGCCCAGTTCCAAAGAGGGACTCAATCTGTCCACTACGGCATGGTGCTAAGGGCGGTCTTCTGACTCGCACCTTTAACCTCCAACCGACAATCCACAGAAGCCTCCCCTAGCACGTTGATGGCCTTGCAAGTGTAGACCCCAGAATCAAAGGGGCTGGGCTTCCGGATCTCCAGGGTGCAGACCCCTTGCTCAGACACAGCCCGGTACTTGGGGTCACCTTGGATATCCATCTTGTTTTTCATCCAGATGATCTTGGGCTGGAAGCAAGGTCAGATGAAGGTAATGAAGTAAGACTATGGGCTGGGACAGCTCTCAACCCTGCTGCCTCCACATACCCCACCAGCCCAGGGCCCCTGACCTTAGGTGATGCTCGGACGCTGCAGAATAGCTGTGTGCTATAGCCAGGAGTGGAGGTATGGTCAGCCAGGGGCTGGGTGAATGAGGGTGCTTCTGAGAAGTCTCGCTCAATAAACTCTCTAGGTTTGGCAGTAATATCTAGGTTCAGGGGAGAATTTGAGGTTATAGGGCTGCAGGAGGCTTCAGAAGACTGGCCTCAATCCTAAACTTGGGGATGCTCAACCTGGTCAACATGTGAAGACACCAGAGAAAGCCTAGCTGAGCAGGGCTGAGGCTGCTCAGGAGGTGAACAGAGAGGAGTGGGCGGGCAAACCCGAGCCACAGAGGATTGTGGCAAGAGGTGAACATCACATTCCATTTCTGTCTGCCTCTGAGACCTGAGTGGCTTTCCTTTTTTAACACAAAATGCTCACGGCTGTGATGCTCTGGCTGATGGTAAAGAGAGTGGTTTCTAAGGTAATCGAGATGGCTCAGCAGGTGAGGGTGCTTGCCACTAAGCTTACCACCCCGGGGACCCACATAGTAGGAGAGAACTGACATGTTGTCCTTAGACTTACACATGCACGCATGCATGTGAACACACACTCACACACCAATAAATGTAATTAAAATGAATAATAATGAAGTGTGGCTTCCAGGGTCTGTCTGTCTCTCTCTCTCTCTCTCTCTCTCTCTCTCTCTCTCTCTCTCTCTCTGTGTGTGTGTGTGTGTGTGTGTTTCAGAGAGGATCTGGGATAGACAGAGGTCCTGGAGTTTCACATTTGGCCCCACTGACAGATGCCCAATGAGACAGTAAATAGCACAGCCAGTCTTCCTATTATGTACACATTACCCTGCAGAGTGTGTGCCTGGGGACACAGGAGACCCAGTGACTGCTGTGATGTTATCAGCCGCTGTCTAAGTACACAGCCTCCTGGGGGGCACTACTCATTTGCATGGCTTTGCTCTGATGTTTGCTAAGATCAGTCAGTCATACGGTTATTTACAGTCATTCCACCGCAGTGTGTGTACGAACTTGCACATACGCTCACGCAGAGCTGCTGAGTGGGGGTGGGGGTAGGTGGGGGTTAGGCAGCAAGTGTTCCTGGGAGCAGTGGCTGATGAGAAGCTGAGAGGGATGTGGGACACGGAAGAAGAAGTGGACAGATGTTGGTTCACCAATCCTGATTTGGTCTTCTGCCCAGGCTCAAACCCGCTTACCTGCCTTGTGGATGTGAGCCAGCTCCTTGGTGGCAGTGGCTGAGTCACTGAGACCACACAGGTTTTCTGAGAAGACCCGAAAGGAGTACGAGTTGCCAATGATGAGGTCTGAGATGGTGCAGGTGGTGGGATGGTAGCGCTCCAACACGGTGAACCATTGCTGCAGGGAGCTTGGTGGGTTACCCTCAGCTCTTACCCGGTTCTTGTCTTTCCTACTTACCCTAACCCTCCTCAGAGGAGCTCATTCTATGCCCCAGCTTTGGGAGGCTAAACCATCCAGCATTGGGTCGGAGGGACTTGGAAGTGGGAGGAGGACCTCCTGGATCACTCACATGAGCGTGCAAGCTTCACTACTCAGTGTGGCTGGCAGACACGCATCCTTATTAGCTGGGCACTATTTAGATATGTGGTTTCCCAACACCCAGCCCCGACCATCTGCATCAGAATCTACATCTAGCAGATTCCCAGATGATTTATATGATGATAAGATAGTTCCATAGCAGCCTAGTGCAGTGTACCACACAGACTGAGGTAGAGAGAGGATAGAGGCTTGCCCAGGGCCACATAGGGCCACACAGTCAGCAGTAGTTGGCCTGGTCTTTCATCCAGAGCCTCTTAGTGGGGTGGACCTTTTGGGCCTGGACTACTTCTTTCCCCACCCCCGTTAGGCCCCAGCCAGCCTCACCCCTGTCTTTTTGTCTGCCTTCTGTACTGTGTAGCCCAGGAGCTCTGTGTTGCCTGTGTCCTGGGGTGGCGTCCACTCGAGGGCAGCATTGCAACCCCAGACATCCAGTAGCTTGATGCTGCTTGGGGGCCCAGGCTTCTCTGCAAGACCAGATTATGAAGGGCAGTGAGGAGAAGCAGGTCTCCTGCAAAGTCACCCAAGATATCATGGCCCTTGCCATGGTACCCTAGCCTTCCCTCACCAGCCCTTATCAGCTCTGGGGTGGGAGGTTGGGGACAATGGTTTCCAGGCAGCCCTTTCCCCTCTGCCCATATACCGATCACCAGGATGTCAATGTTGGCCTTGGCTTCCAAGCCTTCCAGATGCACAGTGAGCTCATAGCAGCCTGAGTCTGAGCGCTGCGCCGAGCGAATGAAGAGGATAGAGTCCTGGTCCCCACTTCGCACATTAACTCTCTGGCTGTCCAGGGCGTGGCCATTGTGGGTCCAAGAGACCTGCGGCTTGGGCTTCCCCTGACAAAGATGGGCCTGGGGTGAGTACAGGTTGGCATAAGCACTCGACTCACCCCATTTCTAGCTTTGCCTGAGAAACCTGTGCTACTGGCCCCACCATTGCTGGCCAGAGCCATATCCTCTAGTATGTGACCAGCCTTGGGGGCTGCCTAACTGTGCCTCTACTCACAGCTGAGTTACATGTAAAACTGGGAAGAGGCGGGCCATCTGCATGGGTCATTGGATTACTCCTGCGAGAATCCCGAAATTCCCAGGTCTCCCCTGACACACCAGACTCTTACCAGTGAGTCATGCCTACCTGGAAGGGGATTTGCAGGTTGACTGACTCTCCCACCTGGCGGATGTAAGTCTGGCGAAGGTGTCGGGGAACACGGATCTTGGGGGCTTCTGAGGCAGGAGAAGGAGATAGAGAAAGCAAGTGTGGGTTCCTGACTAGACAGGACAGCTCCTACCTACTCTGTTTCTATAGCCCGAGCTGCCTCTTTACTGGAAGGGCAAAGCCTTCAATTCTGAGATGAAGGGACCCAAATCCCTTAAGGCCCCTGGGGAACTGAGAACTGAGAGGCTCCAGGGACTGTACAGTGAGAACTGGTTGGTATCTCCGGCACTCCCTTGGCACCTCAACCTTGCCAGGCTAGGGATTTGCCCTGAGGCCCAGGCATTCTCAGGCTCCAGATGGTCCTGGATGGCTCTCTGTCTCCCCCTGGAGGGAGGGAGGTTCTGCACCTGTCAGCCATGTGCCTAGAGAGGGAGGGAATGTCCTCTATTCCTGCTGACTCAGCGCCCCAGGAGCCCAGGACTGAGGAACTGAAGCCTCAACCTCCAAGCCTGCTGGGGGCTCTGGATCTTTATTCAAAAGCTGAAGCAGATACACAAACTTCTTCTGCTCTTGGGCCTTTCAGTCCACACAGTGTCACGGTGGCCAAGTTCTTCTGTAAGTCTTTTGTCAGTTCCCTACTCTGGTAGGGAAGCCATTCCTGACTGGCCTAATCAGGTGCCACTGGACATTCCAAGGGAAACTGCAGCAGCTGCCATTCCCATCTTTGGGGAATGGGGTGGGGACTGAGCCTGAGCCTCCTAAGCAGCAAACAGGTGGCAGCAGTTGGTTAGTGGCATGTAGGGGGACAGAGTAAGAAGGAACACTGTGTCTCCAAGGATTAGCTGAGCAGGCACTTGGCTCTGGAGCATCATGGTTTGGAATGCTCCAGGGACAGCTCCAGGAGGCCAGGAATGCCTGGCAGCTCCAGGTGGCCAAGAAGGGGACAGCTGAGCAGCCCAGGATCCTGGATAAGACCTCCACTCTCCCCTGCCCAGCCCATGAGAGGTCCGGCTGTTCCCCCTTGTTCACAGCCCCTCCTTTCCACTTCCTCTCCAGGAAATCCCCTTCTCTCCTGCCAGAGGAATTTTAATGGAGAAGAAGGTGCTGAGTCTGGCTTGCTTCTTCAACACCAGGCCTCAGAGACATCTCAGAGTCTGAGCTTCTTGGGGCCCTGGGGGAGGGCCTGGGACTCTACCAACCAGGATGGAGTCCGAACAGACATCCTGCTGCTTACATGAAGAGGAGGTGCTATCTCACCCAGATAATGCTTTTGAAAACCACCAGAGCAGATGTCCAGCAGCTTGGTGGCTGTGAACAGTCTTGTGTGGGCATCAGAATCTGAGAGTACAGAGAGACTGGGTGATTCTGTGGGAGTCTGTGGACCCCTGAGATCTGCCTGGTCTGGATAAGCTATAATAGTGTGTGGTTCTGGTCTTCCATGTCTTTAGATCTTAAAGTAGTATAGTCCCTCAAATCCAAATTTGACCCCTTCTATGGCTGAGAGGCTTTCTCCTCCTAGAGACCTTGTCTAGAAATGGAGGGTTCTATCTCCAACCTCCATCCATTCCTCAAGGAACACGAAAGAAGATGGAGACGGTCTAAGACACCTGCTTGCCCGTGTCTCTCTTCACCCTGGGGCCCCTACACTGTCCCCAGATAGCTAAGACAGACCAAATGACTCAGTGTCGTTAACAGCCTGAAACTTGATCAGCTTTGGGAGGGAGGCACTAAGGTTAATGCACCTGCAAATAGAAATATTAGCAACAGGGAGAGCAGCTGGCCTGTGGGTCTTCACGGAGACACTGTTCTTTGGGGATGAAGAAGCCTTCATGGGCCCTTTGTGCAGCCTCCTTTTCTTTCCATTAGGGTCAGGGTACAACATGGGGCAAGCAGGCCTTCCCTGTGTTCCAGAACTTCTAGAGAGCCTGAAACCCAGATTTGAGGAAATATAAAATGATCTTTCATGGCTTCAGATATCATGATTAGGAAGAAGTAAGAACAGACGGCTTCTAGCATTGGGAGCTTAGCTTCGTCTCTGGACAAGAAGCTGCTCCCTGATGGTAAGGGGGCGGGGCTGGACCATTCAGGGAAGTGGCTGTCTTTGACCTCCTTCTTGCTGCTGAGGAAACTGAACCTTTCACAAGGCAAGACAGGTTAGCATGTGGCTTGTGCATGTTAGTGTGAGATGGGGGGAAAATGGCTGCCTGGGTCCTACTGACCCTGGCCTCAGTTTCCCCATTACATCTAGTCTGTGAGCAAGAGGCAAGGAGTAGCTTTACCAGTGATCTCTTGGATGTGGACAGGTTGGTCCAGCACAGCTGGAGGGCCTGCCCCTGCGGAGCTTACTGCAGTCACACGCAAGAGTAACTTGTCTCCCAGGGCCAGGTTTCGAACCGTCTGCTGGGTCACCATCACAGGCCGGGGGTTCACAGGCACCCATTCTGAGGCTGAGGGAAGCGGAGAATGTCTGGCTGTTAGTGATGTGGGTGAGAAGTAGTGAGAAGGGTGCTTTCTCATGGGGGCTTTCCTTCTCAAGGGTGATGTACAGAAGCTGACCTCACTCTTGGGCTATAATCTTTCTTGCTTCTTTCTCTGACTTTGTAACACCAAAGACAGCTGGTGCTAGAGCTCTGGGGTCCAGGCCAGAGATAGGGATGCCGAAGGTCAGAGAGGGCTGGGCACATTCACCAAGTCACACACAGCAAGGTAGGGGCAGAGACAGAGGCCAGGTTGAATGTGGCTGTCAGAGACAGAGACTACTTTCCCTAGCTGTTTTCACTGTCTCCTACTTTAAGGTCCCCTCCTCTGGATCTTCCTCACTTTCTGCCTCATGGGTTAACTCCCCCTGAAAAAGGTTCTCTGAGATTTAGTACTGCCTTCCCTTCTTATCAGATCATTGTTCTCCACCCTTTTAATATTCAGAGGCTACCTGGACCTGGAGGATGGGAGGTCTCCTGAGGTCATTGGACATTTCTGTACCTTCAGAGGTCCTATGGGGCAGGAGGTGGTAGCCAGGCAGTTAAGACCACTGCTTAGACCTTTTCCCTTTGTACGGTCGGTCGTAGTGGACTGACCCATTGCAGGGACTGTGCTCCTCCCTGCTGCCCCACCCCACCCCCTCTCACCGCTTCCCTGGGTGGAAGCAGGACTCAGCCCTGTGCTCACCTCCCTCTCGACAGAACTCCAACACATAGCCTTGAAGCCCCAGCTTCCCCAGCTTCTCCGGGGGCTCCCAGCTTACAGTCAAGGAGCTGTGGCTCACGTCCTCCAAGGTCAGCCGCAGTGGGGCACTGGGGACATCTGGAGGAGGGGGGAAGCTAGGGTGAGTTGAAGAGCCCCTCCCTGCATACCTGCCCCCCTTTTCCACCTTTCCCCATGTCTGGTCACCTTCACTTGGAGGTTCAGGTTTAGTGGTTGCAGGAATGGCAGAAGCTTCAGGGGCTGCAGGATCCTGTGCCTGAGGCTTCTGTGGCTCTGGAGCCTGTTCTTGCCCTGTGGACTCTGATGCTGCCACCTCTCCAGAAAGCTCTGTAGTGGGCACCTTAACAGACTCAGGAGCTGTCTCCTCTGGAGTAGAGACAGTAGACTCAGAGGTGGCTTTTCCTGTCATTTCTGAGCTGGTGTGCATGTAGGGTCAAGCTGGAGTGTTTAAGGGTCAGCAGTAGGTCTGGGCCTCCAGGCTAGGTCCACGCTTATAAAGGCAAGGGCTGCCCCACCCCCAGCAAACCATTCCCAGCTGTGGGGTCAGGTCAGGCAGGGGGACAGGGGGGCAGGGAGCACCCAGGCCAGGAATAGCTCTGGGGGAGGAACCGCAAGGGCCCCTTGAGAAGCATACTACCTTGCCATCACCCCAGCTAGACCTCACAGCCAGGGTGCCAGTGCCCAGATCAGGGAGGGCATAGGTAGATGAGCTGGCATATCTCTGGGGCTGCAGGGGCTGGGTAATGAGACCTGCCATCTGGAAAGGAAGATCAAGTCAGTTCCACCAATCTGGTCTTCTCAGGCCCCCCTTGGGCCTGAGTCTCCTCCGAGCAGAGCCTGGAATTAAGAATATTTGAAGCAGCCTTGCCCGTGAGCACTGCCTCTTCTGCCTTTGCCCTCTCTCTTGGTCCCCACAGTCTCTGAGGACTCCCATTTGTGCTGTGTGAGGCTAAGGGCCCCACAGAGGTGAGAATTGAGATGCAGGAGGTGAGGCTGGCCAGAGACAGGTGCTCCAGCATGAGTCCTGGGCAAGGGGACTGCTGTGATTAGTCTTCAGCTATTGTAACATCACACCATAGGTTCTGTGAATTACAAACAATGGAGGTGATCTTTCTCAAGGCTCTAGAGGTTGAGAAGTCAAAGACCATGCCCCCCTGCATCCCCTGAAGAGTTTTGTGCTGAGTCAGAATACAGAGAACGGGCAAGCCAGACAGAAGAAAATGGACAAGACACATGCTTTTTATCCAGTTTCCACTCTGGAGATAACTAACCCACTCCCTTAATGGTATTCAGGGAAGTGTCCCATGGCCTAATCACTTTTTAAAAGCACCCCTCCCCCATCCTAATGTTGGTGACAACTAAAGGAGTTTTAAAGGGAACATTCAAGCCAGGACCAAAAAGCCCTGTGGTTTCTGTTTCTGTAGGAAGGCTGGAAAGCCTCTGTTTACACTAGTTCTCAGACCTCAGTTTCCCTTCAACTACTGAGAACCCTCACCTCTGAGGATAAGACAAGCAGACTTGAATCTCCTGGCCTCTTCAAAAAGGGATCTGGGCCCAGACTCTCCTGGTGTAGAAAGCAGGGCAGATTCAGACAAATTTCTAGTCTCTGATTCATTTATTCAAGAAGATGTTAAGATTGGTAATAATTTAAAATCCAGAAAATACCATGTGTCAGGGAAGAGGAGGAGCAGTCAAAATTTTCTCTGTGGGTGGGAGTATGGATCAGAAAAATGACTTTGAAAAAAGCCAGGCAGGGAGTTGGTGGCATTGACAGTGTGCTTGATCAGCGGCTCTGAGCATCCACCTTCTGGACTCCCAGGACACACAATGAGACTATTTACAGAGGTATCACTTGTAACAGCGCAAGTCTCGGGGAAATGGCCATCTTTGAACAGCAGGTGGATAAACAACTGGAGTGTCTATGTAGTTCTAAAGCAGAAGCCAGATGACAGTGAGGAGCCGCAGCTGATCTCAAAGAGCAAGGGGCAAATCACAGAAGCAGGATGATCATCCTGTCCATGAATCCAAATCCAGAGCCACGTGAATTCTCATCTTCAAAGTGCATCCATAGGTGGCAAGCCAAATGAAAGGAAGGAGAGGCCAAGGGTAGCCTGAAATGACAGCCTCCAGGTGAGGGCACAGGATGGATGGTTGTGACTATAGAGATTCCAAAGTCTCAATGGAGTTTCTCCTTCAGTCCACGGAAACTCTTCAAATTAGATGAATATCCCTCACACCCTCTTAAGCAGGCATGGTTAAGGAATTAATGGACCTGTGATTTATTTAGGGCTATCAACAGCATTCTGGGCTCTCGCCTTTTCTGAGGACAGGGGCACAGCAGTGTAGGTGCCTCTCAACCCCAACTGTCTTTGTGTGGTGTCAGTGGAGGGCCTGAGGAGCCTGTGTCCAACTCTGCTTGGGTATCCATGTCCTCTGTTAGGTGACTCAGTGTTGTGCTGGGTAGGGAGAACTGATCTCCACCCTGGCTTCTGACTCTGCAGCTATAAGCAAATGTGACTAACTCTCAGAGCCTGAGTCAGCCAGGAGAACCTGTCCCAAACTAGGAGAAGGGGGGCCTCAAGGGACAGGGACACTTCCTAGGAGAGCTCACGGCCCTGGGGTTTTAAAGACTTTGTGTGGTAGGGTGGACAGTGGGCAGGAGTTAGAGACTGCTTGGCCCACCAGCCAGCAAGAAATGCCAGGTACCCTCTACCCTTAAGACTCTGGCCAAGCACCTCGCCTTTAGCAGAGTGGTAACCTTGGAATCAGCTGCATGTGCCTGGCTCCAGCTGGTTCAGATTTCAGGGCAGCAGATTGGCACTGGCTTCTTTCCGCCTCAAATCAGAGTCATCAACATCAAGTCAACTAATGGTTATCTCAAGTCAGATAATCCAAACATCAAGGGACCACAGATAAGATCCCAATTGGTTTAGAATACATCTTACCCAGGCTCCCTTAATAAAGCCATGTCCCGACTCCTGGAAATTCACAGGATGCTCCCTGGTGGGAGCATCTCCTCACACAAAGACTGGAGAACGGCTGCTCTTCTGAGCCAATACTATCCCATCTTCCTCCCTTACTGACCCAGGCCAGCCTGGGCAAGGAAGCTTTGATCTCTTTATGAGCTGGGGGGATTGTGTGAAGGAGAGTGAGCACAGGGACAGAGCTGGGCCCAGGGACAGCACTGGACTGTTGACAGATTTCAGACCAGCAGTTCAGTGGACTGCCTCTAAGATAGCAAGCTATGTGCCACTTAGGAGTATGAGGCTAGAGGCCAACTCTCACCAGTCTGGAGCCCCCGGCCCTGGATAGCAGGAAAAAGCACTGCCTTCCATTCTGGCCCTAATGTTCTGGGTTCCTGGGTTTCCAAACTCATCCTGTGGCCATCTCTCACTACCCTTTAGCAAAGTGCTTCTCAACCTCCCTAATGTTGCAACCCTTTAATACATGTTGTGGTGACCACCAACCGAAAATTATTTCATTGCTTCTTCATAACTGTAATTTTGCTACTGTTATGAATCATAATGTAAATATCTGATATGCAGGATATGTGATATGCCACCCCCAAAGGGGTCAAGACACACAGACTAAAGACTGCTGTTCTAAAGGGTCAGAGGGTTAAAAGTCTTCTTTCCAGCCCCTACACCACAGTCTTTTTCCATAAGGAACTTAATTTGGAATTCTGCAGGACAATGACTTGCTGTCAGCTATGCTTAGGTAAAGCCTATACTTTCCCCCAGTCCCAGGATCCCACCTCCCACTGAGGCTCCTTAGGGCCTAGGACATCGCATCAAGACCTCACTTCTGTAAGCTCTGATTCCCAAGTCTCAGAGAGAGAAATTCAGAAAAGATAGGTGAGTGCCATGGTCCCCCGTACCCATAGAGACGCCTCAAGTATAGCTCACTGTTAAGCTCTGGCGCTTTATTGAACAGCTGTGGAATTAGAGAAAGGGAAGTGGGACAGAGAGACGATTAAGTTCCTAAGGGAAGAATTCAAGTTGGGCTTTGCAGAGGGTATAATTAGTATGGTCCCTGAATCCTCTAAGACGTTTGCCTACTTGATGCTATAACTTGCCAAAATGGCGTCCTTTGGTCAGGAGACCTGGGGGAAAGGGAGTTAAGAGTCTGAGAACTTGAATTCGTTAACAGGGATGTCCTGAAGATGTATCCACCTCACACTGTGACTCCCACAACCCCACCCTATTTCCTTGTTCACCAGGGCTAAGCCTGCTGTGGCCTCCTACACAGGTTCCAAGGGAGGGAAACTGAGGCCCAGTTGGGAGGCTTAGCATTGCAAATGATCAGACTCCTGGCCAGAGGGTGGGGTTAACATATGGGAAAGGGGGAATTAAGACCCAGCCAGGGCCTGCTTGATGGCGTTGGTGAGCGGGAAGCGAACGTTCTGCCCACAGAAGGTGCCCCGGAAATCATCCAAATCCAGTGCCCACACCATGGCTCCTGCCAGCTGCCTTTTCTTCAGGTAGTTAACCTGGTGGAGGAGGTGAGGTGAAGTGTTGGGAAACTGCCCTGGGACCCATCCCCAGACGTTCCCACACAGCCAAGCTCAACCCTTGGGCAGGAGACCAACCCCAGTTGCTTGGAACAAAACCACCTCTTTTTGTTCCGGGGTGTGGCTTCCGGCGAAACCTACCTTGTTTTTGACACTCTCCAGGTCATCATACCCCACCCACTGGTTGCCCTTGGTAGCAAAGGGAACCTGTTGGCTAGGGATTCTATGTACTTCAGCTCCTCTGAGGAATTCGCATATCTGAAAGAACAGGGCGGGATGGCGTGGGAGGCTTGTCAGGCCAGTAGAAGTCATCCTTCAGTCTGTGGCTTCCCTCTCCTGAGGCTCCAGACTGCTGGCTTTATGCAAATTTATTAAAAACAGATGCAAATATCCCAGAGTTCAGCTGCTATTGCCCGAAGGCTTTAGAGATCTGATAGTGTCCTCTGTCTTAAACAGGGACTTGAAGAAGGTGGGCAGACACCCAGGGCTGGCCCCAGAGCACTGGGAGCCGCTGAGGCGTAGATGAAACGCCACAGAGATTCGTGACCATTGCTTTTCCTGGACTGGAATGTAGACCCAAGGTCTGAGGCCAGAGGAATGTTCTAGGAGCTTGGTGCCTGCTGGGGGCTTTCAGGAACAAAAAAGGCTTAAACTTCCCCTCTCCTTTTCCTAGGGAATGCCGGAGTAAATGAGCATTTTTCCCCCCAAAGGAGAAAATGTGTGTGGTGAGGGAGGCCTGTCTTTCCTGGGGTAGCCTGTGAAGCAACATCATTACCTCATAGTAGGCGAGGGTCCCTTCCTCCTTGGTGAACGGACCTGGTAATCCTGACCCTGAGATTGGAGCTCCCACCCGACTCTCAGAAGATGCCAGAGTGAAGCTCTTCCCAAAGGTGGGGATGCCCATCACTAGTTTGCTGGCGGGGGCTCCCAGCTTCAGCATGTACCCCACGGCATAGTCCTGAGGTAGAGCAGAGACAGCAGGAACAGTTAGCTGGGCTGGGTGGGGAGCACAGAGGGTTGCTGCTGAGACAGATGCAGTGACAGTTACATGGTGCAACTGGGAATCCCCATCCCTCTGGGAACCGATAATGCCAGCTAAAAATGAGTTTTAAAGGTTTGTTCTTAAAAAGCTCCTTGTAGGCACAAGAAGGGATTATTAATGTGTGGCAGACACAAAAATTGGCTGGCAGGCTCAGGTCGCACAGCTAGTAAATGATAGGCTAAAGCTAGACTCCCGCCTCTAAGTCCCCAGCTTCTCTCCATTCTGCCCACTTCTGCACTCCGTCTACACTGCCAGGCTTTCCTCAGTTTCCCCGTCTGTGAAATGCCTTTCCTAACTTATCTTGCAAAAAATGCATTGAAAGGTGATAGGGCTTTGTTACTTCCACCCAGATTCCTTCCAGGAACCCACCACATTGCTGAATCTGTCAGACCTAGTGTCCTCCTGGCCTCGGAAGAGGGGGCTGTGATGTCCTGTGGCATGGCGCCAGACTCCATTGAAATTGTAGGTCATGAGATTAATAAAATCCAAGTGTCTGGAAAAAAAAAAGAGTTGGAGATGAGGTGGGAAATTAGAGATGTTCTTGACTTCACAGCCATGGCCCAGCAGGACGTGGGAAGCAGGCATCAGAGAAACAGGACATTGACCTAAAGCCCAGTAGCTTCAGAGAATGCTGTCCTAAGCACTGGTCCACTTCTCTTCTATACCCAGGTGTAGGCTCTGGGTTGTGGTGGTGTCCTTGGGGTGAGAATGGACTAATCTCTGAGGCTCTCAAAACACAAACACACGTGCACATGCACACATACATGCATAAACACACACACATGCATATATGTACATGCATACACATATACCCACACATGCACACATCCACAGACATGAACACATACACACACACATGCGCAATCATACCCCATGAATGTACATGCACACACCCCCACACATGCACACACACATGCACATCCACACATGCACAAACACACACACATGAATGTACATGCCCACACATGCACACATACACATGCATATGCGCAATCATACCCCCATGAATGTACATCACACACACACATACACACATACATACATGCACATTCACACGTATGCACACACACATGTGTGTACATGCACACACACACACCCACACATGCACACCCACATGCACACATACACATACACAGGAACTCTCTGCCTCACCTCAGCCTCCACTCCTGGCATGCTTGTCTTGGCAAAAGCCAGTTAAAAGTGCCATGGACAGCGTAGCATAGAAGAAGCTCCAAAGGCTGGCTTAGCCTACATCACTCATGGGGAGGGAGTGCTCAGTAGCCCTATGGAGAAGGGGCTGTAGGCGCAAGGCAGTAGTATGAGCTTCGGAGATTCAGAACAAACAGGTACAACACCGCTTTCCCACCCACCAGTTAAAGCACCAGACTAATTATACCCCTAAGGTTCTAAAGGAGATTTCACATCTTTGGTCCTTGCTCCTGGGTTTCCCACGGACTTGCCTGTGCCCTTGGAAGAGATGCTGTGTAGCTGTTGTCAGTTCAAACTCATGTGTAAGGAGAAGGTTACTGGGTGATAGGAAAGGGGGGTGCCTCTGTCTGCATTCTGATGCATGATGCTTTCTCACTGTGGGTTGCCTCTCCCAGATCTAGCACTCTGCTTAGCATAGAGAGAGCACCCTGGAGTGACAGATGCACGGTACGATTTTTTCTACAACCTCTTCCAAATCAATATCATTCCAAGCGAAAAAGGAAGTAAAGTCTCATGGTGGCCCTCTTAACAGATGGGAAACTGAGTCACAGAGTGGGGAGAGAATTGCCAAACTTTTGGAACTCCTAAGTCTTCATGGGATGAGAGGGCAGGGTGGGAAAAGGTATTGCCCGAAGAGCTTCTGAGGGGCTACCAGGGCCGGGAACTCACTGGGATATCTGGGCGATGTCATAGCCACTGTCAAGGGTCACCTTTCCTGCTGACACAGCTGCGCTGAGCAGGAGTTTTTCTGTGCCTGGCTGGACTTCCTTTGTGAATTCCGCCTTCAGTTCCTGGTTGAGAGGGAGACAGGTAAGCAAAAAGGGGTCAGACCCATGAGAGAGGTTTATGTGGGGAGACCAAGGTCCTGGGTACCTTGCTGACCTTCCCCACCTGCTATGTTCACTGACCTGCTTGGAGTTCAGACAGAGTGAGTGGTCTGCTACAGTGCCCTCCTCAGGTAACCTCACGCTTGTACTAAAATATCATTTGAAAGCTGAAGAAATACCTTAGTCTATAAAGTACAAGGACCTGAGCTTGGCCCCCAGAATCCACACGAAAAGAATAAAATGCCAGGCAACAGAGATGTGTGCTTGTCATCTCAGTACTGGGGAAGCAGAGGCAGGCGAATCCCTGGGGCTTCTTAGCCAGCCAGCCTAGTCTATTTGGTAAGTTTTAGGCCAATGAGAACCCTTATCTCAAAAGAACAAAAAAGGTGGACAGTTCCGGAGGAATGACAACTGAGGTTCGCCTTTACAAATATTTTATACATATGCCCCCGTGCACATGCACACTCAACCCACACACTCAAACATGCATACACATGCACAATATGGTTTAGACCAGCATCATCCTTAAACCCAGTACACACCCATTAGCACTTAATGACTCCCTGTCCTGGAGAGGCCATCAGATGGTGGGTGATAATCTTGGAGGACATGTGCCTCTCACATGTCACAGAGTGGGGAGACATTTTTGTGCAAAAAATGCACAGAGTGCATTTTTTTTAATGTAAAATTACAAGGTCAAAGAGATTCATCATGGTACTGTAGACAGTTTGTTTATACCATCTCTTTGCCTCTGAAAACTGGAGGTGCTTGGACCCCCAGATTGAGCTATGCACATGTTAGGTAGCTGGTAGCATCACTTGGAGAGCTGAACCGTAGATAGACAATGGATATCTCACTAAGTAGGTGCCCTGCTCAACCACTAGTTCTGACCACTTAGGGCTCTGCTCCAACCACCCATATATCAAGTGCTGAAGCCCTTACTCATTTCTGGGAGGTTCTTGGAGGAAGAACATAGGAAGCCATATGCTGATGTTCCCCTCCCACCTCTGCCCAATGCCAAGCACCTTGATCAAGGTGGTGAAATACTGCTTGTCTCTTGGGCCAGGGTAGAGCCAGGCGAGATCCAGCCCATCAAAGCCATAGGTCCGCAGGAATGGGGCTACCGACTGGACGAAAGTCTTGCGACTCATTGTGTTGGAAACAACACTGGAAAATCTAGATAAAATCATGGAAGAGTGAGCTTGACATCCATCTGCCAGGGACTGTGGCCCTACAATAGCATTCCCAGGGCTTGGGAGCAGGGAACCTGAACTGACAGATCTAGGAGAGCTTTATCGGGGCAGCATCCAGTCTGGGAGAGTTGTGTGCTTAGGGGCCAGGCATTTCTAGTGTCCCAGGCTGGCCTGCTATTTTGAACAGTTCCCTGACTCACACCTCCCTGTCTGTAAAATGGATTAACTGTAAGACTTGTTGCTGTGGAGAAGAAAAAAACAGGGGAGGGTCCTGGTGGTCGCCCAACCCTTGGGAAAGGGCTACAGCACTGAGCACTCAGTTCTCGGGTGTTATTACAGCCAGTTCAACCCCCTTGCTGCTCCCGTTCTTTGACTGTCCAAGGCTCAACTAACAGCCTCAACCCTTTCCATCTCCCATTGCTTCCTTCCCACGCTCCCAGACTTTGTGGCAGTAACTTGGAAGTTGCTCTCATGCCTGAGTTTTGCAAGAGAGGGGTGCACTGGTGCATGCCTATAATCCCAGCACTGGGCGTCAAGGCAGAAGGATTGCCCAGAGTTTGAGGCCAGCTTGAACTATTATATAGTAAATTTGAGTCAAAAGCCTGGCAAGTTATCAAGACGTTCATATATATATATATATATGCATTGCAGAAAACAAATATCCACTTGGCAAGTTTTGGTAAGTCCCTCTTCCTCTCTGGCCCTGGTTTTCAAACATGTGTAAGTCAACCAACATCGAGGCCCCTGTGCCCTGCGAGCGTGGAGCAAGGAACCCTCAACACTGAGCCTCGTCCCTCTACCTCTCTATTCATCCTGCCCCAGCCATGAGTCCTACCTTTCTGAGCCAAAGCTCCATCCTCCAACAGACAGGAGGGTCTTCAGGTTGGGGTTTCTGTGGAGCAGGATAATGGGGAGACCCGGGGTAGAGTGAAGCTGCCATGACACTGGGGACCCCACGTCTACAGACCATAACAAGATCTTACTTGCAGGGAGGGATGGGTTAAGTACCTGTTCCTGACATTGATTCAGGCTCAGGCTCCATGGTGGTGACTCGGAGGTTCCCCACAGTGGGGAAGCCAAGGAAAGAGGTAAAGGAGCCCACAGTTGTGTCATGCTCCACAGAGCTACTGTGGAGATGTGAGAGGCCCCTTCCCTGGGCCCTCAATGATGCTCCCTGACACCATGTTACCATTCCAACACAGCCCATCACTCGCCCAGGATATCCTCCCCAGGAAGGTCCATGGGCTATGGTTCTTCTGGCCCAGCCCAGCTGTCTGTCCCTCCTCCCCTATCCTGGTCAACTTGTGCCCCAACCTGGTCTTCAGTGCATTTAGCGTGCCATAGAGTGTCACGTCATTCCACTCCCATGTGCCAATCTCGTTGTTGCTGATGTTGGCAAAGCTGTAGATGATGTGAGTGCACAGGGAACGGTCGATGGCATCTGGGAAGCAGTTCCCATCGCCTTCCCGGTACTGGGACCAGCTGGTGTAGTAGCAGACCAGCTTGTACGCAGAACCTGAAGGAGAAATCTGAGGTGGGACGGAGTTCGGTGTGCTGTGGGAGTGTGGGCCAAGACATAGGAACAGAGTGTTGAGAAAAATGAAAAATCTTAAAAGAAAGAAGCAGGCCAGCCTCTTCTGCCTGAGGCAAGCTGATGAGTGAGAGTGGAGTGTGACTCAGTCCAAGAATGGAGGACTTCCTGGAGGCAGTGGCTTCCAAAAAGGACATTGCTTAACTGTGCCACCCAGTGTCAGATGCCCTGCCTGTAGGCCCTGCCCTACAGGGAGGGGGTGGTCTTTGATTAAAGAAGGGCTTTGTAGGTCTCTTGGTGGGAGTGACCCTACCTGATAGCTCACCCAGAATGGCAGTCTCCAAGCTGGGGCTCATTACCATAGGGGCTTAGGAAGGGCTTCCTCTATTCTGCTTCCTGTTTCCTCCTACTGTAAATGGAGACCGTTGGTCGTGGCCTCACTCATCCCCGTAGCTCCTGATACTCGTTCTCTAGGGCAGTTGTGGACGTCGTCACCAAATCTGAGCCTTTCAAAGTCTGTTATTTTTGGAAAAGTTAGACGGAAGTGGAAACCAAAGCAACCTACATATACCCATCACCTTGGCTGAGCAAGTAATCCCAAGCCCCGTGAGCCATAGAAGAAACTGGAAGAGAGGAGGAGGTACTCACAGCTCTGGAGCAGCATCAGGACCGCAAAGCCTGTGGGGAAATCCAGGGTCAGACCTGGTGGCAGGGGAGGGGGAGACTGCTCTTCCTCCTGCCCCCTCCCCAGGTATCCTCCTCCTTTCCTTCCTCCCTTTCAAGCTCTGCTCTCCCCCTCCCCCTGCACCCCCTCTCCCACAGGTAGGAGGCTGGGTCTCCTGTGCAGTAGCTCTTTGGGTAGTCTGGGCCCTTTAGCCTGAAAAATCTGCACCCCAGAGACCTGTCAGCACCACCCTCATGCCCATCCTGGCTTCAGCAAAGGTGCGTATGATGGCCTCTCCCAGCTTCCTAGTCAGGACCTCTTCCTTAGCCTACCTGCCTCCTTCTTATACCCATCCCATCCCACTCCCCCGCCCCGCCCCCACCCCCCATCAGTCCTCCTTACAGGAACTGTGTGTGTGTAAACCCAATTGCTGGCCAGTGGAGGCGGAGAGTCACTAGGGGAGGATTGGGAAACCCTGGGGTTTTGAAAGTCTTGGGCCAAGTCTTGCAGTACCTGCCAGCTGAAGGGTCATGGGGGTGATGATGGAGGGCCTCCCTGGGTGTGACAGTCACATCTCCAAACCCTTCCTGTGATTTCTTCTCTTCCTACGTCTTGCTTCTTGCCAGTAGTCGCCCAGCTTTCCTGGCAGCTCCTGTCTCCAGCTCCAGCTCTTTGTCCAGGCCTTCCGCCAGGTTGAAGTAGGCACAATTGGGTTATGTAAATCATGGCACCCAAACAAGGCCATCATATTGCTTGGCCTCCCCCTCAGATTTTTTCTGTCTCTTGGCTGTTTTGTATCTGGCTAGAGTCTAGGTAAGGACCAGACAGCCTTGGGGAGTGGAGAGGGGGTCCCAAATCCCTCCTTTTAGAAATTGCTGATTATTGAATCTGGGAAATTGGCTCAGGAGAGAGAAATTCTGGAGAAGGCTCTGAGCCCTGAGGCTGTCTCCCCTGTCGTTTGAATGCCAGTGTGGAGGAGGAGCCAAGGAGCGGAGGAGCAAGAAAGGCTCTGCTGTAAGCTGGAGACTGTGGTGATACAGAATAAAAGTGGGGGCAGTAATGGCTAGAGGTGGATTCTCCTGGGAGCCACGATAACAAGCTCTCAGATCAACATTGCCTCTCCTCTTAGGGATGCTTTGGGAACCCCAAATCAATGAGGCACCCCCCTTGAAACCCTACAGCGGCTTCTAGGGCTCCGAGTGGTAAAAGGAGGAGTCAGGTGAGGGAAGTGCTCAGCCGGATGGGGCCTGGCTTCCGCCCTCTGAGCTAACATTTCCATTGTTTTTCTAAGACAAGCCTCATGATGTAGCTCAGGCAGGCCTCAGACTTACAGCCCTCCTGAGTACTGGGATTACTGGTGTGCACTACCATGTTCACTTAAAAAACAGCAACGACAAACAAACAAAAACCCCCAAAAGAACTAATGACTACAGTAACGAAGAACCCACTGGAACAAAAATGCATCTTAGAAACTGTGTTCTCTGGTCCTTGTTTAGGGATACTGTGTGTGTGTGTGTGTGTGTGTGTGTTTTGGGAAGGGGGGTAATGCCATCCTTTGCAAACCATAGATAACACACAAGTGGTAGACAAATGAAAAGTTGAGAACTCAGGAGCCAGCCTGGACTAGAGAGAGGGCTTCCTAGTCAAGTCCTTTGTTTTTATAACCCCCTTGGGTAGGGCGCTACCAGTCAGCTTTCTGAGGTCTTCTGGCTCTACCCGAATAGAAATCCTTGGTAGGCAAGGAGTTCTTCCAGTGTGGGTCTTTAGCAGCTTCGGGGGCTCTTAGCATTGGTCAGCAGATTGGCAGTGGTGGCAGCAGGCAGAAAGACAGCAGGTGGAATCTTCCAGACCACAGCTCTCCTCAGGACTCTAGGACTAGGGCCCTCAGCTCTACAGGTATTACAGCCCTTGAGTCAACCCATGGGTCCCTTAGCCTTTGACAGCAGCAGGCAGCATCACCACCTTCCAGGCAGGCCTAGGCATCAAGATTCCTCAGCTGTTGACAGAGGTTAGGGTTTCACTTCCTGGTCTTGGGTATCTGAGACCCTTGACTCTTACAAGCTGAGCAGCTCTTTGGAATTCTTCCAGGGACCAGGGCCTGCAGTGTTTCCTCTGGCTCTCAACAGCTTCCACCTCAGCTCTCTGTCTCCCCTATTTCCAGCATCCCCCATTTTCTGCACTTGCCTTCCTCTCAAACTACTCAACTGTCTTTTCTTCGCTGCTAGGCAGCCAGCCACTCGCTGCTTTTGCTGTTCTGCCTGTTCCCCTCTGCCTTCTCTTCTGCAAAGCAGTAGCTGATTTCCCACTACTTCAGCTTGCCGGCTGCCTGCGTTCATGGCTGCTGCTGCCCCTGCTGCTGCCCCTTAGCTGCCCCGTTTCTGCTGTACTGCTGTCTTAGATGCTTTTTTTTTCCCCCTTGTGCCACCAGCTCAGCCCACACTACTAAAAGCAGATAAGAAAAGAACTCCAAGAGAAGCTCTTTATTGGGCCTAAAGTTGCAACAATCAGAGCCAATACAGCAGGATGTCTCTCAGCCAAGTCACAGAGCCTGAACAGCCAGCCATACATATAGGCACAGAAAGAGCATTTGGGCCAATTGCAGCACACCTCACATACAATGAGGGATTTGTGGTTTTACTCAAAACATTAATCCTTCAACTAGGCCAGGAGGGGATGTGCTCCCTTCTGGATGAAGTGAAGACGGTTGACTGGTCATCTGAGTTTACCAAGGTTAACAATATTTGAAACAGCTCTGGCTGACACTGGGCCTTCAGGAGTCCTAACAATCAACTGTGATCACTGTGTACTTTTATCAAGGCACCTGGAAAGGATCCAGAAAGGCATAAGGGTCCACTAGCTCTTTTGTTTGTTTATTTATTTGTTTGTTTGTATAGGCTTTCACTGTGTGGCCCTGGCTGTCCTGGAACTTACTAGGCAGACCAGGCTGACCTTCAACTCACAGAGACTCTCCTGCCTTTGCTTCCTGAGAGCTGGGACTAAAGACACACATTACCACTCTCCTCCCGGCTGACTGGTTTTCAGACTGAAGGTCTTTTTGCATCCAGGGGAAACCCAATAGCTGCTAATTGGGGAGTCATAATGCCCTTTCCCTTAGTATCTGTGCTTATTTACGAGAGAATTAACATTAGGAAGAATACTTACAATAAGGATTAATCACTAACACAAGAAGTGATTTTAAGATTATTAAAGGTGCTTTAACAGTACTTAACATTTGCCCAGCACCCTAGGGAGAGGTAGGCCCCCCATCTGTCTTAGTCAGATGTTATCTAGGATGGATTCTCAGCTTTCCCTGGAGGGCTCTCTCAACCACCCTCCCCCGTCCAAAACCTTCTCAGTCTATGCTAGAAGATAACCAGACAAGAACGGCCCAGTCCTGAATTAGACTCTGGGTGGCAAAGCTCACTGCAGGTTTCTTTAAGGTGCAGGCTCTTTTGAACCAAAGATGATTGACGACAATGGTAGCCATTGAGATGTGTCTTCTGAGGCTCTGTGAGGAAGACTTCCTCCCATTTCTGATGAAGACAGAATGGAGTAGGCCAACCGGAAGTAGCTCAACAGGGCACAGGACATGAAGAAAAAGCTGCCTGCTTTCATTTTTTCCTTTGTTAGAAGGTCTCTCGTGGGTTTGGATTGGCATAAGCCTTTTGGTCCTGTGAGCCCTTAAACTCAGTTTATTGATTCCACAAACTCTAGATGAAGGTAACATTGTCACAGTCCCTCCCTGGGAAGGCCACCTCAGCAGCATTTAATCTATATGAAGGTAACATTGTCACAGTCCCTCCCTGGGAGGGTCGCCTCAGCAGCACTTACTAGCTAGGGGGCCCATGGCTCACCACCACCTGTCTCATCTCACACCATGTTCCATTTGGTATACTCTTTCCTGCATCTTCTTTTAGAGCTTTGTGCTTACCTCTCTTCCACCACAGGGCCTTTGCATATGCCATGTACGAAAACCTCGAAAGACTGGAGAGTTTATGATATACCCAGCAGCCACAGTCTCTCGGACTCTATGTCTGAAATTATTCCAGTTTCCTTTCTGTTGCTATGACAAACACCATGACTAAAAGCAATTTAGGGGAGGGATTTATCTCAGCTTCCATCACTGAGGGAAGTCAGGAAAGAAAGTTCCACTAGGAACTTGAAGCAAAATGGAAAAGACAGAGGAATGTTGGTTGTTGGCTAATTGGCCTGTGCTTGCTGCCTCTTTTAGTGCAGCCCAGAACCACCTTCCCAGAATTGCTGCTGCTCACAGATGGCCAGGCCCACCTATATCAGTGATGGAGATCTCCCTGACGGTCACACCCACAGGCCAATCTGAACTGTGAAATCCCTCAGTGAGACTCTTTCTCAGGTATTGGTGGGCTTGTCAAGTTGACATTTAAAGCTAATTAGGACAACAACAAAATGCTTTTTGTCACTCAGGAACAGCAAGCGGCTTGAACTACATGTTTGAGTGAGATCCACTGGGACCCCCAAGCCTTATGCCATTGAATCACAGCAGAAGAAAACCTCATTTTGAGAATTTAGATCTTTTAGAAAGAGCAGAAAGCACTTGACCCTGGGGGGCGGGGGGAGACATTATCCTTGGGAAAAGCATAGCAAACAGGTTGTGTGCTTCGGCAGCGTCAGTGAGAGGAAGCCTGAAACCATTAGCCGTGACGCTCAGAATGGGTACACGGTGCAAAGTGCACCAGAAGTGGTGCCCAGCACTCCCCATCTTTGGCCAATCTATCCACCTCGTCCTTATTAACTTCTGCAAGCTCCTCATTTCCAGGAAAGGCAGACTCGGAAGGGAGGGTGGAGCTCACCGGGACCAATTGAGTACTTCATGTCACTCTCCTTAATAATTTCTGATCTGTTTATAATTACAGTGTGTGCCTGTGAGATTTTACAGATGTTCAAGTCCTTAGCTAGACTGTGACATTAGTAATGCACCAGGACCTGGCCATTCATCCTCCTGTGTACCCACTTTAGTGCCCGATGCCCCTTAGATGCTTAGCGAAGCTTGTGTGGAGTACCCAGAGAAGCAAATGTGTGACCCTGAAGGGAGGCACCACTCCAAACTCTATTTTAAGTTTAGAACCTAGTGATCTCAAATTTTTTGTGCTGCTCATCAGTTCTTGTCACCTGTGGATGGCTGACTCAAGAGGTACCACAAAACCATAAAACCATAAAATCACAAAACCACAAAACCAGAGACTCAACTTGGTTTCTCTCATCAGATCTTTCTAAGCTCCCATGCTGCAGCGGCTCATCCAATCAGTGCTGACTAAGAACACGCTGGATGCCTTGCATTGTGATAGGTGACAGAGACAGAAAAGTGAGTGGAAACAGCCAGGGTCTGTTCTTATAATGTACAGAGTCTGGCAAGCGTGATGCATGTCAAAGGGATAGAACAAATTTCTTGCTTGTTTTGACAAAACCAACAAGGTGCTCCTCTCCGGGGGTAGAAGACTTTATGAAGAGGGTACAGTGATCAGGGGAGGGTTCCTGAGTAAATGGTCTCTACACGGAAGAGGGAAGGGACTGGAGAAAAGGTATCGCCTAGGCGAGAGGAAACAACCAGTCCAGCAGTGTAGGCCTGTGATCACAGCTCTCAGGAGCTCAAGGTTAGCCTGGGCTATGCAAGTTCAAGCCCAGCCTGACTAACTTAGAGAGATCTTGTCTCAAAATAAAAAGTTAAAAGGTGGTGTTGGTGGTGGTGGTGGTATGGCTTGGCAGTAGGCGCTCGTGTCCAGCATGCAAGAGGCGGAATGAGGAGGAGGGGAGGGGGAGGGGGAAATGTGGTAGGAGAAATGACCAAAACTGAGGCAGGAAGAGGCTGTCAAGAGAGTTTAAGACATGAAAACATGGGTAGGGCTGGAGGCAGGCAAGCGAAAGCCTGCGGTGGAAATGGTCACTTCTCAAAGGACAAGTTCCTGGAAACCCTGGGTGGCCACTCAGGCATAATTGCTTGGACCCTTTTTGCCTGGGGCGGTCACTGTGAATGGTTGAGGAGGAAGCCCCTTTTCTCACAGGCTGGTCTTGGCCTCCAGGTGAGCCTCCACCTGCAGGAGTCGAAACTGATTCCCGGCTGGGATTGCACACACAGGTTTGGTCAAAGGTTCTGGCAGAAACACCCACTGCACCAAGGAAACAATTACTTATGAATATGAAAAAGAGACTAAACTTCAGAAAGGCCAACTGGATAACAGCAAAGCCAGGAAGCCAGGCTGTGGTGGCCAGAATGTTCCCATAGGCTCTGCACAGTGAAGCAAGTGTTCCTTCATTTGGCAGCCTAGAAAAAACATGGGTAAAGCTGGTTTGGGCAGAAAGGCACCTTTATGGGAAGTTGGGAAAGTCTAAGCTTTTGGAGTCTGGAAGCATCATCTTAGTGGGCTATTTAGGTGTTTTCCTCAGCTGAGATTCTCTCCACCCATCCTCAGTGGTACTCACTGAAGGAAACAAAGTGCAGGGTGTTCAGTCTTAAGGGTCACTTTTGACTGAGATGGGAACTGGGTTCTACACAATACTTCACAGTTTTCTGATTCAGAATAATATTGTTTATTTGGCTATACTGTATCTCCACTGGCAGAAGAGGGCTGTAGGCAGACATGAACTTTCTTTATGTAGTGCAGAGAAAACTAGACCGGGTGATGCCGAAGCTTTTCATCGAACTTTTGCCAGAGGCTCTGTAGAGCCCTGGAGCCTTACATTGCTTTTGTGGGCAAAGTAATTACTAGGCATCTTTGTTGGTACGTTTTTTCTAAGATCCCCATATTTGTTAATATCCTTGGCCTGCTGGGAAATGCAATTACTTATAAACTGTAAAGCTGGGAATTTCTAAGTCATAAAGCCAAAGGAGCATGTTCTAGAAAACCCCACAGGAGTAATTTCCACAGTAAAGTGTAGCTTTCTGCCCTCCCCCTTCTTCTTTCCTCCCCTCTCCTCTTCTTCTTTTTGAGGTGCTGGGGACAGACCCAGCACTGTGCTCTGGAACCACCCACCGACCCTACACCAGCCATTAATGAAGCCATCCTGCTTTGCTGACCAAACTTTGGTCGGATTTCTGAACCTTTCCTTAAGGGCCTGTCTGTGTGTTTCAGTGTAAAATGTAGTTGTTGCTAAGAGCCCTCCACATCTGGTCACTCTTGACAGCTGACTTGCTTCCTGATTCCTCCAGCATCACACAGATGACATCTGGTTATCCCGTTGGTCTAGAGTTCCCCTTCCCCTCTTCCTGATCTCTCCCTCCCATCCTTTATTTTCATTTCATGTTTTCCCCTTTCCTGGTCTTCCCTTTGGAAACCCCCTATCCCATCCCCCTGCCCCTGCCTCTATGAGGGTGCTCCCCCACCCACCCACCCACCCACCCACTCTCGTCTTCCCTCCTTGGCATTCTCCTATACTGGGGCATCTAACACCCTGAGGCCCAAGGGCCTCTCCTCCCCCTGATGGCCAACAACACCCTCCTCTGCCACATGTGTGGCCAGCACCATGGGTCCCTCCATGTGTTTTCTTTGGTTGGTGATCCAGTCTCTGGGAGCACTGGGGGGTCTGGTCAGTTGACACTGTTGCTCCCGCCATGGGCTGCAAACTCCCTTAGTTCCTTCAGTCCCTTCTCCAACTCCTCCATCTGGGACCCCACACTCAGTCCAATAGTTGCTGTGAATCGAATCCTGGGTATTCCGAACTTTTGGGCTAAGATCCACTTATCAGTGAGTACACACCGTGTTTGTTCCTGATATTTCTTCTTAGTAATTTCCATCCTCCGACCTCGACCCATCCTTGGTTATAACGGTGGTTGACTGGCTTTGAAATCATCTAGGCGACATACCTCTGGGCATGTCTGTGATGGAGTTTCCTGAGGAGAGAAAACTCACTCTGAGTATAGGTAGCACCATTGTGTGTGTGTGTGTGGGGGGCAAACTGCATAACGAGGAAGGAAAAGTCTATAGTCACACTACCCGGAACCTTCTCAGGCTCCTTTGGTCTTGAAGCAAAGTGGGGATAGGCCTGGGAATACTGGGTGCTACTGACTCCTGTTTTGTTTTCTTTGTTTTTCTGAAACAGGGCTTTTTTTTTTTGGTTTTTTGAGACAGGGTTTCTCTGTGTAGCCCTGGCTGTCCTGGAACTCACTCTGTAGACCAGGATAGCCTCGAACTCAGAAATCCACCTGCCTCTGCCTCCCAAGTGCTGGGATTAAAGGTGTGCACCACCACTCCCCGGCCTGTTTGTTTTTCTGAAACAGGGCTTTTCTGTGTAGCTCTGGCCCACCTTTAACTACCTATGTAGACCAGGCTAGCCTTGAACTCATAGAGATCTCCCTGCCCCTGCCTCTGGGGGGGCTGGGATTAAAGGTGTGAGCCACTGCCACCTGGTTGGTATACAGACTTTTTTTAAAAATCTTTTTTAAAGTGTGTATGGGGATCCAGTTGTGTGCCAGCACTTTCTCTGCTTCTCAGTCAGCCAAGACGGGGAGTCCCAACTGTAAGCTCCTGCCATCAGCAACTCTGCCTGGTCTTCCACACCATGATGGACAGAATCCTCCTAAACTGTGTACCACAATAAATCCTGCTTCCCTTAAGTTGCTTTCTGTCGGGTGTTAAGTCACATTGACCTACAGAACTGTCAGACCCCACTTGCCCATATGATATGGCTTTGAGCTTAGTCTGATTGCAAGACCCTGTTGCCACGGTCCCTGTGCCTTTAACAGTGGTCCCCAGAAAATCTCCTCTGTCATACTTTAACAAATGGCATTAGGTCTTTTATTTTTCTTTGACACACGTGTAATTAAATGGAATTTTTGGCATAGTCAATATCCAATTACATTCTAGTAAGAAATAATGACAGACTCTTATTGAGCCTATATAAATAACCTACGTAACTGTAAACATCAATCCCATTTAGACATCCATAATGATTAAATTGGTTACATTTCTCCCTTGGACTTACAAGAACATTTGGCCATAAAAGTGAGTGGGCTCCAGAAGGTTTGCTTTTTGGCCATTGTTATTGTCTCACAGACAGAGCCAATCAGTTAAATCCATTCCATTCACAGAACTGTTCTTTTCGACCGTCCTGGAGAGAAATTATCTTAGACTCTGTAGCACGTCAGAAGCTGAGGCAGGAGCATCCTGAGTGCAGGGCAGGTCTGAGGATCATAGAGAGTTCAAGATCCATCTGCCAAGAGAGCGATGGATGTTAAAGATCTACTGTGGAATTGTTGTTTCCTTTTGAAAATTTAAAGTTCAGTTTGGACAAAATGATAGTCAAAGTCTGCCTCACTGTGTTGAAAGTATAAAAAATTAAATACTGCTTTGAAGATAGAATAGAAAGGTAAAATATTAATAAGTTTTAGATTGAAATGTCAGTCTTGTGGATAGATTACATTAAGTAAAATACATTACTTAAAAAAAAAAAAAAAGAATGACTCATCTCAATGTGTGTGTGTATATCCTGACAAAGGAAGGTCAGGGTGATTCTGGACCAGCCTGATCTGCACAGTATCTCAGACAAACAAACAAATCCTAATCAAAATATAGCCAGTTTGTTCGTTTATTCAGTTCTAGGCAATTCCATTTTTTCTCTGACTTTGGGCCAGGTGTCCAGCTTCTACAAAGCTGGGTGCCTTTTAATCTGTTTTCTGCTCAATTCTGTCTTTATAGCAGAAAGCGGCCGTAGGTAATAGTGACCCTAGAAACATGGATGTGTTCCAGTCAAACATTGTTGATAGCTAGTCAGGGTTGTCCTGAGAGCCATGGTCTGCTGATCTTTGTTCTAGAATGAGTCTGGCAGGTCCAGACACCAGTGCTGTCTTCATAGCCAAGAGACAGATTGTGCAATGTCAACAGTCCAGACTCACAGTTTGATTTGGTTTTTGTATTTTGTTTTGTTGACAAAGAGTTTCTTTATGTAGCTCTGCTCCAACCCGAACTCACTATTTTCCTGCCCCAACCTCTCCAGTCATGGGATTACAAATCCTCACTACCGTTCCCAGCCAAGGTTCTTCATTGATGTCTTTTTGTTATGTCTTCCCTACCTTAGTTTGTGGCTGGAAACTTTATAGATATAAGGAAAAAGGAGCTACTGTCTGGGTATAGCAGGCTAGGCTGTTCTAGCTAAGCTACATGAGGAGAGGAGAGGGGAGGGGAGTCGAGTCTGATCCATGGTGAGATTTACTATGCAGCCTGTTTATGTCAGAGTGCAGGCAGCAACAACCATTCCAGCCAGAGAGAGTCAAGAACTCCCTGTCAGTGTTACCGAAACCTCAAGACATATTTTTAAAAATAGCACTTGGAAAAAAATATTTATTTAGTGAGTGAGTGGGGGGATGAGACGTTCTGCAGAGCATGGGTCGGGAGACTAGAAAACTTGCAGGAGGTTTTGCTTTTCTCCACATGGACTCTGGGAAATCAACCTCAGGTCATCACAAGTGTTTTTCTGCTGAACAATTTCTCTGGCCCCAGATTTTAAAGTAAATGAATGTATTGACTTTTTTTTTGTATGTGTGTCAATCTTTATATCTGAATGTCAGAATGTTTAATATCTCTTTTTTTTGGTAAGAATCAATCATTGAATTGTTTAAATTGAAACTTATAAAACCAATGTTACTTCTTGGCAAGCAGGAATAACTAAGATTGATCTCATAATTAGGCTGCTCTGATCCATCATTTGAAAAATATCAAATATAACTATTTTCTAAAAGATTTTATTGATCTTTTATTTTATTAGTATAACTTTTCCTTGCATGTATTAGGTGTACTGTGCGAGGGCTGGTGCCCACTGAGGCCAGAGAGGGCATCGGATTCCCTAGAACAAGTTGTGACCCACCATGTGGATACTAGGAACTGAATCTGGGTTCTCTGTAAGAGTGTCAAGTATAACCTGTGAGACATCTCTCCAGGCCCATAATTTTTTAAAAATGTTTTCTCTTTTGTGATCACCTGTGGTGATCTGGGAAATCTAGAGCAGCTGAGAGTACAGCTTGTCGGAGTGTTTCTCTAGCCTGGCCTGGGTTCCCTCCCCAGCACATAAAGATGAAATGACATGTGCATATGTGCGGGCACGTGCACACATACACACACACATGCGTGCACACACACACGCACACACGCACACACACACATGCATGCACACACACATACACGCATGCACACACACGCACACACACATGCATGCACACACACATGCACGCACACACACATGCACGCACACACATGCATGCATGCACACACACGCGCACGCACACACATGCATGCACGCACACACATGCACACACACATGCATGCACACACATGCATGCACACACACATACACACATTTGCAAAAGGCATCTTAAGGCTTTATTGTTCTGGATAAGGAAAATGAATACAGACATGGTAAAAAATTCTGAACTGTCAGAAGATAAAAACAAGATATAAATATATATCCTTTTTTTAAAAAAAAGATTTATTCATTTTATTTATATGAGTACACTGTAGCTGTCTTCAGACACACCAGAAGAGGGCATCAGGTCCCATTACAGATGGTTGTGAACCACAATGTGGTTGCTGGGAATTGAACTCAGGACCTCTGGAAGAGCAGTCAGTGCTCTTAACTGCTGGGCCATCTCTCCAGCTCATATATTCTAAATGCTTAAAGACCATGTATAACTATAAACAAACTTTAAAATATGCACTGGAGCTGAGATGGCTCAGTTGGTAAAGGGTTTGCTGCATGAACACAGACCTGAGACTAGTTCTTAGAACCAATATCAAATGCTGGATACAGTGGCCCAGGCTTTTAACCCAGCACTGGGGAGGTGGAGACAGGAGATCCCTAGGGCTCAGCCTAGCAGGACCTATGAGACTAAGGCCAATTAGAGACTCTGCCTCAAAAAAAAAAAAAAGGATGGACAGACAAGATAGCTCAGCCAGGAGAGAAATGCTGGAGACAGGTACACACACACACACACACACACACACACACACACACACATTCGGGGCTTTAGTGACCCTCGTCATACTGTGCTTTGGTAGAATGGGAAAATCCTTACATCCTTATTCGGCTCTGCCATTTGATGACTTAGGGACCAGAACTGAGCCTCTTTGAGCCTCCTCACCTGCTCACAGGTTTGCTGCAAGGATAAGACACACTATCAAGAAGAGTTTATGTGTACTAGATACTTCTAGAAGTCAGTTCCCCTCCTCCATCCACCGCTACCTTAACCCCTGCTTTTCCATTCTATTCCCCCCTTCCGCAGTTCAGAAGTTCTGTGGCTCTTCCACTGAGTATTGAACTGGAGAAAGAGATACATGGAATTCTTCCACCATAACAAAGAGGCAAGCCAGACACCAGCAAGAACTCCTTCAAGGACCTTCAATACAAAAATAGGCACAAACAGCACCTATAGATCCTCTGTCCTTGGCATCCTTAAGACCAGACCTTCTGACCCGAGATGAGATTAGAAAATGCTCTCCAGAGCTTTCGGGTGTGTGGGCTTTAGGAAGGAAGCTTTATCTAAGAAGACGTGAGTGGAGAGAATAATGGCGGCCCAAGAAGCCTGCAACCCAACCCCCAGGATCTGCAAATGTTACCTTTCCTGGAGGAAGACTTTGGGAAAGCTGAGCTTCTTAGTTGGTGTTTGAATGAGAGTGGTTCCCAGTTGGTAGAACTATTTGGTTCTCTCTCTCTCTCTCTCTCTCTCTCTCTCTCTCTCTCTCTCTCAGATAAGGATGTAAGCTCTCAGCTACTGCTCCAGCGCCAAGTCTGCCTCCCTGTCTGCCTGCTGCCATGCTCCTCAGGATAATGGGATGGACTCACCTTCTGAAACTGTAATCCCCCAATAAGCTCTTTCTTCTATAAGCTACCTCGGCCATGATGCTTTGTCATAGCAGTAGAAAAGGAGCTAAGACAAGTGGAATGTTCTTTTAGATGGATCAGTTATGGAGGGCTAGACACAGGAAAGAAAAAGTGACAATAAAAATGGAGATTGAGGGACTTCTTTTGAAGGTGGAGGGGAAGGCCATAAGCCAAGGAATGCAGCAGCTTCAAGGGTGGAGCACACAAATGATTTCTACTCTGAATCTTCCAAAAAGACTGGAGATCTGCTGATACCTTGATATGACCTCATAAAGGCCTAGTTTGGATTTCTGGGGCCCAGAGCTTAGAATACTATTATTCGTGTTGTTTTGAACCTGTAAAAGTAACTGTTATTTGCCTAATGTAATTGTCGTCTTTGAGGCCTTCTGCTTCCATATGCTAATCTAGGTTGAGTCTTAGAAGCTTCTAGCCTCAGTACAATCGAATCTAGGCCCAGAATGTTTTCAGTCTCTGAATAAACTTGCCCTTCTTCTTTCTGAGCTCTGGCTGACTGATTCAACTCAGCTGTTCTGGCTCAAACTTCTCTCCAAGCTGACTGATTCAATCTGGCTTCTCTCTCTCCTTTCCTGAATTGCTCTGCTTGACCTCAAACTAACTCTAGCAATCTGTTCTGATCTTCCGGCTCCTCATTCTCTGTTTTTACCTGTGTCTAGCTTGTTCTCTCTTATTGCCTCCTTCTCCTTCTGCACTGCCCCTTGAGTAGCTTCCCTTTCCTGTCTCTCCTCATGAGAGTTGGGCAGATCCTATTCTGTCAAATCTTTCTCCGACTCGTCACTTTGCCACTCAATTAGACATCACTTTCAAACATGGCTGCTTCCTTCTACAAACTAACTTTACCTTCATTGTTTGGGATTAAGTACTAAAGGGGTGTCTGTGTCTAGTCCGAGGGATTAAAAGTGTTCAATAAGGGTGAGCCACTGCACAACTAGTAACAGGTTTCTTCAGTAAATGACACAATATTGGGGTTCACAGTGCCATCAAATATCCTTCCATGTAAGCCTTCAAAGTTTGTGACAATTCGTTACTGCAGTCAGAAGCTAATATAGATTGCTGTTGACATTGACAGAGAACAGGTGACTGCACCATGCCCCTCAGCTACTGCTGGCCTCTAAGCCTAGACTCTGGGATTCATTTGGTCAGAGGAGCCTGAGATGAAGATGGAGATGAAGACAGCCATAGTACAGGGAGCAGGACAAGACTGAAAGTGACTCTCATCCTAGGGAGCAGCACTCTCCTGGGGAGGCAGTGCCCTGATGGTGTGGGGAAAGTGTTAGCTGCCTTTATGAATGAACTTGGCAGGACTGCCCAGGCTGTCTGTGAACTAAGAATTCTCACAAAGGTAGGTGGACAGTGTGACTCTGCTCTGTCCTTTAGGAGGTAATTACTAAAGGGTTCTTGGGGGAACTTGGGGTCTCTCAGCCTTCAATGATAAGCCCGTGTCAGGACATTCCAAAAGTCTTGAGGGGAGGGGGCCAGAGGGATGGTGGGAGAGTGCACATGGTCAGTGGCACACAGCCAGGACTCTGAGCTGAGTTGCCCACAAAGAGCCATCTTTACAGGACTCCTTGATAGGAGACACACCCTGACGATGAGACGGAACCCAAGAGATAAGGGACACTCTCCTATCTGCCTAAGGCCGGTCTTTAGAGCCTGGTATCAACTCAGAGAGCTGCAGCACCCCACCTATAGACGTGATCTAGCTCTCCTGTGTCATAGAACAAAGCAGATGATAGAGCAATCGCCTGCCATTTGTATCAATGGAACAATTATACTGCTGATTTAAACATCAGCTCACTGCAGCCCAGGAGGGTGTGTGTGTGTGTGTGTGTGTGTGTGTGTGTGTGTACGTGCATGCATGTGCATGCATGTGCATGTATGCTCCAGTTTCTGAAAAATTACACCATTTATCCACCCTGAGGGGGAGAGAAGTGGCTTTTTTCGGGTACTAGTACATTGCGCCTGATACGCCCCCTATCAAATCCTGCTGCTATTTTCTCTTTCTTACAGGTAAGCAAACTGAACCCTGGAAAAGATAATGAATTTCCCAGAATCATGCAGTTTTATATGGAAGAATAAAGCTCAACCAGACTTGTCTCCTTCCACACCCATCTCATGTGCTGCTATGTTCTCTGGTCAGGGAAACCGGTGAACAAGAGAAGAAAGACGGAGTGGTAAAAACAGGAGTCCAGGAGGCACGGCAGACAATAGGATGCAAGAGTCGAAGCTGGGACCGACTGGCCTGGATAACCGGCGCAGCTCTTGCCAAGAAAGGAAGTCAGAGGCTAACTATAGACTGCAGATGAGCCGGAGGAACCCATCAGCCTTGGGACTCTCACTCATCTCCCACTGGTTATTTTCCATTCTCTCCTCTCCCCTGCGGTGTCCTATGTTTAAATCTAGAAACTGAGAGGGGAAGCTAGGAAGTAGGTGAGCGGCAAGTCCGCTTGTGAATTATTTAGAAGGAGAGAGAAATATGGTATTGGCTAGGGTGATTTGAGAAAATCCATAGATAAGAGACGAGGTAGCCACATCCCTGCTGGCTTAGGAAGAGTAAAAGGGCTCCCAGGATTCACCTGGGACCAGCGATTATACATATTCATTGTTCCAGGAGAGATTTGCTGAGCCCCTATGCAGTGCCCAGTGCTTGGCTAAGCTGGGTCAGGGATGAGTCTGGTTGAGGATTTGTGTGGTTAGGAAAGACTCTCCCAGAAGACAGGTTTAAGGTGAAACCTGGGGGATTTATGGATTAGCCTGGAAGGGAGAAAGTGGTTGAGGTACAGAATATCACAGGCTAGGTCCTAGAGGGAGAAGCACTAGCAAACAAAGAGCTCATTGTGGCCAGAGCAGATGGAACCCAGAGAGGCAAGGGGCAGGGTGGAGAGAGAGGCAGGATCTAGGTCATGGTGCCCTCATAAACCAGGGAGGAGTCTTGTCCTTCCTGTAATTGGATGTCCTTGAACATTAAAGTGGGGGTTCAGGATAGGAGTCACATCTGCAAAGTCACTCCTGCTGCCCCGTGGAAAATAGACAAGAGACACAAGAAAGAAGAGGTCAGCATGCGAAGACGTAATTGGGAGTTTTTGAGCCTGGTTCTTGTTATATTGCCTAGGTTGGCCTTGAACTCTTAGGCTTAAGTAATCCTCCCACTCCAGCCTCTTCAGTAGACGGGACTGCAGGAATGTGTTGCTACGATTTCCTACAAATGGCAATTAACAAGACCTGCTATAGAAAATGTCAATCCCAATCTGGGCTTTCTACTCCACCTTTGATCATTCAGTTCCCAGATAAAAAACACACAATTTTTATTTTTTTACAATAAGCCTTAAACAGCACGAGAGTTGGGCAGATATCTACCCTCTATGCTATTAGAATCTACTTTCCTATAGATAACCCCGAGTTATTACTTACCATGTTTCATCTGGGCTGCTCTTAACTCCAATTGGCCAGCCCTCAGGGCCATGTTTTCATGAACTCCCACACATGGTGCTTAGTTAGGGTTTTACTGCTGTGAAGAGACACCATGACCAAGGCAAGTCTATAAGGGACAACATTTAATTGGGGCTGGCTTACAGGTTCAGAGGTTCAGTCCATTATCATCAAGGTGGGAGCATGGCAGCATCCAGGCAGACATGATGTAGGAGGAGCTGAGAGTTCTACATCTTCATCTGAAGGCTGCTAGGAGAAGCCTGGCTTCCAGGCAGCTAGGATGAGGGTCTTAGACCCCACACCCACAGTGACACACCTACTCCAGCAAGTCCACACCTAATAGGGCCACTCCCTAGGCCAAGCATATTCAAACCACCGCACATGGCTTGCTTACAGTTTCAGAGGTTTAGTCCATTATCCTCATGGTGGGGAGCATGGCAGCATGCAGGCAGGTACTAGAGCAGTAGCTACATCTTGACCCACTGGCAAAGAGAGAGAAACTGGGCATGGCATGGGCTTTTGAAACCTCAAAGCCCACCCCCAGCGACACACCTCCTCCAGCAAGGCCACACCTCCTCCAGCAAGGCCACACCTCCTCCAACAAGGCCACTCCTCCTCCAACAAGGCCACTCCTCCTCCAACAAGGCCACACCTCTTAATCCTTCTAATCTTTTCAAACAGTGCCACTCTCTGGTGACTAAGCATTCGACTGTATGAACTATGGGCCAGTCTCATCCAGACCATCACCACACCTATTCTGGGATGGAGGGATGGAGGCAGAAAGAAGCTGGTAGACTCTAGACATTCACAGAAGGAAAAAAAAAAAAAACAAATTTAGTGGTGAGTTGGATGCAAGGGGCAATTGAAGAGGAGCCAGGAGTACCCATAGGGTCTTACCTGCAGCAAAGTGGACAAGTTCTGGAAAGTTTCTAGACTTTAGAGTCAGGCCTGTCTCAGGCACACCAAGAGTGAATGCTCACGCTGCCTCTGTGCAGAAAGAGCAAGCAGGCCAGAATAACTGCATATCTGAGTTTAGGAGGGAGGCTTAAGCTGGAGGTAAGCATACATGGGGGTCAGTAGCATAGAGATGCTTTTAAAAGCCAGCCAAGGAACAATCTCTCCTAAGGAGAAGATACCCAGGCCAAGGCTGAGGAGCCCTGCCATTTAGAGACCAGGTAGAGGTGGTGATGTAGCCATAGGTCAACTCCACATGCTCCAGGTACTGGAGGTGAGGGAGGCTGGGGCCAGAGCAGGTAATGAGAAGTGAGAAGGACTCTCTCAGGCAGCAGTTCTCAATGTGTGTAGTGACCACCAGGAAAAAAAAAACATATTCTTGATGGTTTTAGGAACAGAGACACTGCTCAGTAGCAAACTTAGTTATGAAGTAACAACAAAAATAAATTTATGGTTGGCAGATCCTAAGACTATTGGAAATATGTTTTCCGTTGGTGGCGACAGTTGTATGATCTCACAATTATAATGCAGTGAGGTAAAGACCTTATAGATGTGGGTTCAGGAAAAGGAACTAAATGAAGTGTCTGTGGTCCCTGGTTCTCCAAGCTGGAGGCTGGTATAATGCTTGGGAGGCGTCATGGAACTGGGAAAGATGGAAGTCAAGGCAGAGACTGGTAATTGTTTCAGACGTGGGACTCTTCCCTGGAGATTCCCTGGAGGTTCCCAGGGGTCCCATGGAAAGCTCTTTCCCTTCCCCATGATGTGCTCCAATCCGCAGGTGGTTAGCCTTCAGTTCTCTGAAGAAGCCCGGTTGCTACACTGTAGCCCTTCACCACCCCCGCCCTCCACCCGCAGTCCTGGGGTCCTGTCTATCTCCATTTCCGACTCCATCCTGAGGTCCTGGTCCCCACCCCTTCGGGGACCAGCAAGGCTCCTTAGCAGAACTGCTTTCTAAAACCAGGATTATTGTGTCAGGCAAAGAGACACAGCTTGGAGCCTTGCCCTCGCCAAGGAGGGATGTTTTCTCAAAAACAGTTGCCTCATTTCCTGGTGTTGAGAAATCAGACTTGTTGACCCTCTTTGTCAGCTCAGGGCTCTGGCTGGCTCTCTTCTGTAGGCTTGTCACGCTCTCCCTAGTTTTAGTCCTCCCTGTGTGTGTATTGGAGCACATACCCTGGGGGTCCTGACTCAGGCCCGAGACTGTGGTTATTGACTAAAACTTATGTGAGCTGAACCTCCTTTAGGGCTCTAGATCTCTATGTGAAAACCCCAGGGATCACCCAGCCAGCCAGTCAGCCTCTCTCCTCTCTTTGAAAATATTTGGTTTGTTCACATCTCATTGTTTATGGCTCATTTAGTCAGAAACTACAAACCTCGATGGGTGTGTGTTCTAGAAACTCCAGGAGATCAAGCCTTGAGCCTGGGTCACACATTCATTAACCGCCATCTATAAACTCAGCTGAGGTCTTTTCTATGCAAGCGATGAGCTCTGACTAAAGCTTACCTGGGAAATGCAGCATACCTAAGGCCAGATTTTGATAGCTAAGAGCAGGTCCATCCATACCAGGCTACAGAGAAATCTATCATTCATTCAACAAGGTTTGTTTGTTTGTTTGTTTGAAGATAGGGTCTCACTATATAACACTGGCTGGCCTGGAAATTTCGGTCCACCAGCCTCTGCCTACCAAAGTGCTTTGATCTCAACAAACGCACATTGAGCATCTACCATGTGCCAGAAGTAAAGCGAGACACTGGAATTAATAATTAACAAGGCTGATGAAGTTCTGCTTATGTGGAAACTTTCTTCCAGCCAATGGGAAGTCATCCACGGGAGGGAATCACTGTAGAGCACAGAGCGCCAAGTGGAAACTAAACTGAAATGGGTGTCAGCGCTGGGATGCCTCTTTAGTAAATGACCCAGGATGAACTGCTGGACCAAAGAAGGTCTGTGGAGGAATATTCCAGAAGGGACAGATCAGACAAACCTTTGAGGTTGGGAAAGGTAGGGGAGAAGGGATGGGCTCCAGAAGAGGGGAGGGGAAAATGGCTGCATTGTGGTATACTGTGTGTGTGAGTGTGTATGTGTGTGTGTGTGAGAGAGTGTGAGAGTGTGTGTGAGTGTGTATGTGAGTGTGTGTGAATGTGTGTATGTGAATGTGTATGTATGAGTGTGTGTGAGCGTGTGTTTGAGAGTATGCGTGAGTGTGTATGAGTTTGTGAGTGTGTGAGTGTGTGTGTGTGTGTGTGTGTGTGTGTGTGTGAATGGCTCACAGGGAGGGGGCCAACAGGATGTGTTTCAGAGAAGGCATAAAGTCCGCCTTAGGTGAGGACTTGTTTTTAGCATCACTCTTTGTCTATGCATGTGGGTGTGGGTCCCTGAAGAGGCCAGAAGAGGGCATCAGAGCCCCAGGAGCTGGAGTTGCAAGCAGCTATACGCCATTTGATGTGAGTCCTGGGAATTGACCTCTGACCCTCTGGAAGAGCAGCTGAGTCATCTCTCTAATACCCACCTCATGGTTAATTGTGTGTGAACTTGAGCAAATTTTCTGGGTCTTACTTTCTTCATTTGTATACTTAATCTCGGAGGTGTGGTGGCCCAGGTTTAGGATCCCAGTATTTAGCTGGCAGAGGCTACCTAGGGAAAAAAATCCCTGTCTCAAAAACCTAAAACCACAAACCAAATCAAAACCAAACCAAACAAACCCCGTAAGCTTCAGAGTTCGTGTGAAGATTAAGTGGTTTAACAATGAACTCTTCGCCATACCAGCTTCTGTTTGGTTCCTGGTAACAGTCTGAAAGTCAGACACTGGGGAAGAAGCTGGGGTGAAAAGATCCCCTAGGGCAGTGGTCCTAACACTGCCACCCTTTAATCTAGCCCCTCATGTTGTGGTGACCCTTAGTCATAACATTATTTTCATTGCTACTTCGTAATTGTAACTTTGCTACTGTAAAGAATCATAATGTAAACATCTATGATTTGCAGTGGTCTTAGGTGACCCCTGTGACCCCCCTCCCAAAGGGGTCAAGACCCACAGGTTGAGTACCACTGCTCTAGGGCATGGGGTCTTGAGCATCTGTTCTCCCTTGCTCTCACATAGTCCACTCTGTGGCCCCTGACCTCTCTCTCCTTGCCACCACTCTCCTCTCCCTCTCCCTCTCCCTCTCCCTCTCCCGTTCCCGCTCCTCTCCCTCCTCCCCATCTCCCTTTTCCTGCCACAATCTCACTTTCCTCTTCATGTTCTTCCAAGATGTGTCATCTCAACTGCCCCAAATCTGGAAGATATTTTAGACACAGCATTGCTCCTGTTTATTTCATACTATTTTTTGACCTTGCTTTAAAAATCAAAATTTTCATGTTTGACATACCTCTCTTAATTAAACGACCAGCATCAGAACAACAACAACAAAAAAAGTGATTATATACAATGGTATGGCCTGGGATGATTATTTTTTTCCACTGAAGTCACAGTCCCTTAATAGAAAATGGCTCCCACCACTGGATTAAAGGATTAGGAAGATTTTTGTCTCCAGGCATCTGGGGCCCTCTGTGTGCTGTGTCAGACATCTCTCTATCAGCAGGCTGGGGGGGGGGGGGCACTCGATGCTCTCTAAAGGCCAGTAACCTCTGAGTCATCCCAGAGGTGCTCTGGATACAGCCTGGATGTCATATTCCACTGCTGGCTACTTTGGCTAGCTCTGTGGCTAAAGTGGCTCAGGGTAGACAGGCAAGATGAGGTTACCAGTGGAAACAGAGGCCCTGAGTAATCGGTAAAGCAGGCTCCAAGGCAAAGGGCAGTATTAGACACCTGTCCACCCATTGTTGTAAGCCCTATGCTTGCCCAAGACAGACAAACGTTTCTCTGTGCATTCCAATGTGTGCAAACGCCAGGGTAGGAGCTGTGGGCCCAGCTTTCCACATCTAGAGCAGCTCATAGTTAAAGGGGACCTCTGGCTGGGAGAGCAAGGTGCAGAGTCTGTGTTTGGTATCAAGTGGAGGATGGGGCCTTCCCTTTTATTCTTTTTAGAGAATGGACATCCAGTGGTGGCAGTAGCTTGCTGTGGTAACCAGTCCACTGTATAGTAGGACTCCGATGAGGAAAGGTCTTGTTCTAGGTCACAGAAGAACACAATAAGAAAAAGCAATTTGAACTTTCTTCTACTCCAGGTAGTGATGTGGTAGAACTGCAAAGGGTGATATTCTTTCAGTACTCCGACTTTAAGGGTCCCTGTCTCAAATCCTTTATTTTTTGAATATGGCGGGTTGGGAGAATGAATCATGGGCTGTGCACAGAAGGCAGCCCAGGACTTAAGCATAGATATAAATAAGCCACATGTGATGTACTGACAGGCACTTTCAAACATGTGCAGGGTGGGGATTTCCACCCCTATGGCTACCGAAGTAAGGGCACCCACAAAAGCTATTGCCAGGGTGAGGGTCTTACATTGGACCCCACCTCAGACTGTGAGGATTAAGTGATAACACAGAGGAGGTTCAGGAAAGACAAGATGGATAACTAACCAGTCTGCATTCCATGGGGTGGGCTAGCACATCCTTCCCCTGGATGCTCTGATTGGGAGGATGGTGAGGACCAAGTGGTGGGGACAAGAGTGATGGACATTGGGTAATTGAGTTCTTTGTCTTTAGATGTCTTTCCTTCCCAGGCAGTACCCTCGGTGCCCCACGGAATAGAGGAGAGGATGGGGTGTGAGACCGGAGGATATCTTTGGTTAAGCCTGGGCTTTGATTGCCTGATCGCTTCAGGTTATTATTGGTCTGGAAGACAGCTGGGAATGGCAAGAACATGCAGGAGGAGGGTGTGGTGTGGATTTGGGGCTACTCTAAGCTCCCAAGATCCCCCATGCCATCTGGTGGGGGCCAAGGAGGGTGATCATGCCAGGAATGTCTGTCCCCTCCTCTTCCCATTCATACCCTGAACAAAATGAGGAGTGGCTCAAAGAAATGTGGGAGCCTGTCTTTGGAGTGGAGTTTCTCTCCTTCCGGTATGTCTGGAAAATACGTGTTGCCCAAATAGCTGAACAAATTAAGAGAAGTCTATTTTCTGTCTGAGGCGGGCTCTGGACTCAGGAGTAGGCTTTCCTCCCAGCCATAAGATGAAGAAGCAGAAAGAGTGTCTCAGTGGTAAACCCATCCCTCACAACATGGGAAAAGACTCAGAAAAGGCACAGTGTCAAAGGGGGATCCATGGGGCCTTTAGACTCCTCCCATACCTGAGACACTGAGCTACACAAGCCTTTTAGAGACCGTGCTTCCATTAGGCCTCTCCGTTGGTGCAGCTCTTCCCCCAGAGTCCTTTCTTGGTAAGTCTGTGACATCATGAGGATCATTGGGGATCTAAGCAAGGGATGAAGGAGGGAGGAGCAGAGATGTTTTACTGCACCTGGGCCTTCTATAGATCCCTGAAAGACACTGCGTCCTTTTAGTCTAGGAGTGAGGACAGTGCATCAGATGAGGAACTGCCCTAGGAGGGCTCTTGGCTGGCCATGGTCCCATCGACATGGAATGGTCTGGGTCCACTCCAGTGACCTCTGGGAAAACAGCAGATTTACAGAACCCGACTCAACCCTCCTGAGGAGACCCTTGGGAGGGACATATGGATGGAAGAGAGAGATAGCCAGCATCCTCCCTGTATCTTATTTAGGGACACAGAGACTCTGAGTTCTCAGTAAAACTAGAGCTCTGGTGCTGCCTTTTGTCACTCCCAGGTCCCTTGGGACTGGAAAGGGATGATGGTCAGACTGGTAAAGAGCTCCAGTCCTCAGCCTACAAGGAACAAATGTAAATGGTTTTGGAGCCATCAAAAACATTTAATTAAAAATAAAATTAAAATAAAGCATTGCTCCAAGATGGCCATACTAGTGGCTGCTACTTTTTCACACAATCTTCAGAAAGGGAAGAGGCAACTTCCTAGCTGAGAAAGAGGCTATAAGAGCCTTAAAACTCACATTAGTTCATTATTGCCAGGGCCAATGGCTGGGGCAGCAGGGGAATCCCAGAATGTGAGATGCATGCAGTTCCACTTCTTGTCAGAAGAGGGCATCAGATCCCATTACAGATGGTTGTGAGCCACCATGTGGTTGCTGGGAATTGAACTCAGGACCCTCTGGTAGAACAGCCAGTGCTCTTAACCACTGAGCCATCTCTCCAGCCCCCTACAGTGCCACTTTATGTAGTAATTTACATGTGTGAAAATGTAAAAAAAACCCACTCATATAATCTTGCAGTGTACCTAAATGCCTGATCATGACCAAGTTAGAATAATCCTAGGACTATGGGAAGAATTTAACAGGGAGAAGAGTTGATAACAATTTATCTTACTACTAGAGCAAAATAAAACAAATCTTTAAATAAATATTTGACCAAAATTTTTGTTCAGTCACATGAAAACCCTTAGCAAAGTAGGAACAGAAGGAAGCTTTCCTTGCTCTGATAAACTCCATATTAATCTAAGCACAGTGGTGCAAAACTATGATCTCAGCCCTGGGTGTCAAGCAGAGGGTCACCAGTTCAAGGTCATCCTCAGCTTTATAGTAAGTTTGAGGCCAGCCTGGGCTACTTGAGACTGTCTCAAAAGTCAAAATAGACTCAATGAATCCCACAACAAATCATGTGTTTAATGCCGAGACAATGAAAACGTCCTCGTTTAGACCAAGAACAAGACAGCAGGACCTACTTTGCTGTTAATATTCAGCAACCCCTGGAGAGCTTGCTATGATCAGAAGGCAAGCAAATGGACAAAAGGCTTTGTGAATGCACAAAGGAAAAGTCACTTGTGAGGAGGATGTGGTTGACCACATAGAGCACTAGGCAGGGGCTGCTGCGTAGTTATCAAATTTAATGAGAGCAAGCTGGGTGTGGTGGTGATTACTGGGAGGCTGAGGTGCGGAGGGGCAGGGTATAGGACCCTGGGCTGTCAGAGACCCTGCCTCAAAACAGAACAGGAAATCACTGAGAGAGTTGGAAAAGTCACTAGACACAATGTTAACACGCAAAAGTCATTGAAAAGTTAGCTGCATGCTCCTGCAGTAGCTAAAGAGAAAGGGGAAATTTACAGTGATAATCAAAACTTAAAGCTAGGAATGATGTGTGAGATACTCAAGACGAATATTATAAAATGGCATTAAAGTGGGCTGGGAAAGATAAGGACAAGAAGAAACATAAACAAACACAACGGTACTGTAGCCAAGATACAATGTTGTAAAGTTCCTGATTTACCCAAACAGGTCCATAGTTCAGTGCAGTTCTAATCAAAGCCTGATAAGACCTCTTAATGGAATTTTAACAAGATGCCTCTAATATCTGTTCGGGAAAACAAGGCTTAGGAGAGCTTAGGCATTCCTAATTCCTAAGGCTTCATGGAAGATCTTCCTGTCTCTGGCATTAAAATCTACTGTCAGTTTTCACTGATGATTGAGCTCCTGGGGCAGAGAAAGATCTAGACTAGGAGTACAAACGAGCGAAAAGATTCTCTTTCAGCTGGAGAAACGCTAGGCTGTACAGAAGGGAACAGATTGACCACTGGATGGCGCTGGGAAAAATAAAACAAAATAGATTCTACCTCACAGCAAATGCAAATGTTAATTTCAGAAGGATTAAACCTTAAAAGGAGAAAAATAAACACACAAAACTGTTAATACAGAAAGGCCTCTGACTTTAGAGAAAGTTTTCTTTTTCTTTTTTCTTTTTTTCTATTTTGGTCTTTTGATACAGGGTCTTGCTATGTTGCCCTGGCTGGTGTAGATCTGTGAGTCTCCTATCTCTGCTTCCCAAATGCTGAGATCATAGGTGTGAGCCACCATATCTGGCTTAGAGAAAGAGCTCTTAAGACATGGAAAATCCAAACCATAAAGGATAAGATTGATGAACACAGCTTCCTTAAAAAAGGAAAGAAAAGACCTAGAGAAATGTGATGCTCACCTCTAATCCAACATTCAGAGTTGCAAGTCAGCTTGGACTATAAACTGGGGAGAGAGGGGTGGGGTGGAGGGATAGAGGGAGGGGAGGGGAGAGGGAGGGAGGGAAGGACAGAGAGAGAGAGAGAGGGAGAGAGCACACACAAACTATAACTATCAAAGAGTTTACGCTCTGAATATGTAAAGAGCTCCGATGCGTCAGTAAGATGTGATAGGTCATCTAATAGAAAATGACAGGAGACCCTGTGGACAAGGGGACCAACCCTTGTAAGCACGAGATACAGATTGATGCTAATGAGACAGTTTATACACACAAGTATTTTGAACACTTTTTAAAAAAGATTTATTTATTTTATATATGTGAGTACACTGTCGCTGTCTTCAGACACACCAGAAGAGGGCATCCAATCCCATTCCACATGGTTGTGAGCCACCATGTGGTTGCTGGGAATTGAACTCAGGACCTCTGGAAGAGCAGTCAGTGCTCTTAACCACTGAGCCATCTCTCCAGCCTGAACATTCTTATTCATGTATGATGTAGTTTATAATTGAAACAAATAAAATCAAAACAGTGAAGAGTTTCAGCTCTAGGAAGGTTATGATCCATTAAAGGAGGTGGGGCCTTCTAGAAGGTGCATTCAGCTAGGAGAGTTGGGTTGCCCCTTTGCCTGGAGTTCTAGTGGGTCTGTCAGAGAGAGCTACAGGGACTTCTTTAGGACATGAGAGGGTCAGCACTGTAGAGAAAACTCAAAATGTTCACTGGGTAAGCTACAAAGGCGAAAAAAATCCATATTCTTCTCTCTCTTAAAAAATATTTACTCTTATTTTGTGTGTTCTGCCTTGCATGTGTGTCTGTGCACTGCTTGTGTGCATTGCCCATGGAGGAGCAGAAGAGAGAATCAGACCCCCTGGAACTGAGTTACAGACTGTTATGAGCCACCATGGGGGTTCTGGGAGTGGAATCCAGGTCCTGTCATCTGGAAGGGCAGCCAGTGCTCTCTAACCTCTGAGCATCTCTCAGGCCCTTAGCCACCACCCATTCTCTTCAAACTCTGCATTCCAAGTCCAGCACTAACAAGTCAAGCCTGGGCACAGAGGCCGAGCTGGGCTTCATTATCTACTATACGTTAAATGCTTACAGAGTCAACAGCAGTCTGGTGGGTACAAAAAACAAGGCTGGCTTAAGAGTGACGCCTGCTAAACTTCAGAAAGAGACGAGGGCTGAGCAGGAAGTCCCCCAGGGAGTTGTATGAGGGGATCTTATACGTAGAGAACTAAATAATAGTTACAATAAAGTCAGCCTTGGGCTGCTCCTTCTCGTCCCCATGGGCCTGCAGCCTACACAGTGCAGTGTCAGAGATGAAGTCTTCCCCTCTCCCTCTGGGACTGACCTTTCTCACTGTTGGACCTTGCTGGCCCTTCCACCAACTGCAAATATTGTTAGGCAGGACCCATTTCTGCAACCCCACCCCTACCCCACCAGCCCCAGCAGTCTGCTGGCACATGGTAGATGCTCAAGAAATGCTTATAGCTTTCAGCTTTATAAATGTTATATGCCCAGGCAAACTGTATAATCGGATGTTACAGAGGAAAGAGCAGCGAAGACAGGAGAGGGCTAGAGGGACAGGCAGAACTGGGACAGGCCCTGACTCCATCACTGGCTTGTCTTGGGTACGGCTCTAGAACCGGTGCCTGCTTTGGAGGTCCTGTAGGAATGACCGTGAGAAACTAAGGCACCCATTAATGTATGGATAGCCCAGCACACATAGCCTCAGGATAGAGGGTAGAGGAGACAATCACATTGTGCAGGCTTTAACCCAGGAAGAAAATGTCCACAGTGGTTAAGTACAAACCTAGGCTATGGGTCTTATCTAGAGCAGCATCTAAATCACAGCTTTGCTACACATTGGCCTGGTAACCAGGGGATGATGGCATGACACTTTATAGTGACATGGTAAATATTAAAGGACTTTGGTTCGCTCTGTAAATATTTGTCATGCGACTGATCCATGCTTTGTGTGGTCCCCAATTAGTCAGGCAAGAAGTGTTAATTCCTAGTGGGTAAAAGGACAAATGATGGGGGCTGGAGAGATGGCTCAGCCAGTTAGAGCACTGGCTGCTCTTCCAGAGGTCCTGAGTTCAATTCCCAACATCCACATGGTGGCTCACAACTATTGTACTAGGATCTGATGCCCTCTTCTGGCCTTCAGGTGTACATGCAGCTAGAGCTCTTACATACATAAAATAAATAGAAAAAAAAAAAAAAAAAGACAAATGATGCTTAATAGAAGTCTCTGCACCCCAGAGAACCCATACTGAAGTATCACTGCATGACAAGACACTGCCCTCCCAAGCTTATTTATTAAGCATCATTTGTCTTTTTTTTCTAAGATTTATTTTATGTAAGCTGGAAATTTAGCTTAGCAGTACTCAGCGGAGGAGAGTCTGCCTAGCTTGCACAAAGCACACGAACAATCCCCAGCATTGCATAATCTAGGAGTGGCAGTTTCCACCTGCAATCTCAGCGCTTGAGAGGTGGAGGTGGGATCAGAAGTTCAAGGTTATCTCTCATTATAAATGATTGTATTCTTACACGTGCAATGGAAGGAGAGGACCGGTGTCCACTGGGAACCACAGTGGCAGGTGTGAATGATGTAGCCCATGCTGCAGGGTGGCAGGAACCATCTCTGATGTGTCTTGGCCCATGGGAATGTCCTACAGGAGAAAACCCAAGGCTAACTCTGTGAGCATGACTAGAACTATCAAGGAAAGATGTTAACACACAGGATGGAGGGAGGAGCCAGAGCAAGACACAAGTGAGACAGTGCAGCCAGGAGTGGCTAAGAGGGATGTTGGACAGAGCCACACGGGGCAGAGCTGGTTCAGCCCAGGAGTGTGCAGAAACTGGACACTGACTGAGCTGGCCTGGACTGAAGCAGGGAAACAAAACAATGGCCCAGGATCCCTAACCACGGCTGTTCTTACCCACAACGTCACCACTCTGGAGAGAACTGGGCTCATATTTCTCATGTATTGGCCTAAGATTCAGGGAAGTAGGCATGATTCTGGAAGACCCGTGCATGAGGCCACAGTCACAGCCACTGAGCTGGGGTCCTTCATGCTAGAGGAAGGACCAAGGCCAAGATAAGTCAAATGAGGCGGCATTTAGCAGAGGGGCCAAGATTGGGGCTCTGACCTCTGAGTTCAGTCAACAAAACAACCAGGGAAGGGCTGTCCACCCACAATGACCCAACATCTGAGGATGCGATAGGCAAATCTTCCTGGATTTTAGGAAGCTCCAGTGTGACCTGTCTTAGGGTTTCTATTCCTGCACAAACATCATGAGCAAGATGCAAGTTGGGGAGGAAAGGGTTTATTGAGCTTACACTTCCATGCTGCTGTTCATCACCAAAGGAAGTCTAGGACTGGAACTCAAGCAAGTCAGGAAGCAGGAGCTGATGCAGAGGCCATGGAGGAATGTTCCTTACTGGCTTGCTTCTCCTGGCTTGCTCAGCGGGTTTTCTTATAGAACCCAAGACTACCAGCCCACAGATGGTACTGCCCACAAGGGGCCCTCTCCCCTTGATCACTAATTGAGAAAATGCCTTACAGCTGGATCTCATGGAGGCATTTTCTCAACTGAAACCCCTTTCTCTGTGATAGCTTCTGCTTGTGTCAAGTTGACACACAAAACTAGCCAGTACAGACCCCTACTGCGGGATCTTTCCAACTGCACTGCACAATGGTCACACCCACACTCAGGTTTCAGTCTCCAGCCACACAAGCTTCCTATTGTAGCCCTCACCATCACCTGACAGGATCTCATTTGTTCCTTGTCTGCTGAATATTGACTACTGACCCCTGGAAAGTCCAGTCCCGAACACTTCACACTACTCTCTCCGCACCCCCAACCAGCACTGCACACCGCTCCACCCTGCTATGTCCACCCAGCACACAGATTGAAATATTACAGACGCTTTCTTTGTGCAGAGAGACCCAACTGCAACAGAAGGACACAGAGCCAGAGGGGCTCAGAGCCCACAGTGGGGGTGGAAGGGTCAGGGTGAGCACAAATGGCTTTAGGTTTGCTAAGTCCTTCAGGCTCAGAAGGATCCTTCCAGAAAAGGAGTGCACCTGAGTAAGCAAGGGGACGGTGGCTTGCCTGGAGGCTGCACTCTAAGGTTAACCCTGACAACTGGATATCAGGGGACTGAATTGGTGTGTGATAACAGGAGGGGGGGTGTCAAGGGGTCTCGACACAGTTGACGATCCAGACTTTATTCTTCAGGTTGGGAAAGCTGTTAGGAGTTCCTAAGCAAGGGAAGTGATTGGATTAGATCCTTCATTTATAAAGATTGAGCTGATTGGGTGTGCAGGAGAGACTAGAGAAGGGAGGGTCAGGGAACAGAGAGACCAGGGGAAAAAGCCTTGTCTGAGTGAGAGGTGACGCCCCTGTTCCTCCCCAGACCCACAGTCCCGGCCTCAGCCCAGGCCACATGTCACCTCTCACTTAGACATTCTTGTGGTTACACTCACCTTTCTCCCACCTAACTCATTCCCAACCCCCAAACCAGGCTTCCAGAAAGTGCATCCAGCAAGTGCATAACACGATAGACCTTTAGGAAATGAAGAATTTCCTTAAATGCAACAGTCAAGGAGCTACCGGATGCTGCAGGGATATGTCTTACCTGCTTGTTCTTTTCTGTTTGTTTGTTTGTTTGTTTGTTTGAAACAATGTCTCACTACATATCCCAGGCTAGCCTGGTGCTCAAGTTCCTCCCACCTCAGCCTCAGTGCTGGGGTTGTTGGCACTCACTGTTAAATAACTCTTTAATAGATGACGGGGGTGGGGGGTGGGGGGGGCACACGCTTGTCTTAGCCTTCATAAGCCTTTGTTCTGGACTCAGAACTGGCTAGAATCAGTCTTCAATTGAGGTGCCTGTAAAAGGCAAATAACGGTTGTTCTGTGTCCTCTATCTACTGGGAGTGGTGGTTGAGCTGAGGCACGTGACAGGCCCCCAACAGGATTCATTTCAAAGTGAGCGCTTAGTTCAGGGTCTTTTTACGGAGCTCCCAAGGCCAAACAGGCTCATGAGTGACTCAATCCTCCACAGACTGGAGGCTTCACTGGGAAAAACTCTTCTCTGCTGCCACCTTGTGTCCTTTGGGGAAATAACAGTCTAGCCCCAAGGGCTCCTACAAGTGGATATGTGGAGCCTGGCCACATCTTGTATGCTGTCATCCATGTACTGAAAGACACTTGCTGGCTGGTGGACTCAGTGAGGTGAGACTTTCATGGGGCCAGGCATATTGGAAATGTAACTGTGGCTCCGACCTTTGCCTACTGTGTGCCACCCTTTCCTCTGGCTCTGACCTCTGCCTACTGTGTGCCACCCTTTCCTCTGGCTCTGACCTTTGCCTACTGTGTGCCACTTTTTCCTCTTGGTCCCCCACCAAATCAACAGAGTCCCGAGAGAGCTTCTTTAAGTCACAACGTCAGGGGTGAAAAATAAGTTTATTTTTCAGGTAAGAAGGCAGCCTAGAAGAGACAAAAGGAAGCCAAGAAGCTGAGCAGAGGCTGGGTTATGGAAAGAACAGAGACCTGCAGCTCCCAGGGAAAGCAGAGGCAGGCTGTTGGGAGATCCTAAGCCTGGCCTCAGACTGGAGTTGGATGGGGTTCCAAGGACTCAGCCCTAGGTACAGCATTTGCAAGAGGCTCTAAACACCAGGCCTGGGGGACAGCTCTGCTGGAATAGCTGTCCCCCTCCACAGTTGTAGTAACTGGATGTTTCTCCAGGGTTGGGGTAGACCCCATCAGCTTTGCCTTGGCAGAAGTTATCTAGCCCTGGGCTGGGTCCCTGCTCTGGCTCAGAAGACCAGTGTGACCAGGTACTTCCTGTTCTGGGCTTCTTGGAGGCCTGGATGGAAGACCTAGAAAGACAAGGATGATTCAACCAATGTTGGCCCAATAGATTCTGAACTACAGGCCGAGCACACAGCAGCAGCCACCAGAGGCAGCAGCCCAGCCGCCCCCCCCCCCCATCCCACATCCAGACCACAGCCACACCTACAGCTGAGCACTGCCTGGAAGACAACCTGTGCTACATAGTAGTAGGCAGCTGGTGACCACCCTAACAGCTGCGACACCCAGCCATGTACCGAGGAGAGGCACCTAGGGGTTGCATACAACAGGGAGAGGGTTGGCTTTTTTCTTGATGAGAGCAACCAGCCGCCCCTGGCTGAGACCTTTAGAGGGAAACCCTGTTACCACACCCCATCAGGTAATGCCAGTGAGAAACAGGAAAGGGTGCGAAGCACGTAGTTTCAACAGTTTCCTTAGCTGCTTGTGTGCATGAACTTTGAGAAATCGCAATATTGGGGAGCAGTGTTTCCTCAGAAAGGCTTATGAGAGGGGAGGGTGTGCCTCTTACTCTCTGAGTTCAGCCCCTTACTCACTCAGCTCCTGCTGTAGTGTCCGGATGAGTGGGTACTGGCCTTGGTTGCAGAAGGAACCCTTGAAGTCATCCAAGTCCAGGACCCAGACCATGGCCCCTCCCAGTCCCTTCTGTTTCAGATAGGCAACCTGGGGGCATGAGCAGAAGTGGGTGATTAAAATACCATCTACTGGTGGCTTTAGGCTCAGTTACCACAAAGAAGCAGCTCTCCGCTTTCCCAAAGTTTTGAAGCAAGCTTGAAAGCTTCATGTCTTCATGTCCTTGTTACCCTGAGGGCCCCTGGGGAATACACTGAGCTGTGGGTTCCCTCAGAAAGCACCACAATGTTTGTGGAGAGGGCTGGGAGCTGAGCTCACTCTTCTTCATGGGTCACCTTGCTCTCATGGGCCATTGCTTCCTTCTCCGTCCTGACTGCCTACACAGTCTCCTCCATGGATACCTTCCTACCTTCTGGGCTTTAGGACTTGCCCCAAGCACATTTCCTCTGCAATCCTTCCTCCCTGATCAGCATCTACTCTTTTCTAGGTTCCCACAGGGCACATCATCTCATTTCTGAGAGACCCTCCCTGCCTGCAGCTGTCTGCCCCAAGAGGCCTGCTCACAAACAAGTGTAGCCCTATTTCCTTCAGGAGCTGAGGATCTCCTCAGGAGGAGAGGCCAGGAAACACATGAAGAAGCCCATATCAGACAGGATAAAAGGGTCCTATAAGTAAATCAATGACACACATATGTTCCAAATGTTGCCAACAGACTGGATAAAAATTACATGCCTTATGTGCCTGTAGAGTTAGTATTTTGGTAAAATACAAATCTTGTCAAGAGGACTACTCGGTGTAGATTGATATCTCTCTCTCTCTCTCCCTCCCTCGCCTCATACATGCTAAGCAAATGCTCACCACTGAGCTACCCCCAGCCTTCGCTGTGTCTTTATCAATAGGTGATAAATGCTCAGGATGCTGTCCCAAGAAGAGGGTGAAACGTTGGGGCATTTACAAGAACACTCATCCTTGAGAATTTAAATGCTGATGTTACTAATAGGCCTCAGATCTCCCTGGGGCCACCCCCTCCCTACAGGGCTGGGCCTCACCTTGGCTCTGAAGCTTTCCATGTCATCAAATCCCACCCACTGGTTGCCCTGGAAGACATAGGGCACCTTCTGGTCCTCAATTCTGTGTACTCCCTTCCAGGAGCAGACCTGCAGGAACAGGGGTATGTTAGGAAGAACAACACTAGTAGATACTGATAAACAAGCCTGCCTCCATCTTAGGCTTAAAAACTATCTTAAAGTAAACACAAACTAGGCTCATTCCTGTTTATGATTAAGCCTCTGTTTCTTAAGGATTGGGCTATGCCCCACCTGTAACTTTTAACTACAAATGGTTCTATACTGTCTGTCCCAGAAAATGGCAACCATAACTTTGTTTAAAAAATGTTGTTATGGCCTGGCAGTGGTGGTGCACGCCTTTAGTCCCAGCACTTGGGAGGCAGAGGCAGGAGGATCTCTGAGTTCAAGGCCAGCCTGGTCTACAGAGTGAGTTCCAGGACAGCCAGGGCTATACAGAGAAACCCTGTCTCGAAAAAGAAAGAAAGAAAGAAAGAAAGAAAGAAAGAAAGAAAGAAAGAAAGAAAAAACAAAAAATGTTGTTATGACCACCCATGCTATGACCACCTTGCAACTATGCCTTTGTTTCAGGAGGTCATCACGACTAGCTTGTAATGCTTATGTTCTGCTTCCGTGACCCCACCTGTTTGCCTGCTAAATCTCCCAATAGGAAACTCCCTATGCCTAAATTATAAAAACCCTTATCTTCCCCATGTCCACTGCTGACTTCTTGAACCCTTCCTTAGGGGGAAGCAGCCTGTGTACACAAACTAAAAACAAACTTGCTTTAATTATTTGCTTGCTTTAATTAATTTGGCTCTGATGGTTTAGGTCAGTGGTCTTTCTGGAATCTTTGGGATTGACAGTACCTGTCCCCTCATGCCAAGAGGAGACCAGAGATTAGAAAATTCCCATCTAAGGAAGCCTAGAGAACAAAGTAGGTCTGTGGAGTCACTTAGGACTGCCGGTTTAAACTTTAGGCTTCCTAACTTAAGGATATACACAAGGGGTCCAGGATGGGATAGAGTTCCCTTGGCCGGAGTTCTCCATGCAAACCTCCTTTTCTCAGAAACTACAGGAGAAGCCCTCTAAACTATCACGAGTCCTTGGACCTCTACCATATTCAGGATAGCTAAAAGTCGTCTAACCTCAAAGTAAGCCAGTATCCCTTTGTCCTGAGTATAGGGGCCTGGGGCACCAGGCCCTGTGGCTGCGGCCCCAATTCCGTTGTCTGATTTGGAGGCCAAGGTGAAGGAGCGTCCATAGGTGGGCATGCCAAGGATCAGTTTGCTGGCAGGGGTTCCCTTCTGTAGCCACAGCTTCACAGCAGCATCCTGGTAGAGAAGGCAGCCTGCTTATCTGTCTTTACCTTGGTTCTGGTTGTCTGAGGATGGGGTTCTAGGGGGGGGGGCTGGATCTCCTCTGTGGACTCAGGTTCTTCATAAGCATCGCGTTTATACCCATCTTCTTTCAATTCCACTTTAGACTCCTACACCCTATGAAAGAAGCTGTAAGGTCCAGTAACCAGATTGAGGGCTTTGGAACCAGTCAACCATGGACCCAACAAATAGTCACCGACAATCCCCTATGCACCAGGCTCTTTCCTAGAGACTTGGAATACATTACCAAAGAAAGCAGACAGAAATTCCTGCCTTGCTTGGCAATGTAAAGAACATATCGTGTATGTGAGCTTATTAGATGTGACACAGGAAGCTGTGAGCATGTTCTCTGTTAACTAGTATGGTGATAAGTTTCACCTGAGAACAAGATCAGGGACTTGGGTTTGCATCCCCAGTGTCTACCCACCTACCTTTGAACAAGGCCTTTCCACAATTGTGTTAGCAGATGTGTAATCCTAGGCCTATGGCTGGAAGAGACATTTGATCTAGTGATACTGAATTAACTATTGAAAGATGCAGATTTGTCCTTAGTGCCTTTACTGTGGCTCAGTGTCCTCATGGAGTCTAGGCCTCTTAGGTAAAGACAGTTTTCATTGCGTTGATTTCTTTTTGTTGGTCTGAATAAATTACCCATGATCAAATCCCAAGATTTCTGAGAGAAAAACTCAGGTCTCCAAATGGTACATTTTAGGTATGTTTAGACAGGAGACTGGCCAGAAGCAATCCTCAGACACACAATTGGTAACTAGAAGACATGTGGTCAAAGGCAAGGCCCTCCCTTTCGAAGCCCAGAGAATACTTGGCTCTGGGACATCAGGCTCCAAACAGCCACCAGCTTTGTGTCTTTGTGTCCTCCACGGGGCTGAGCTGTTTAGCTTCCTTCATAACCCATTCTGTTTTCCAGATGAGGTGTGCAGTCAGGCCTGATGTGGCCCTCTAGCCCACAGTATGAACTCTGTGAAAGAGCCAGAGAGATAAAAATGTCCTACCCCTGCCCCACAGAGATACAGGCTACCAAAAGTGAAAGGCATTCCGAATTTAGGGAGCGCTGTGATGGTTGTCTTAAAAAGGGAAATGGTCTCGTTATTCTTGACTTGTGACTATAGACTGGGAGTATGTAAGTTATCCAGAGAGAAACTTGGGCAGGAAATCCCAGCTGCAGTTTAAGACCAGTCTGCCCTTCCAGGGCCTGGGTGTTCCTCCCCGAGTGATGTTCCTTCTGGTGTTATCAACCTTGGGCAAGGGATGGATGTGAAACACGTGGGGGCCATATTGCCTGTAGAGTCAAGTTCCAAGGAGACTTCCCCATCGATCCCTTGTGTGTCTGATGTCACTAAAATGATTTGCTCTGTTGTCAGCTAAGATCCTGCAGAGAAGTGACAGAATAAAGCAAGCAAACAAAGACAACAGGAAAACCCTGGCCCTTGGTGTCTTACTTGGTTTTCCTGTTTTTGTTTTCCATTAGGGAATTGGGGTTCAAATGAGGCCACTGCACAGGTCCTGCTGGACCGGAGACCCCTGCCTCACCCCACTGACCACTTACCACATTTTGCTCTGCAGCTGCCCCACTCTCTCCTTGCCTTTTGTAGAGGGGGCTGTTATGCCCTGTGGTTTTTTCCCAGGAACTGTGGAAGTCATAGGCCATAAGGTTGATGAAATCCAAGCTCCTGCAGGAGATGTGGGATGGGGTGGGAACGAGGAGGAGAGATAAGGACATTCTCCATCCCTCATCCTCAGACCATTCCCATTCCCACTGTGGTGTTGGACATTGTCTTTGACGTTCTTCCCCCCCCCCCCCCCACCTTAGCACCCTCAGGTGTTTTCTGTTCTGTGCAAGAAAGCTGGTTCGATTTTGCCATTTTGGAAGCAATCTAACTCAGTGCTTGTCAAGCTTTAGCATTACATAAGTCCCCTGAGAATCTCACTAAAATGTGAGCTCTTACTCAGCAGGCTGCATTTGTAACAAGCTTTCACATGCCACACACACACTCACACACACACACTCATTCACACACACACACACACACACACACACACACTCACAGCATCTCTCTATGTAGCTGGCCTGAAAATCACAGTGTAGAGCAGACTGGTTTCAAACTCATAGATACTGCCTGCCCCTACCTCCTGAGTGCTGGGAATAAAGGCATGCACCACTATACCATCTCTCAAGTGTGACAGGGCCTGCAGCTCCACACACCACACCAAGGAGCTAACGTGTCACCTCCCATATTTTTGGAGATGCTTAAGGGCTTTGCTCTCCTTCTTCCTGCCCCAAGAGTATTCTTTCTCTAAGATTGTGAGCACCAGAGGAAGGGTAGAACAAAGACCACCCAACCATCCCCAAAGGATCTGAAATAGTGCAGTAGCCGATGTAGAAAGCAGGGACTTCTCAGATACTTGACAACATCTGGAAGCCATGCCTTGCAGGCAGAGATCTGCTTCATTTCTGGAAAGCTCAACCACCCTGGGCAGCTCCAGTCTTGGAGAACATGGGGGCTAAGTAGACTGCGTGAGACTCACAGAGCAATCTTGTCCACCTCGTAGCCAGCATCCACCTGGCCTCGATCATTCGGTACAGCTGCAGTCAGAAGGAGGCGTTTCTTCCCTGAGGACTGGCCTTCCTCCTGGAAGGCTTTGGCCAAGTCCTGTGGAAAGAATGCAGTGTGAAGGCAGAGGTGGGGCTAGCAGGACCCTCTATCCTATTACCACACCCCCATAGGTGTTCATACTCTGCAGTCTGAAGCTGCTGGCCCTGGGGCTCAAACACAGCCCTCAAACACAGTAGGACCACCACCCCAAGTCACTTGGCAGACTGACTGACCCGAGTCCCTCTCAGCCATACCTGTATCAGGGCTGTGAATCTCTCTTTGTCTACTGCCGGGCTCCCACGGCTTCCTGGGTATTCCCAGTCAAGATCAAGGCCATCAAAACCGTGAGTGCGCAGGAACTTTATGGCTGAGTTGACAAAGGTCTGCCGGTTGCTGGCGGTGGCCACCATGTCTGTGAACCTGTGGAAGGATGGAAGGGGTGTGGCCTTACTGGGGCTAGACTAGAGGTCACTGTCTTGCTCAAGGGCAAATAGGAAAGTTCTCGGGATCCAAATCATGTGCTTAGACCACAAAGGGTCCTAGGATGGCTGCCTAGGAGCTGCTGGGGTATTTGCTGACAGGTTAGTGGCCTGGTTAAGAAAAGGACAGCAGACATACTTTCTAATCCTAAAGTCAATGTCACCAGGGCTGCTCCAATCCCCTTGCAGTCCCTGAACTGTCGTCTCACTGTCAGTCCTCACTACCCACTACCCCTTTACCTCCTCCCCACACAAACTGTCCTCCATGTAGTTAGAGGGGCTAAGCAATGAGACTGTTGGGCAAGCAATGAGACTAGCAAGGAACTGGGGGCCTGGGGACCCCCTGGTTGAGCTCCCTGGCAGGTTAAGTGGAGTGCTGTGTGCTGGAACTAACCTCTGTGCTGTACAGAGCTTTTCCCGAGTCCCCACGTTAGTCTGGGGACACCTCTCCCCCATCTCCTTTCCCCAGTGGCCCCTCAAAGAATTCTTAGGCTTCTTACGAATCTTAAGTTTTTACAGATTGATTCTATTTTGATTTACTTCTATTAACTTCTAACTTAAATTAACGGTGTCAATTCTTAGGTCCATGTCTCTGGGAATGCCAAGCTAAAAATGCTAACAATGTTAATAAAAAAAGCGTTATTTTGGGAAGTTGAGTCATAACATTAATCAGATTCTCAAAGGGTCTTACGGTCCAAAAATATTTTCTTAAAAGTTTAAAGCTTCGGGAACTATATAGTGTAGGTTGTTCTTAGCTTTATTATCTCCATAAAGAAAACAACTACAGAAATGGATGACAACCTGGCAGCCAAGTTCAATCTCACTGACAAGGTCTCCCATTCAGAACTCAGAAAGCACATTGCATGCTGTACGGGATCCCTGGTCCCTCTCTCTCCACTTCCTGAAGGAGGAGACTGAGGCTGGAGAGGTCAGAACGCTCCGTGGTGTTTTAAATTTTAGGCTTCTGCCGGGCAGTGGTGGCCCACGCCTTTAATCCCAGCACTTGGGAGGCAGAGGCAGGTGGATTTCTGAGTTAGAGGCCAGCCTGGTTTACAGAGTGAGTTCCAGGCCAGCCAGGGCTACACAGTGAAAACCTGTCTCGAAAAACCAAAAAAAAAAAAAAAAAAAAAAAAAAAATTCTAGGCTTCTGACGAGTCTAGCTCCTCTATGTCAACAGGATGCTGCCATCACATCCTGTTGAGGGATCAGAGGGAAAAGCCCCACGGTCTGGGACCCCACCCCTTGTCATGCTGTGGCCTGACCTATTTCCCTGAGGACCGCTCTGTCTGCCAGTATGCCACATTCCCATCCATGGGTTCTGCTGCCCACGGGTCTGTGTCCACTCACTTCTGGGTACCAAAGCTCCAGCCCCCGATGGCTAGCAGAGTCTTGAGCTTGGGGTTCCTGAAAAGACAAGAGATGAGCAAGGTTGAATCTCATCAGCTTGGAGACCTGACAAGAGCAATAGGTGGGAGGGGCAGTAGGAACCAGCCTGAGCCTGCACCAGCCCCAGGGTACATAGCCTGCACTGAGTGTGCAGGCAGCAGGAGATCCAGAGAGGAAAGACTCTGTGGGTGACATGGAGGACCCCGTGTCTAACTGGGGCAGCCTCACACAGGGGCATGTACACAAGGAACTGAGGATTTAGTGACCAGAGTCCTCAAAGGGGCTTTGTAAGATAACTGAAGATGGATAAAGTTTAGAACATGCCCAAGAGGAAGAAAATTCCACAGAATAGGAAATAGTTTTACAATCCTGATCTTATTTGGATTTAAACCGGAAGGGTCCTTTGCCATTCTCCCATTGACCCCATCTCTTCTAGACAAGCACAGGTTACCAGAGAGATATGAAGTGACCTGCCCAGTGCCACACAGAGGTCAAGGGCAGAGCTGCGGTGATGCAGAGTTTTCTGGACAGGGCTGGTTTGGGGTTGGGGTAACCTGCCCACCCTCTGACTCACATCTTCTTTAGGCTGTTCAGCTCCTGGTAGAGAAGTTCGTCATTCTGCTGTACAGTGCTGAGCTGGTGGTTGTTCATCCCAGCAAAGGCATAGATGACGTGGGTACACAGGTTGGGATCCACATCCCTGGGTAGGAATCGAGCTGCCCCGGTCCGGTATTGGGACCAGTTGGTGAGGTAGCACACGAGTTTTGCAGCAGAGCCTGACCAGTAAGAGGAAAGGAAAAAATATTTGTCAGAAGAGCTCCTGGGAATTGGTGGCCTCTGCCCCAGGCTCACAGTACCCCTGAGTGTCTTATGTACCTAGGCTGAGGGCTAACAGCTAGAAATAAACACAGCTTACTTTTGTTAAGGCAAACTAGTAAGGAAAGCATTTACATAGGTTGGTCATGGGGGCCACAGGCCGCCTGTCAGTGCCAGAAACCTCATTACCAAGCTCATTCATAGTGGGCAACCTGAGGTTCCTGATCTTGGGACTCTTCTCAGTCAGCATGACCCCCGAGAGGGCAGGGCAGGTGCTAGGATCCTGGTCTCCTGACCCCTTGACACCCTTAGCCCACAGTCAGGTCCTTAGGGCCAGGGTCTGTAGGCAGGTTTTTTATTTGGTTCAGACTCTGAAACCCACCCGGGCAGCCCTAGGCAGCCCCATCACAAGACAAGGCCCAAAGGGAGTTAACATGACATGTTCTTTTGCCAAAGGAAGAGAGGTGGAACCATCAAAACACAGCTGGGAATACTTCCCAGTGCCAATTAAAATGCAAATGTGTGCAGTAGCAGAGAGAGGCATTCCGGTTACAGGCCTGGGCTCATGTTTCTTTAATCTTCCATTAAAGTAGTTTGCATGTATTTGTTATTTCTTGTAGAGTGTCTACATTTATCAATGCCACAGCCAAGGTTCTAGTAAGGAGCCTATATTATGCAGGGGAAGGTAGCTTCTGTCTGGTGTACTTATAACTCATGAAAGGCTTCAAGGGAGGCCCGATGCCCAGTGGGGGCCAATGCTGATTGATGGTCCTCTGGAGGGCATCCCTGAGCCAGGATCAGGACATCAGAGAGCAAGAATTATTGTCTCCATTCCTGCATCACTCAGAACAAACTCTGGGTGCATTTCTCATTCAGTCCTTGTCCAACTGGACCCTCTGGGGTCACTTCCTGTGTAACTCTGCAATGTACGAAGCAACATTTTATGCCAGGGGCTTTATCAATAGTGAGCATGGTGTCTAGCTCTGGGACTTCCTTTTGTTCCAACAGGATCTCTTTACCACCTCCCAGCTGTCCATCTCTGTGTGCAGTGCCAATGAGAAGGTGCAGGAGGGAGTGGGGGTGTAAGGCGACTGTAAGCGGAGACTCTGTTTATGAAGCCCAAACCCTGAGCACATGGTCAGCTCTAAGAGAGCAGAGCCTTCAGGTAGTCAATGGCTCTGACAGAAGTAATCCAGAAACAGAGCTTGTTAAAAGAGATGTGTGTACAAGGATCAGTGAACTCCTCATAGCAAAAGGAAGAAAGAAGAGACCAGGCTAGAGAAGACACGCCCAGGGCCATGCAGGAGGGAATCAGGAGGCTCACGTGGCTCCACATCTCAGCCATCATTCATCAAATGCTACAAATACATTTTATACAGAAGAGGTGATACAGTGGGCAGGTAAAAGCAGGTCCTGTAGTATGTAAACCTATCGCTCAGGTAACCCAGATTCCTCCTCTTGAACTGGGGACATTTGCCCACACAATGTGTCTCAGAGGATAACTCTGTTAGCCTGGTGAGTGCTGGCATAGGGTGAGCTCTGTTCAAGGTGCTTACAGACATTAATCCCAGGTCCACACAAAGTCCTCTTACTATGCTACATTGATGGAGCCTGGAAGGGGCTGAGACTTTAGTCAGCATTTGGAGAAATTCCCAGCCTCACTACCTCCCCATCCATGTTACCCCATGCACCTGCCTGACTCCTCATGTGAGACCAAGAGGGAAGATGGGTACCCAGTGCTAAGCCTAGCATGTCTAGCATCATCAGAATAAGAGCTCTGGACCACTGATGCCCAGCAAGTAGGTGGGATGGGAAAGGGACTTGGTAGTCTAAGTTGCCTGGGAGATCTCTTAGATATTTTTTGTTTGACATGGGGGCCCCCCTTCTGACTCTCTCCAGCTCTGCACCATGAGCAAATGCAAGCACAAATATGCTCGCTGGGCTACAGGGCTGGACCACAGGCCTAGTCTTGGGTTCCCTTACCTCTGGGCTCAGAGTCTGTAAGAGAAGAAGTTCAAGGTAAGAACTATAGGAACTGTGATACAGACTAGAAAGTGTGCGGATGCTGCGAGCCACAGATGTGGGATCAAGGGGCCTTGAGGGAGACTTGAGAGAAGAGTTCACAGCTGGTGCTGTGAGCTGGAGGGAGCTCGGCGAGTGGGTGGGGAGGTAAAAAATCTTCTAGGGAAAAGGGACAATGTCAGGGGGCTGAGCTTTGAAGGTTTGTCCTTCCTCCTAGGGAAAACTTGGTTTTCCTCCTAGTTTGTCAAGAGTTCTCTCTCTCTCTCTCTCTCCCTCTCTCTCTCTCTCTGTGCGTATGTGTGTAGTGGCTGGAACAGAGGGATAACAGAAATTGTGTGTGTGTGTGTGTGTCTGTGTGTGTGTGGTGGCTGAAACGGAGGAATATAACAGAAACTGTGTGTGTGCATATGTGTGTGTGTATTCGTGTGTGTGTGTATGCATGTGTATGTGCACATGTGTGTGTAGTGGCTGGAATGGAGGAATATAACAGAAACAGTGTGTGTGCATGTATTTGTGTGTATGTGTGTGTATGCATGTGTGTGTATGCATGTGTGTGTATGCATGTGTATGTGCGCATGTGTGTGTATGCATGTGTGTGTATGCATGTGTATGTGCGCATGTGTGTGTATGCATGTGTATGTGCACATGTGTGTGTAGTGGCTGGAATGCAGGAGTATAACAGGAACACGGATGGGCTGAGAGAGCGAGCGCTGGCCTCCAACAGGTGCCACTTACCCCACTGGACCATCAGCAGAGTTGTCACACCTGAAGTAATCCAAGAAAAGAAGACAGATGTCACAAGGTCATTCTCAAGGCCACAGGCCCACGCCTCAGGGGCTGGCAGAGGCAAGACAGGTGCAGGTGGCCAAGAAAAGGTGATTTCACACAAGTCACGCTTGCTCCTTCCAGAGAAGACTCAGAGGAAACTGTTCATCTCTTCACCCAGGCTTGAGAGTCAGGGGCCCGTTTCTACCCAGAATTTATCCTGGAAACTGGTAGGAGTTTTCAGAGCTCTGGGCTGCTCTAGTGCCTCAGTGGAGGGTGGTGTGAATTTAGGGGATTATGGGAAACCAGCAGACATGGTATGCAGAGACAAAGCATCTCTGTGGAAGAGGAGGAAAACCCACCCCAGGGCTACAAAGAGACCCCCTGGAAGGGCTGGGTAGGAACCCCATCTTCTGAACCCCTGGTCCCAAAGGTTCACCACTTGCCACAAGAAGCTAAGACTGTTCCCAGCAGCCTTGGAGACCCAGGGCTGGCAGACTCCTTCAAAGAATTTGTTTACACCTTTCTGGTGACCTTGGCTTCTGCAGGAAATTTTCAAGGAGAGGCTGGAGAGACGACTTGGTGGTTACTGCTCCCGCAGAGGACCTGGGTTCAACCCCAGCACCCATATCAGGTCGCTCCCAAATACCTATAACTCCATTCAAAGGGATCTGATGTCCTCTTCTGGCCACTGTGGGCACCTGGATGCATGTGGTTTGCATAAACTCACCCAGGTGCACACAAACATAATAAATATATGTAAATTATAAATATATGTATATATAATATACATATATAAAATAATATTTTTGTAAGAACATCTAGAGTTCGTTGCCCCCAGGCTGCCTTCCTGGAGGACAAGCAATATAAAGTTAGGGAAGGTAACCCTTGGCTGGTGCTTCTTGGACTAAATACTCAGGAGGGAAACAAACAAACAAACAAACAACAACAACACTGCCCAGTGAAGGGGCTCACTGACTGTATTTCCAGAACAGGGCCTATGGCTTCTGGAACAAGTGCCCTTGAGGTGAAAACAATAGTCAAGGCAGGAGTCAGGGCCAGGTGGAATGAAGATCTCCTGAGCCCTTTTGCTTCCTTGCATAGCATGAGGGAGCCACAGGCTCGTACACCCATGGCTCTTGAGGCCCAGCCCACTCTCCCTGTCCAAGCCTACATACCTGCCCAGGCCAGGGACTGCACCATGATGCTGGCTCTGGGGGATATCAGCTCAGTGAGTACTGGCTCCACAGGTCCTGCTCTGCTCTCTTCTGACTAGTCTGCAGCAGCACAGCCAGAAATGTTGAAATAGATGCCTGAGGGAGGAGAGAGAGAGGGGAGGGCTGCGGGTGGCGATATCTGATCTCCAGTGCTGTGGGTTGAACAAACATGACACAGTGGTCTTTGGCAATTCTTGCGTTTCTGGAATGATCCAAGTGGGCTTTTGCTATTGCCAAACCAGGAGGCAAAGAGAAGAAAGTGGGAAGGGCCCATGGTCTTCCTGCCACAGGCAAGCTCGACTCTGCTCTTTGTGTGGGTTGGCAGGACCATGTAGGGGGAGGACAAGCCTATGGGGCCTGCCCGCTCAGGGCAGTTGTGGGCTAGATCAGCTCTCCCTCCTTTACAGCCTTCTTTTGAACTCAGTTCCTCCCCCTGTAAGACAATCAGCTCACAGAGATAAGCTATTTTCACAGTGTTACTTTTTACTCTCTTCAGGATACTAACTGTTACACCCATAAAAGAGAAAAACATCACAACGATTTTCCCATGTTCTATGACCCAGGTCAGGTATGTGGTGGCTTCAACAATAGGGCCTTACCATCAACTTCTAGAGGGGAAACCAGTGACTCTAAAAGAGGTAACCCATTCCTGACTCAGGCCTTTTTATTTGCTTGTCTGTAGTGTCTAGCAGGGGAATTGTCAGCCTGTTATAGGGTGACTCCATTTAAATCACACACACGCGCACGCACACGCAGAAGCGTCTACAGTAATGTTTCAGCCTGTTATAGGGTGACTCCATTTAAATCACACACACGCACGCACACGCAGAAGCGTCTACAGTAATGTTTCAGCCTATTATAGGGTGACTCCATTTAAATCACACACACGCACGCACACGCAGAAGCGTCTACAGTAATGTTCCCATATGACTCTTAAAAAAATGCCTTAAGTGTTAGTTTTCCTTCCCTGTATTCCCTACTCTACCCTGGTTCCCCATCCCTTCCCTCAGTTTAACCCTTCCTGGTCTACTCTCTCCCGTCAATGCTTTATGCCACACGTTCTATCTCTCCGTCCTTGAATACCCACCACAGACTTTTACTAATTCCCTGACCTTTGTGGGTACTCCAAAAGAAACACACACATAGCTCAAAATTTAGTCACAGATGAGAGAAAGCATGTTCTGCCTGCCTTTCTGGGTCTGGGTTACCTCACTCAGAATGCTTGTTTTTAGCTTTGTCCATTTACCTGAGAATTTTATAATTTCATTTTTTCTTAATATCCGAGTAATCTCCCATTGTGTAAATGTACCACATTTTCACGGTCCATTCATCAGTCATGGACATCAAAGTCGTTTCTGTTTCATGGCTACTATGGATACAGCAGCCGTGAGCCTGGGTGAGCAGGTGCCGTGAGCCTGGGTGAGCAGGTATGTCTGTAGGAGAGAGAGTCCTTTGGGGGTGTGCCCCACAGTGGTCTAGCTGGATCCTGTGGTCAATCTATTTCTAGATTTATGAGGAAGCTCCTCACTGTCTTCCAGAGTAGCCGTACCAATTTTCACTCCCACCAGCAGTGAATAAGTTCCCTTTTCTCCACAGCCATGCCAGCATTTGTCACCTGGTTTTCTTTGTTCTTTATAATCTCAGCCATTTTGACTGGCATAAAAAGGAATCCTATACTAGTTTTAATTTGCATATCCCTGATGGCAAGGGTGTTGAGAATTTTAAAACATAATTCTGGGCCATTTGTGTTTCAGCTTCTGAGGACTCTCTGTTTAGTTTTAGTTCTTTGAATAGTCTAGGCACTAATCCTCAGATGAATAGCTGGTAAAGATTTTTTTCCACGTTTTTGTAGGCTGTCTTCACTCAAATGCTGGTGTCCTCTGATGTGAAGAAGGTATTTAGTCATGAGGTCCCATTTATTAACTGTTGTCCTTACGTAACGCCTGCATTACCAGGATCTTGTTCAAAAAGTCCTCTCCTGGGTCAGCGTGGGTGGTGTGGTGTTTCTTGGAAGCAGCAAAAAGATGGATCCTGTTTTCTAATCCAATCTGTTAGTTTGCGTCTTTTTGTGGAAGAGTTGAGGCCATTATTTATAATCAGAATTATGGCTGAAAGATGTGTATTAATTACTGTCACTTTGTTGCTTTTGTGTTTTCTCAGATCTATAAAGAACTATAAACACACTCAAGAGGTCACGGGGAACACATAAACAAGGCCAAGACAAACTATCAAAAAATACGCTCCCCCCCTTCCCCTCTCTCTTCGGCCCTGGACATGCCTCCTTCTCTACATGTCCCTTTCCCACTCACGTCCTTTTGTCTTGTTTTGTTGTTTTTTGACTCATTTGGTTTAAGGAAGGCCATCTGTGTAACCACTGGTTTAGAACCGTCCTCTGGAGCCTGGTAGACTCACTTGACGACGATGACCTCTCTTCCCTGGGAATCTACCAGTAGCCAATAATTCAGCAGCCTTGTGAGCACCCTTCATCCTGTCTTGACTGACGACAGGCCCAGTTCTGTGCAGGCCCTGTGGGGGGCATCTGTAGCTACTGTGATACTTGATGCATGGCCAGAAGACAGCACCCCATGGCCTTCTCCCTGTCTCCTAGCAACTCCCCTTCTCCTCCTCACTCCCTGCCCTTCCGTAATGTTCCCTGAGACTCAGGGAAGTCAGAATGAATGTTCTGGCTAAGGATGGGCATCCACCTTTTAATATTCTTAGCATCTGGAACAGCCATGAGTCTCTGCTTTTATCTATGGGTTTAAATGCAGATATTCAGAAAGCAGTTTCAAGTCATCTCAACTCAGCTACACAACAGCACTAAGTTCCCCCAAGGGTCTAAGACTTTCTCAGCCATGGGTTTCTAACCAGATTTATGGAATCAATACCCCAGATCCAAATGAAGATCAGTTTAAGGAGTTCACCATTTAACTCATTACAGGACCTTAGTGAGTAGCTTACTAATGCCGTGTGCAATGTCACATGTGTGAATGGACTCCAGGGCCCACAGGGGATCTACAACTTCCTCAGGACTTAGTGTTTGGGTTAATATGAGTGGTCTGAGGGCTCAGAGGTTGGGTTTGATCACAACTGCCATTGCCACCTGGGCACCTGTGTTGGCTAACTTTTACATCAATGTGACACAAGATAGTCATTTCAGAATAGGGAACCTCATTTGGGGAAACACCCCCAGCACACTGGCCTGTGAATAACCCTGGGGTGTGTTTTCATGATTGATGTGGGAGGGCCCAGCCGTCTGTGAGTCACTTTCTTATACTGATGGTATAAGAAAGCAGGCTCAGCAAGACACACTGAGCAAGCCAAATAAACAAGACACCTCCATGGCCACTGCATCAGGCTCCTGCCTGTTTTGACTTCCTTCAGTGATGGACAGTGATGTGGACCTATAAGCTGAGATAAACCCTTTTCTCCTTGAGTTGCTTTTGGTCATGATACATCCTTTTAGTAATAGAAATGCTAATTAAGCAAGTCCCTTGTCTCCCTGAGCTCCGCTTTCTTTGCTCATCAAGAGAATTCTATAGAGCAGTGCTGTGAAGGCATGCAAGCTGGTAGGTACTCTTCTTGTAGTTGCTTTGCTTTTTTGAGACAGGGTCTCATTAGGTAGCCAAGGCTAGCCCGGAACTCACTATCCTCCTGTTTCAGCCTCTTAAGAGCAGGGCTTGCAAGAGTATACCACATGGCAGCCACTTCTGCCCACCCTCTAAGGTCATCAGAGATCTGTCGCCTAAGAGATAAACTCTCTCAAAGGTCCTTCAGACGTTGGCCGAGTGCCCATGTGGTGCCCTGTGACTCTACTTTCCCATGAAGACACACAGCCTTTGTTTCGGTGTTTCTCCCTCCATGTGGGATCCTGGGATTCTGGGGCTGTGGGGAGGCTAATGGAGGGAGGGAGGTCAGGGAGAAGAGCTCTTCTAGGGAGTGTTCTTATCTTCTCATCTCCATGATGGGATGACTGGCAGCTTTGGGTCACCAAAAGACCTGACAATAGTGTCTGACTGCAGAGCCGCTCAAGTGTCCCAGAGTCCCAGGGCCTCTGCATGCTCCGTAGCTACCGTTAGCATCCTCAGCCGCCTTGGTTAGCCCGTCACTCTTTTCTGGTTTGATTGTTCTTGTCTTCTTCCTTTTTTGCCCTACATTACTTCTTCAAGGGAAAGTGTGTAAAACCTAGTTTAGATGCAAACAGGCTCCTCTAAGTGGCTCTGCTAAGAATTTATTGTCGTTTGGGGCTCCGAATCACATCTCCTCAATATTAAGATTGATAAAGATGTGATAAAGAATCACATCTCCTCTGGGGACTCTTAAGGCACATACCAGCAACCCACCAGAGGAGGTCTAGACTCCAGACAAGTGCCTCAAGAAATACAAACGTGTCTGCTGCTTCTTCAAACTCACCCAGGGCAGGTGCTGTGACTTATATTTGCAATCTTAGCTTTCTGAAGACTGGGGCAGGAAGTTCACACAGGTTTAAGGCCAGCCTCAGCTACACAATGAGTTCAAGGCTAGCTTGGACTACATAGTGAGACCCTATCTTAAATAAAAGAAAACAAATAACAACCCCACATGGAACTTAATTTATATTAAAACAAGGAATAAATCCAGGTCAAAGGCTGTTATTACTCAGAACAGAAAATTTGATTGTTACACAGTAATACATATATGTATGTGGGCGTACATCACACACAAACACACACAGAAATAGGCCATCTTTCCTGGAGAAACAGAAATGTTATGAAAAACCCTGCACCACTGAAGGAAAATAAGCATGAGGTGCTCCTGAGGGACTCTGGGTAGAAGGGAAGCAGACAGGAGAGAAGTACAGCTACTGAGCTGACTTAGAGATTGTGTCTAGGTTTTGGCACAGCTCTAGAGTGATCTGCTGGCCAGGCCTGCTCCTAACAGACATCAGGCTGGGTGCAAGATGTGGGAGGTGGGACCACAGCCGGTAAAGCCCCAGGAATAACCCAAAATTCTACCCAAGAAAAAAGATTTCAGTCTCCAAAACAGGTCACCTTCTGTAGATCTCTAGCACCTCTGACATAATCTTCACAGCTCCAATTTCCATGCCTTCGTTTCCTGGTTCCAGTCTAGGGAAGCCCTCCTTAGCCCTTAAATCTCACAGAGAACCCTCTGAGTCATGTCTTGTGACTCCCCAGTCAGCTACCTCACACAGCCTTCCCCAACTTCTTTAAAACTGTTTAGAACAGCAAAGAAAGCTCTAGTGTTTAGACAGGCAGCATGGGGTATCCCAGGGGGCTTCCCAAGAAATTGCTTTGGGGGCTTTAAACCCCCCTTCCAATCTACTGGCTTCCCATTACTCTCCCGAGCTCCCCTCCCCAAACAATGCAAACGCATCTCATGTGGAATAAAAGGAAGTTTCCAGACCAGTCCCCAGTCCTGACTGCAGGACTGTGGTTAGCATCCATTCTAGCTGGCAGAGCTGGCTGATCACAGTCTCCTCTGGCCTGTTTCCTCCTCTATAAAAAGGAGGCAAGACTGTCCTTTTTGCTTGTGCTATAGACCAAATGGACAAGGTGTGAAAAGGCTTTGTTCCTGGCCAGGACCCAGTCAGGTCTCTGAGATGCTGCAGTTGGGATGTGGTGTCCCACAGTCCCCCATGTGCTACACAGAAGCTTCTCATCTCTGTAGCTGAGTTGACCACACCCAGGGCTGGGCTTGTCCTTGTACTCTGTATGCTATCCTCGAGGGTCAGCAATGGGGTGAGCTCTCAATGGATGTCCCTTAAGTTTTTCTTTCCAGGGAGTCAGCTCGTCCCTATACCAGAAAGAGGCATCAATGAGCAACTAGTTCCCCAGTCACCTAGTGTCTTAGTTAGGGTTCTACTATTGTGAACAGACACCAAGGCAACTCTTATAAGGACCACATTTAATTGGGGCTGGCTTACAGGTTCAGAAGTTCAGTCCATTATCATCAAGGCAGGAACATGGTACCATCCAGGCAGGCATGGTGCAGGAGTAGCTGAGATAAGCCTTCATCTGAAGGCTGATGGCAGAAGACTCACTTCTAGGTAAGTAGGACGAGGGTCTTAAAGCCCATGTCCACAGTGACACATCTACGCCAACAGTGCCACACCTTCTAATAGTGCTACTCCCAGGGTCAAGTGTATGCAAATCATCACACCTAGAAACACCCTCTTTTCTCTACCCTCAATGGCCAGGTGTTACTAGCTGGCCTTCCTCCTATCTCCTCTACCTCCACAATGGTGTCAGCTGGTACCCTGGACGCCAACAGAGCCTCTTATCCGAGTTCTCTCCTTCCTCTCTGCCCTCTGCCAGGCACTTCCCGAGCAGCCAGGGCGTCCTTTGAGACACTTTAATCAGACCCTGCCTGATTTAGCTTCTTTCCATGACCCCTTCAGTGGTGTCCATGGAATTTAGAATAACACCAGCTCTTTGACCTCATCTCTGGAAAGTTCCAAATATGTTCTTTGAGGAGGCCTTCCCACCTGCCCTTGCCATCGCCTAGAATATCCTTCCCTGCAATCTTCACACATTTCCCCCATTCAGGTTCTTCCTGAGCACTCATGCATCCGTCTGTCTGTCCATCCATCCACCCACCCATCCATCCACCCATCCATCCTTTACTCTTTCCTACCACCAGAATATAAGCTTTCTCTTGTTTACACAGTGTCAAGTGCCTAGAGTATTCCCCATGTGTATTTAATTCATATTTATAGAACAAATGAATAAATGTGGCCCACTGTGATATAGTAATACAACAAGAAATTTAAACAGAGAAGTCACAGGCAGAAGGATTGGGGATGCCAAGGCACCTGGAAAATACAGGAGTCAGCAGAGCTTTGAAGTAGGCTAAAGGTCATGAGAGTGAACTATTCGATCCTGAGATCTGCCCCCAGTTACTAGCACAGAGCACCTAGCCCTTTGATATTACCTAAGGGGCACAGTCTGAGTTTTGATTCTGATATTTGTCTTTTGTCCTTGACATCTGACATAGTCCCTAGACACTTGGGATTTCCTGAGTGACAGGAATATCATCTGCTTTAATGAAACGCCCCTTGGTAACCTCCTGTATGGGGATTGGTTACCAGAAAAACTAATAGTGATGGGAAGCTTGCAGTGTTCAAGCACATACCTCATTTCTGCACAAGACACTCTCATTTCCATTAAGAAGAAGCAATGAGAGATGGCAAGATGGCTCAGCAGGCAAGGTACTTGCCGCCATGCCTGATGATCTGAGCTCAGTCTCTAAAACTCACCCAGTGGAAGGAGAGAGAGGAGTTGCCCTCTGACCTCTAGATGAACATCACGGCATGCATGTCCTCCCCCAGTAAAGAACCAGAGAAGTCTCAATACATTGTTATGGGGGACAGATGTTTGCATTGTGCATGCAGATTGAACAGGTCTTCTCTAACTGCTCCCAAGTCCCTGGGGTATATAAAGCTATATAAATCTACAGGACAGAGCAAATCAAAGATGGGGCAGAAATTCGTGGGAGATCTCGACAGGTGTTTGGAAGATGTATGTGGAATGAGCAGGTGTGTGTAGCTTAGCAGATCTAAAGAGGCTGAGTCCTCAGGTTACACGGAGAGGTCACAGGCAGCAGGATCAGAGATGCCAAGGAGCCTCGAAAATACAGGAGTCAGCAGAGCATAAAAGTAGGCTAAAGGTCATGAGAGTGAACTGTCAGATCCCAAGATCTTCTCTACCCACATTAAATACAGGCACAGAGCAGTTTCTGAAAACTTGAATTCTAGCACAAGGTTGAGAGCTGTGACCAAAGGGAGAATCAGAGGGCAGGAAAACTAAATGCACACTAACACTTCTGCCCTCCACTGCAGCCCTAGAAATCCCGGAAGAAGGCTGAAAACATTTCAGTCCAAGAGAAGACTTACCAAAGCTGTAAGCTAGTGAAATTCAAATGACATTGGCAAGACTAATAGCTCTCTCCTTCCACCCCATGGGCACCTCAAATAAGGAGTCTCTCAAGCCTCCAGATTCCAATGGCTTTGGATGACTCTGTTGCTTATGGAAGAAAAGCCAGATAATCAGATGTGTGAGCAAAGAGTCCCAGACAGAAAACAAACATGAAGAAAGAAACAATTTAGAGAATCCACACCTGTGAGTGAGTCTGACTTTCTAATCTCTAACAATTATGCTCTGCTCTGTGGAGGGTTCCTGCAAGCACCTGGGGCCAGCAGTGAAGCAATCCACAAAGAATCAAGAAGGAAAACTCAGTTCAGTCCGACTTAGTCAGGCTGGATCAAATGTCTGGGGTCTGATGCCAGGATGTTTATTGTAAGCATATTTTAAACACAGTACAGTTTGGGAAAGGGCATAGTACAATCCCTGGTGCACAAGGAGGCATAATTACATCAAAACTCAATGTACATGTTACTTCTTCCAAGATGGCTTCTAGAGCGAGGCCACATGCATCAGCTTAAGGCCTTGGGAAGGATCTGGTGTGGTCTCAGTCATACAGTGTATAGAGGTCATTTGAGTTCTTAGCTACCCCAGGCCTTGTTGTGGGAGCTTGGAGGAGTCCCTGGCTATACCTATGATGTAAGGGTAATCTAGAAAATTAAGAATATCCAATCCTGGTTGTAGGAGCTTGATATGGCCTGTCCCTTCAGATAATGCAAAAGTCACCTAGACTATTAGGCACTTCTGGTCCTGGTTGCAAGAGCTTGACATGGCCCTTCAGATAACATAAATTACCAGGCTATTAAGCTTAATGTGGCTGGCTTCTGCCCTTGTTCTTGTCCCAAACCCAGTCTTTTGGGTAGAAAAACAGGTTATATCCTTTCCTTTAAAAAGACAACTTTGCCTGGTTTCCCTGGTGATCTGTGGGCACAAGAACCTTTGTGCCCCCAACACTGCTCACTAACAATGAGCATATGTTACTTAATTCTTTAAAATTGCTTTATACTGTCAGGTATGGCGGCACACACCCTCAATCCCGGCACTTAGGAGGCAGAAACAGGCAGATCTCTGTGAGTCCAAAGCCAGCCTAGTCTACACAGCAAGCTCTAGGCCAGCCAGGCTACATAGTAAGAGCATGACTTAAAATGAAACACCTGTGTACGAATCAGTGGGCTTAAAATATGGGTCAAGGAAGATAAACAAATTTTAGAAATCTGCTACAGAACATTGTTCTAGTTAGCTATTGTGTGTTGTACACTTTCTAAGAAGCTTGATCACATAGTGTTTTAATTGCAAAAATAGAATAAAATAAAAAACAATACTGTGCCTATTTGTTGAACATCTTCTAGGTAAGAGATTGTAGCATTCTGAATTAAAATGGCCCCTATAGGCTTCTACATTTGAATATTTGATCCCTAGTTGATGATACTCTCTGCCTCCTGCTTGCTGTTTGAGATATGAGTTCTCAGCTGTTCCTGCAAACATATCTTTGTTCCACCATCAGGGCTCTAAGCCCTGGAATGATAAGACTCATTAATGATTTATTTCATAAGTTGCCAGGTCATCGTGTGTTATAGAGAAGTAACTAAGAAAGAATTTGGCACCAGAGAGTGAGAGTGGAGTATTGCTGGGCAGACATGACCATGCTTACTTCTGAGGAACGTGGAGGGCTTTGAACTAGAAAGGCAGTTAAACACTGTGAGCACAGCCTAACGGGCCATCCTGGTAGGAGCTTGGAAGTCAGCAGTGCTGGGAGCAATGTGGACCTCGGGCCGGGTTCAAGACGTTTCCCAGGAGAACAACTGGGCTAGAGAACGTTTTTGTGACACTTTGACAATGTGGCTGTCTCCTGTCCTTGTCCTAAAATTTTCCTGAGGACTGGTGTCTCTGACAGAAGACATTTCAAGCCAGCCTATCGACTCTGTTGCATGGTTTTTAGTACTCACTCTCAGGAAGGTCTACAGTAAAAAAGAACATCTGGGGCAAAAACAAATATAAAGTGTACAGTCCTAGGAGAAAAGAGCACCAGGAGACTGAATGGTGGACCCAAGGTGTGGTGCTTTGAATGAGCATAGTCCCCATAGGCTATATATTTGACCGATTGGTTCTCTAGTTGGTGGATATATTATGAAGGAACGGGAGGGGTGGCCTTGTTGAGGGAGATGTGTCACTAGGGGTGCGCTTTGAGGTTTCAAAAGCTCATGCGCTCTCTCTCTCTCTCTCCTTCTAACTTACAGATAAGGGTATAAGCACTTAGATTCTGCATCAGTACCATGCCTAGCTGATGCCATGCTTCCCAGCATAATAATCATGGACATGGACCTGGACTGTCTGAAACTGTAGGCGAGCCCCCGACTAAATGCTTTCTAAGTTGCCATGGCGTCTCATCACTGCAATAGAGAAGTAGCTGACGCACAAATGCCTGCCAGGCCTCGGGGGCTGTGTTAGTTCCCCTTCTATTGCTTCGATGTAATATGTGGGATAAGCAAAGGATTATTTTGAATCCCGGTTTTGGAGGTTTTGGTCGGTTGGCCCTGCTGTTTAGGATGTGTGGTGAGGCCATGCATGGTGGTTAAAATGTATGGTAGGGTCACTTCATGACTAGGAAACAAAACAGAGGTAGAGGAAGAGATCAGTGTCCTACAATCTCCCCCCCCCCCCCCCCCCCCCCCCCCCCCCGCGCAGGGCATGCTGGGACCTTCAGGTGGATTCTGCCTCACCTCTGCTGGAGGTGAAAACTGGAGAAAAGATGCATCCCACTAGAGAGTGGGGAAGGGTGGGGCTGGAGGTGTGGTGATTGTTTTAAAGTCTACTTAGAGTGTCTTCTGTGTAGGCTTAGATTTTTCAAAACCTACTTTAATAAGGGCTCTTAAATGCTTCAACCACCCTTCTATCCACCACCCACCAGAGGTAGTGAAAAAGAACAATAGGAAACAGGGGTTGTGGACCTGTTTAGAAAGAGTTCTTTGGGACTATTTCAATCTTTGTTAACAGCAGTCTAGTCCACTCAACAAGCACAAATCAGCAACGGCAGTTCAATACAGAAGAATCTGAGAGGCTCTGCCATTCGGCAAGAGACCAAGGAAGCAGCAAGAAGCCGCCAGAATATCACGAGAAGTTATCTGGTGAGTTGTTCTCTATAAAGTCATGACAAGAGAAGATCAGTGATGCATTGTAAGGCGAACCAATGCAAGAGCTCCTTCCCACTCTCTGTGGGGTCACATTTATAGTCTCTCTAAACATCACACCTCCTTTCACATGTCAGCTTCAGCAAAACATCCTCTCACCTGTGTCTGCTTCAGCAAAACATCCTCTCACCTGTGTCTGCTTCAGCAAAACATCCTCTCACCTGTGTCTGCTTCAGCAAAACATCCTCTCACCTGTGTCTGCTTCAGCAAAGCACCACATGATATAACTGAGTCCCCAAAGAAGCCAGAAATTTCCACTTGACTTCTGTACAAAAGTTTGTTCTGTGGGGGACATTATAAGAGCCTTATCTTGTTTGGGGGCACAACTGACCAATCCCATCCCTACCCCCACCCGCACCCCCATACCTTCTTGTCTCATAAAAGGAAACACAAAAACTAAGAAATTCTTTAGATAGTCATGGCTCAGAAATGCAGGTCCTTGTTTAAGACACAGTTCTATGCCAGGCATGATTGCTTGGTGCCTGTAATCCCAGCACGTGGGAGGCAGAGGCAGGAAAATCAGGAGTTCAAGACCAACCTTGGCTATCTAAAACCCTGTCTCAAAACAAAAACAAAACCTAAGAAGGAACTGTTAGAAAAACCTCAGAGACAGTTATAGATAATAGCGAGCAGTAAATGGTGCCTGGCTCCCTGTCAAGTTAATATAAGATATCACGGTAATTTTTTTTTTCAGTTTCTTTATTTGAAACTGAAACACGATGTCTGGCTTTCAACAGCAATGAATTACAAGGCATACTAAAAAAGAAAAGAAAAACACAGTTTAAAAAGGATCGGCCATGGACTGTAGTTTAGACGCTATGTATCCTTTTGTATGGTAGAAATTATAATATTAACAGTACAACTAATTGGTGCTGTATGTTTTTCCTAGTCATCTCTAGGGAACAATAAACTCCATTTAGCCCTTCTCTAAACCTATCGATTTAATTTTCTATATATTTTATGTCTTAAAAGGGTTTTTGTAGCATGCGTACAATAATATGTACTATTTTATGTACATGGGGGCTTTGCCTGCACATATGTATATGCATCCCTTATGTGTAGTGCCCTTAGAGGCAAGAAGAGGGCATGAGATCTCCTGGGACTGGAGCCACCGTGTGGGTGCTGGGACTTGAGTCCTCTGGAAGAGGAGTTAGTACTCTTAACTGCTGAGCCATCTCTCCAGACTCTAGCCTGTGAGTTTTAATCTTTGTTGCTTTAAGATCTTTATCTCTGGCTTTTCCATCTAGAATTGTTTTCCTTCTGTCTGGAGAACATCCTTGAGTACTTTCTTTAGCATAAGCATGCTGGTAAAATAATTCCATTTTCTCATCATATAAAAATGTCCTTCTTCATGTTCTTCTTAAAGCATGTTTCTGCTGAGAATTGAATTACTCTCTCTTGGAACACTAAATACATCATCTTACTGTTTGGCCAGCTGTGGTCTCGTGGAAACATTGGCTGTTAGTCTATATCTTGCTCCTTTTAATAATTTCAAGATTTTATATTTCTTTGTATCTGTTTTACTCTGCTATACAGTATCAGGGCTTTTTGTTTTGTATTGTTTTATTGTTGGGGATAACCCTGAGCCTCACACATGCTAGGCAAGTGCAACTGAGGCTTCGTTTACCCCTTTAACAATGCTTTAAACTCATGAGTCTATGAATTCACATCTTTCACTTTTAGAGATTTCTCAATCACCCTTTCCTCAGATATTATTTTTGAAACATTATCTTCCTCAGTATCCCATGACGAATTTGAACTCCTAGCAATCTCCTTGCCGAGCCACCACACCTAGCTATACATACATTTTTGCCTTCACATTCCCCTTTCTCTTCCCTTAGTCTCTAATTAATTATATGTTAAAACTTCTCGATTCTCACGGATGCTTCTTGGTCCCCATTTATTTCTCTCCAGTTTTTCCTTGTCTGTGCTTTATTCTGAGCATTTTTCCTGATCTATCTTCCAATTGACTAATTTTCTCTGCAACCTCATCTAATCTGCTAAATTCTTTCTCTGAGTTCTTAAACTTGCCCATTCTCTCCCTTTTCAGTCCGCAATTTATTTGGGTCTTTTCCAAGTGGGCTTTGTTTTCTTACATAGTTTCCAGTTTTCTGGAAAAATTCTCTACCCTGACATCTGTTTTCTTAAACACCATAAGTATAGTTATTTCGAAGATGTGTTTTCTGTAATCCCTGATTCGAGTCTGTCTGATTCAGTGTGTGTTTTTGTGCTCTCTGTTAATTCACGTTCCTTTCATTTCCTGATGTTGCCAGGTTCAACTTTGTGCCCCTTTAATCCTTGTCCCCGTTGCTGAAGTAAACTTCCGTATAGTAAAATGTAGCCACCTTTCCCAAGGCCTGCTGGGAACGGAGCCCAGAGTCTCCTGCGTTCTAGGCAAGCATTCTACATCTAGGTCACACCCAAGCTCTTAATGTGTTCATCTTTCTAGCCTAGTTGATGTTTTGAGACAGGGTATCATTATGTAGCTATGGCTGTCCTGGAAGTAACACTGTAGAGAAGGCTGGTCTGAAACTCACAAAGATCCACCTGTCTCTGCCTTTCAGGTGCTGGAATTAAAGGTATGTACCTAGTTTTGATGTGTTCATCTTAAGTGTCAATTAATTGAATTTAAATAAAGGTATACTTTGAGATAGCCCACATTCCTAACAAATCATAGAATTCCCCCTTTATTTTACAAAATGTGTTGCATTCTCATTTATATTTTTGTGTGTATGTCTGCATGCAAGCATGAAGTGCTCACAGATGCCAGATCCCTTAGAGCTGGAGTTACAGTTGCTGTAGACAGATGTGGGTGCTGAGAACTGAATGCAGGTTGTCTACAAGAGTGGTAAGTGTTTTTAACTTCTGAGCCATCTCTCGGGGCCCTAGAAAGATTTTATTACCCAATAGTTCTGTCTGATACTCTTCCTTCTCAGTTAATCTGTAGCCTTGGTATCCAGATCACTGATTTTATTCTGTCTATGACTACTTTGTCTGTTTTAAGGCAGAATCTTTTTGAAACTTTTAAGTATGTGCTGTCTGTAGGGAGATGGTCTGGTACTGCTATGTATTTGAATGCTAAATCCTGGCCCCCAAGATCTGGTTGGCCCCCCCAAGGAAATTCTCATGTACACCAGCTTTGTTGTGCAAATCTTGCTCCCCAAGTTAATTGGTCAATAAAAGGTTAAAGCCTGTGATTGAGCAATAGATAAAGGGATGCAGGCTTTCAGTTACCTGGCTGGGGGTGGCAGAGAGAGAGAGAGAGAGAGAGAGAGAGAGAGAGAGAGAGAGAGAAGAAGAAGAAGAAGAAGAAGAAGGAGGAGGAGGAGGAGGAGGAGGAGGAAGAGGAGGAGGAGGAGGAAGAGGAGGAGGAGGAGGAAGAGGAGGAGGAGGAGGAGGAGGAGGAGGAAGAAGAAGAAGAAGAAGAAGAAGAAGAAGAAGAAGAAGAAGAAGAAGAAGAAGAGGAAGAAGAAGAAAGGAGACCAAGGGAGGAAGAGGCCACCATGAAAGGTGACAGACCATGAGCACATGACCAGGAGAAAGAGCAAGTAAAAAGGCACATATGTCTGGGATATAGATTAGAACAGCTCCAAAACCTGCCCAATCTAGCTTATGTCTTGTAAATAAAATACCTGGGATGTGTTTCTATTATATGGGCTAGCTAGCATTTATAATTCCTTTACAGCCGTCTGTGTCTGACGTCTTTCCATCAGCAAAAAGCTTTTGTGACTCATCCACTGTACACATCAGTCGGTTGTCTCTTTTTCATTCAGTTTAATGAATGTAATACTTCACTTTGTTTCTCCCTTTCCTGCTTGTGGATATGAGTTATTTTTAGCTGTTTGGCTGCTGTGAATGTAAGTTTCTATGACTATTCCTGGGTGAGTCTCCTTAAAGACATGTTTTTATCTTCCACAATTGAGCCGACAAGTGTGAAATTAGAATCATTGGTTAGCTGCAAGTTTAACTTTATTTTTAAAATCTGCTTTCTTTATTTTTCTTCCGTTTGTTTTGTTTTTGAGCCAGGGTTTCTCTGTGTAGCCCTGGCTGTCCTGGAACTCACTCTGTAGACCAGGCTGGCCTTAAACTCAGAGATCCACCTGCCTCTGCCCCCCACCCCAAGTGCTGGGATTAAAGGTGTGTGCCACCACCCAGCCCAAATATCTACTGTCTAAAGTAGTTATCTACACTTGTTCCCAGACTGCAGACCAGGGTGAGGCTTTATTGCATCACGTGACACCATGGTCTGCAAGTTTGTTGACTGCTAACATGAGAGCGGCAGCTGTGATTTTTAATTCCTTTGCTGATGATTGGTGTTGACTTTTTATGGGTCTAGTATCCATTCATCTGCCTTCATCTGGGAAGAGTCTACTCAAGTCTGTCTTCTGCATTTTTACAAGGTCGTTCTCTTATATTGCTGAGCTTTGAGAACTTTTTGTGACCTATGTAGAAGCTCACTTTCTGATATATGTGCCATGAATGTTCTCTAGTAGTCTGTGGATTTGTCTGTTGCTTTTTTTAGATGATTGTTTTCTATTGTGATAAAGAAGTAATAAGATCTGTGACTGGAGAGATGACTTAATGGTTAAGAGCACTGGCTTCTCTTTCAGAGAACCTGTGTTTCATTCCCAGCACCCTCATGGTGTCTCACAAATGTCATTAAATGCAATCTCTGAGAACCCAATGCCTTCTTCTGACTTCTTAGGCACTGGCACTTAGATGGTGCACAGACATATGTGTGGGCACCCCACCCCCAAATAAAGAATCCCAAATCAATAAATCTTTTCAAAAAATGGCAAGATTTTCCTTCTTTAGCCCTTGAAGTGTGCAGTCCTATACTGTCTCGTGACTTCCACTGCTATGTGAAGCGTGCAGTCCTATACTGTCTCGTGACTTCCACTGCTGTGTGAAGCGTGCAGTCCTATACTGTCCTGTGACTTCCACTGCTGTGTGAAGCGTGCAGTCCTATACTGTCCCGTGACTTCCACTGCTGTGTGAAGCGTGCAGTCCTATACTGTCCCGTGACTTCCACTGCTGTGTGACGGCTCTAGAACCCTTTCCTCCCCAACAAGTCCACTTTAGTCGCGGTTGGACTCAGAGCACAGCATGCAGCCCACTTTATCCTGGAACTTGTGACAATTCTCCTGACTCCATCCCCTGGATATTGGAATTACAGTTGCGTGCCACCACGGCCATCGGTTTTCTTCTTTATTGAGGCAGATCTGTGTGGCTTTCTGGGATGTGGTGTGATAATCTTACACACAGACAGTGTGTAGATAGAACGAGACACTTCTATCTCGTTTTAGCCTTCAAGTTCCTTTGCAATTTAGCATAGCAATGGGTACCGTATAGGTACCCACTGTGCTATAGAAAACCAGGGCTAATTCTTCTTCTCTAAAAATGTTTTTATGTCCCTTAGCTTTCTCTAGCCCTAGTCTCTGGTGACCATTTTTCTTTTATATTTAAAATGTTGTGCTTAGAATAGTACATGTTTATTGTGCATTTTTCTAAATACATATTTATGCACGCAGATGCAGACGTGTTTGTATCTGTGTGGGGGCCAGAGGTTAGCATCTGCTCTCCCTTTCTCTCTGTCTGTCTCTGTCTCTGTCTCTCTCTCTCTCTCCACTGAACCCTGGAGCTTACCAACTGGCTGTGGCTGGCCAGCAAGCCCCAGAGATCCTCCTGTCTCTGCCCTGACATCACTGGGGTTGTGCCTGGGGATTTGAACTCAGGTCCTCACACTTGTGCAACAGGCATTTTGTCAATGGAACTTCTCGGCCACCCCTAACGTCTTCCTGTGACGTTAGCCTTTTAGCTCCTATGAGCAAGTGAGAACATACGCATTTGGCTTTATGTGTCTGGATTCTTTCATGTAGTACAGTAGCCTCCAGCTCTTTCCAAATGTCCTGTAAAGGACATTTTAACTCTTTTTCTGGCTGAGAAACATTTTGTTGTGTCAAATTCTCTCTTGAAACACCAGGACTCTATTCCCACTAAACATGATTCCCTGTCAGAGTTCCTCCCAGCTTTTCATTGAATGCTTTTATGAATGACTTATTTATTTACTTTAGTGTCTTTTATTTTTGAGGTTAAAAGGTAATTCCATCATTTCTCCTCCTTCCCTGTTCCCCTTCCAACTCACACAATTTACCCAGCCCTTGCTCTCTCTCAAATCCATGGTCTTTTGTGACTACTTAAGATACTTTGGACTGTTAATATTGTCCAGGCACACTGGTGAGGGGTTATCTAGATCAGGCTAACTAAGACTGAACTACACCATGCCCTGAGCCTGGATCCTGACTACATAGAAAGGAGAGTGTAAGCAGAGCCCAAACATTCATTTCTCTGCCTTTTGACTACAGACAGGATGTGACCAGCTGCTTGAAACCTCTGCCACCATGATGTACAATGTACTGCACCTCCAAACCGTAAGCCAAAATAAACCCTTTCTCCCTTAGGGTACTTTTGTCGGGGTGTTTTAACCTAGCAGCAGGAAAAGCAGCTAAGACAATATTCCATATAGTTGGAGTGTTTGTCAGTGTCTGGTTGGTGTCACAGTGTCCTCCAGGTTCCTGTCGTAGCATGTGACAAGATGGCTTTCCTCTTTGAGTATCATAAAACCTCCATTCTGTGTAGATGTCACGTCTTCTTTACCCGTTAACCTGCTGCTTCCCTGTCTTGGCCATCGTGAAGGTGATGTGATAAGGTGAACATCTGCCTTCAGACCTATGTGCTGTCACCAGAAGTGTGATCACCCAGACATAGGATGATCTTATCAAGAAATCTGTGTATCTTTCACATAATTGTACTCTTTTGCCTCTCCATAGACACTGCGTAAGGTTTTGACTTTCCCATGTCCTCATTATTTTCTGTACTATTAAAAAATATTTTTTGAGAACTTCACCATATCCAGCACCACATTCTTTTAACAGTAGCTGGCATTGCATGGCGGCTTTGATTTGTATTTCTCTGGTAATTGGTGATAATGCTCATCTCGTTCTCATCCAGAAACATCTACTCAGATCCTTTGGTGAGGGGGGGAGAGGGCAGGGAAATCAATCAGAACTACGATTCGTGACCACCTCATTTGAGCAACAAATGAGCTATTAACAAGAAGACATAAAATAGCAAGCACTTGGTGAAGGAAACCCTGCACCTTATTGATGTAAACGTAAGCTGCAGCAGCCAGTAGGGAAAGGGTGGGAGCCCCCCAAATTAAAATAGTTACCGTGTGATCCAAATAAGGCCAGAGCCTATAGAGACATCTCCTCCCATGCTTTTGGCAGCTCCATTCACAAGCCTCAACATGGCTTTGTAGCAGAACATGACCTTGGGGTTGTAATCCTCCTGTCTTCCACGTGCTGGGGGTACAGCTGTGGGCATCACTCTCAGATTTCTTTTGTTCATTTTTGTTGCTGTTGTTGAGTTATGAATTTTGGCCTTTATTGTTATAGTTTACAAGCACTTTCTATCGCTTGTTCTACCCAGCCCAGCTACCAAAATGTTGAGATTTCTCAAGCCCTTTGCAGGAATATGACCTCTCTGGGCTTGGAAATTTAATCGAATTGAGAACTTTAGATTTCTGCTTAGGAATTGTCTAGCTCAGTAATACTGCGGCAGCTCTGGTGCTGGAGTAAACTGATGCTGGAGCGCCACCTAGTGTGTATCTCTGGTAATCCACACTGAGGCTTGGGCTCTCTCGGCCATCAGGTCCTGATGCGACTGAAGTCCTTTGGCAGTATTCCTCTGTATCTGAGTGTTGGTTATTTGTTCTCTTTTCCCTCAGCCTAGAGGAAGTTGGAGTTTGAAATTTCCTTCCAACAGCTCTGCACATGGTGGAAGAAGCGTATGATTCAAATGGAGAAAACTACAGAATTTTCTACCAGATTTCATTATGGCTAGCTTCACAATGACCAGGGGGAACAAAAAGCTCTCAATTGGTTTTGAGATTGTTCTAGGGTCAGTTGGTCTCTGAATTACTAAATTAATGTCTCCATAAGGAGAGAAGATCCAAGGCTTGCTCATCCACTATTTTGTGGACACCATTTCCCTCTCTCGGGTGAGTCTTCTGATGAGCCTTTTCGATCAGTGAAGATGTGTTTAGTTTTAATAAACATTTATAGAAGAACCTTTCAATAAATTCCATTAGTCAATTGGAGATAAATTAGAAGAGGTTGACCCATTATGGTGTGTGTAATGGTGAGAATTAGAATGGCCCCCACAGGCTCACATATCTGAACAGTCAGTCTCCAGTTGGTGGGACTGTTTGGGAAGGATTGGGAGGCGTGTCTCTGGGGGGACTGGCTTTGAAGTTTCAAAAGAGCCAGTGTCTCTTTCCACCTGGAGTTTATGTCTCAATAAGTAAACACTTGGTCACTGGTCCAGCACCACACCTGCCTGCCTGCTGCCATGCTCCCTGCCATGCTCCCCGCCAGGATGGTTACACACTCAAGCCCTCGAAAAGTGGAAAGCCCTAAATAAACTCTTTCTTCTGTAAGTTGTCTTGGTCATGGTGTCTTTTCACAGCGATAGAACAGTAACTAAGACAGTGTGTCTAGGTATATGCTTGATCACGCGTATGTGGATCTGTCTCAGAACCCTCAGATTGTTCTTTTTTTTTTCTTTTTTCTTTTCTTTTCTTTTTTCTTTTTTTTTTTTTTTTTGGCAGAGTCTCACTAAGCTTCCCAGGCAGACTTTGAATTAGACCTTTCTTCTTCAGCTCCTGAGTACCTGGGCTATAGGCTCGCACCACCAGGCGTGGCCACATGTTGTCTTGATTTATGTAAATTTACAGAAAAACTTGAAGTGAGGTAGTGTGAATCTTCTGACTCCGCTCCTTTACCTTCAATGGGTATTTCTGGCTGTTCTGATCCCTTTCACATTTCCATACGAAGTTTTGAGGGTGATCCTTTCTGTGAAGTGCTGAGATTTTCTTTGGGGTTTGCGATAGTTATCCACATCATTCCTTGGAAAGTTAGTGTATAGAGTTCTCTGGTCAATAAACACGGCGTATAACAGCCATTTCCTTAAGTCCCCTTAACAAAGGTTTATAATCTCTCAGCGTAAAGAGACTGCACACATTTTGCTTTGTTTGCCGCTATTACATGGTTTTCTTTTATAAATGGCAATAAGGTTTCATTTTTCTAGTGTTTCTGTCAGCATAAAAAGAGTGACCACATGACATGCTCATCTATCCTCTGCAAAACGTAGATAAGTGAATAAAGAAGAAGTACCATCATTTCTATGGGCTGGACCTTTCTAGATTCAGTTATTGATCGAAGTAGGTCTTCCAGAAGACGCTCAGATTTTCTACATATGCAATCATGACAATCTTCAAATAAGTAGCTGACCTTTTAGTCCTCAGTCTATATAACTATGATTTCTTTTCTCTATTATATTGACTACAAACTACATGCAATATTGAATGATAGTCATAGTGAGCATCCTCACCCAAGTGGGGTGTCTGTGTGTGTGCAGACGTGTGTATCTATGTGTGTGTGTGTGTCTGTGCATTTAGATCTGTATGTGTGCGTGTGTGTATATCTGAGTATGTGTCTGTGTTAGTGTGTCTACATGTGTGTATCTGTGTGTGTTAATGTGTCAGCGTGTTTCTGTGTGTCTGTGAATCTACATGTGTGTTTGTATTAGTATGTGTGTGAGTGACTATGTGTGCCTTTGGTAGTGTGTATGACCTGTGTATGTGTCTCTGTGTGTCTATGTGCCTGTGTGTGTGCGCATTAAAAATGTTTTGGGATGAAACAGTTCTTTCTATTGTTGGTGAGCTAAAAGCTATAAATGAATGTTAAATTTCACATTTATAGTTGTAAATGAATGTTAAATTCTACCTCTATATAATTTTTCATTTTTTATATTTCTGTTAATGTGGTGACTTTTATTTTTAGAAATTTTGAGCTAAGCTTGCATTCCTTAGAGTAAACCTCCCTGGGCATAATAAATAAAACTTTCCTTTTATTGAACTTAGTTTGATACTATTTGTTTGAAAATGTTGGGTCTGTAGTTACAAGGGGTGTTAATTTCTTCCTTTCTTTTGATAGTATTTGTACTTCACTTATTTATTTAGACAGTCTCACTCTACAGCCTGGGCTGGACTTGAAATCACTGTGTAGCTCAGGCTGGCTTCAAACCCACAGCAATCTCTCTGAAACAGGCCAGCATCCAGAGGCTGTGGATACATACCGAAACATCTCAGCATCTCTGACTGTGATGTTAGGGCTGGACTGGGCTCATGAGTTAAAGTGGGATGTGTGGTGTCACATTCCTTTAATGCCAGTACTCTGGAGGCAGAGTCTGACAGATCTCTGTGGGTTCCAGGCCAGCCTTGGCTACATAGAGTTCCAGGCTAGCCAGGACTTTATAGTGAGACCCTGTCTCCAGAAAGAGAAGGGGGTGGTGTGTGGTTGGAAGTGTTTCCTAAAGAGTTTATGTAACGTTGACTTTTTAAATTTATTTTTCAAATGTTTGATTTAGTTCACTGCTGAAGACTTTTGTATTCTCTGTGGTGAGTTGTTGGTGTTTCTCATTTGTTTGTTTGTTTTCCCCCTCTGTGGTAAGGTTTTTAATTAAATGTTTAATTTATTTTTAAAATGTTTAGGTATTCAGGGATGGAGATGTGGCTCAGTTGGTGCTTGTTTAGCATGCCTGAAGCCCTATATTTGATCCCTTATACCATATAAAACAGGTGTGGTGGTTTACATCTCTAATCCCTCCCAGGCAGATCAAGAGTTCAAGATCAGATTCAGCCTTAGCTTTTAACACAAAGTGAGTTGCAGTTAGCCTGAGACCCCACCACAAAATAAAAATAAGTCTATTCTGACTTTTCCTGTTTCAGTATATTGCTTTCAATGTCATTTTAAGTTTTATCTAAAACAGTAGAAACTTAAAACATGAAATACATTCCTCTGGAAGGGCATATCCCTTTGGTCTTCATCAGGTTGCTGGGTGCTGGACTGAGTCTGTCTCCATCAGGATGCTGGGTGCTGAACTGAGTCTGTC
>JADRCH010000079.1:1559288-1611127 GCA_019843965.1 Rhynchomys soricoides | reverse complement strand
TGCTGGTACGGGAGGGGTGGAGCCCTCTGCTGGTACGGGAGGGGTGGCTCATGCCTGAAATCACCATAGAAGAACTAAAGAAGCCTTTCTGTTTACCTCAGTCCTCTGACAAACCTGCCAGATTCCCACTTCTTACAGTCACAGACTAAAGGCTCCTGAGACCCCAGTCTTGTGGATAACTATTCTCTGTGACGGCGCTGAGTCTTCCTCACAAGATAGGCACTGGGTGGATCTCATACATATTATATCTCATAGGCTGGAGGTGTAGCCCAAAGATAGACTCAGTAGGTGCAAACCCTAGGTTATGTTTTCATTATGCTTGAATTCGGGGTGGGGGGAGGGGAGACAGAGACACAGAGAGACAAAGACACAGAGAGAGACAAAGAGAGTCATTTCTTTCTCACAGCCCCAAACCACGACAGATCTGAGCATCTGTCATCCCACTGAGGAATAACCCGTAGAAGAAAGACAAACATGGCTGGGAGGCAGCTTGGCACATGAAGTTGCTTGCTTCCAGATCCCCAGACCCATGTAAAGACAAAGTGTGTGTGGTGACCTGCCTGTGATCTCAGTGCTCAGAAACAGGGAATCCCCAGAACAAGCTGCTGGTCCAAGTGTTTTGGAAGAGACCTTGCATCAGAATGACAGGGTGGCCCACACCTTTAATCCCAGCACTTGGGAGGCAGAGGTAGGTGGATCTGAGTTTGAGGCTAGCCTGGTCTACAGAGAGAGTTCCAGGACAGCCAGGGCTTCACAGTGAAACCCTGTCTCAAAAAAACAGACAGAGAGAGAGAGAGAGAGAGAGAGAGAGAGAGAGAGAGAGAACATTCTTGACCCTCCACAAATGTATGTGCCCACACATGCTCACACATGCACATATACATGAAAGGAAGGAAGGGAAGAAGACAAAAAGGTACAAAGGAGCAGAATGGGGCTTGAGAAGGAGCCAAGCAAGAAGAGTGGCTCAGCTTTGTCAGAGTTAGCCCATCCCAAGGAAGCTTTGGAGCACCTGCATGCAGTCATGGGTTATTTTGAGGCAGAGATTGCTCAGCCTGTGTGAGGTAATCGTCAGCTTCAGGCTCTCAAGTAAGAGAGCGTGTGTGTGTGTGTGTGTGTGTGTGTGTCTCTCTCTCTCTCTCTCTCTCTCTCTCAGAGGAAGGTCCCTGGAGAGCAGGTGTAACTGAACTGTGAGCAGTGGACCCTTGCAGTAAGAAGACAGAGGAGCACTGTATCCAAGAAGGGGTCTGGTGTGCAAATGCTACCACACTCAACTCGGTTTCAACAACATCAACTACAATGCTTGGGAGGCATAGCCTTCCACAGGCATAGACACTCCACAGAGTGACTGCCAGTGTTGCGTGTCCTTCAGTGACACATAACCGTGTCAGGTAGCGGTCACAACTGTGTCTTAGGAACAAGGAGAGTGATTGTATAAGGGATGTCCTCCGGGCTGGACTTGAACCCTTAGTTCTCTGGGCTCTCCATTCCAGTTGCTAAAATTCCTGGGGAATAGAGCCTAGGTCTATGTTAAGCTTCAGATTCATTGTGGGTAGTCAGGCCTTCAGGTTTCTCAGGACGCTGCCCCCCTGGAGGCAGACCGTCTCCTGTTTCCATCTCTCTGACACCAGGAGTTAGTCATGTCTACCGCAGCTGCTCTTGTAGCTATCTGTGAGACTAGTCATTTGTTGCCCAACTTGGCATGGGTATTGAGTTTTCTCTACCCTCTCTCCATGTTCCCTTACAGGCAATACCAGATACAGTGTTCTTTGTCCCACCCCATAGGCGAACACAGTGGCCAATTATTGTGGCGTTCTATTGAGGTCTCCCTGTTCTTTCTCATGTCTTTGTTTTATGCTCTAATTTTTTAAAGATTTATTTTTTTAAAGGATTTATTTATCTATTTTATGTATATGAGTACACTGTCGCTGTCTTCAGACACACCAGAAGAGGGCATCAGATCCCATTACAGATGGTTGTGAGCCACCATGTGGTTGCTGGAATTGAACTCATGACCTTCGGAAGAGCAGGCAGTGCTCTTAACCGTTGAGCCATCTCTCCAGCCCCCTAAAGATTTATTTTATTATTTTTGTTTGTGAGTATGTGTGGGTGTGGGTGTGCGCACATGTGTGTGGGTGCCTGTGGAGATCAGAAAAGGGCACTGGACCTCCTGGAGCTAGAGTTACATGCAGCTCTGGGCTTCCTGTTGTGGCTGCAGTGAGCTTAACTCTGTTTCCCTACATGACCAGCAAGCACGACACTCTTAACTGTTGAGCCATCTCCAGCCCTAAGATTTTAAAAACAAACAAGCATATTAATGGTTAAAATGGAACCTCTTTCTCTGCATGCCTGGGTATTGGTTATGGGGTGAGTGGGAGTCAATGCTGTTTCCTGCTTCCTTACTGCTCCACAGTGGCACAGATGGAGGAGGGCTTGGGTGTGCTACCTTGTAGGCAGGAAGGAAGCCCCAAGGAATGACCTCTTGACAAAACTGCTGTAAACCCACTGCCTCTTTTCCATGGTGTGGTTCCCTGGTTCAGCCAGCACAGTAAAGGCCTTGATTCCTGCATGCGACACTCAGTTCTAAACCCATGAGCCCCCTGATACTCTGTGATGATAGGTGGTCTGGGATGAATCAGAGATCTATCAGGCACACAAATGGAAGTTCTGGCCACAGCCGTCACGACTTATTTTAATTGTCATTTTAGGGCACAAGTCTACTATTTTGTTTGTTTGTTTGTGTCTTAGTTAGGGTTTCCATTGCTGTTAAGAGACACCATAACCAAGGCAACTCTTAAAAAGGCAAACATTAACTGGAGCTGGCTTATAGGTTTAGAGGTTTAATCCATTAGCATCATGGTGGGAAGCATGGCATCATCCAGGCTGACAGGGTGATGGAGAAGGAGCTGAGAGTTCTATATCTTGTTCCAGCTGTACCCAGGAACAAACTGGCATCCTCAGGCAGCTAGGAGGAGGGTCTCAAAGTTCACCCCCACAGTGACACACTTCCTCCAACAAGGCCACACCTACTCCAACAAGGCCACACCCACTCTAACAAGGCCACACCTACTCCAACAAGGCCTCACCCACCCCAACAGGGCTACACCTACTCCAACAAGGCCACACCCACTCCAACAAGGCCACACCCACTCCAACAAGGCCACACCTACCCCAACAAGGCCACACCCACCCAACAAGGCTACACCTACTCCAACAAGGCCACACCCACCCCAACAAGGCTACACCCACCCCAACAAGGCTACACCCACCCCAACAAGGCCACACCTCCTAATCATGCCACTCCTTGAGCCAACCATATTTAAACCACCACCTTCCACTCCCTGGCCCCAACAGGCTTGTCCAAACACATGAGTCTGTGGGCACCATACCCAGCCATAGCATAACACAAAATGCATTTGGTCCATCTTCAAAAGTCCCCCAGTCTATAGCAGTCTCAACAATGCTAACTATCTATAGTTCAACTGCAAACACATAAACAATAAGCTTAGCTTGCTGGTAATCGCCACTCCCTTAATCTGTTTATCTCCTCAAACACAGGATTTAGCGCCATTGCACTTCCTGGTGTCCTTTTATTGCTTGAACCATACATTGTGTATTCTTCCTTTCTGAGCTTGCTATGCTTGATCAAATCCTCTTCATGAGAGTAAACCAGAGGACAAAGTCTATGCTGGCCTTTTCTGAGACTTCCTTTGTCAATGCAGTTAATCTCTTCCCCTCAGCCTTGGCTTCAGGCTGACTCTTCAGGCAAGGGCAAAAAGCAGCCATTCTTCACCACAACTTCATAAGAACGATCTCCAAGCAACATACTAAAACCCCTCTCCTCTGAAACCCCTTGAGCAAGGGCTGCACGGTTCCTATCACCCTCTAAACAAAAGCATGGTCAGGCCTATCACAGCAGTACCCCAGTCTCTGGTACCAACTTCTGTCTTAGTTAGGGTTTCCATTGCTGTGAAGAGACACCATGACCAAGGCAACTCTTATAAAAGCAAACATTTGATTGGGGCTGGCTTACAGTTTCAGAGGTTCATTCCATTATCATCATGGTGGGAAGCGTGGCAGCATCCAGGCCGACTTGGTTCTAAAGAAGGAGCGGAGAGCTTTATAATATGTTCCAACTGCAGCCAGGAGAGTGTTGACATCCTCAGGCCTCTTGGAGGATCTTATAGGCCATCCCTACAGTGACTCACTTCTCCCAACAAGGTCACACCTTCTAATAATGCCACTCCCTGGGCCAATCCATACCACCATAGTTTGGCTTTGTTTTCCTGAGACTGGGGTTCTCTGTGTAGCCTTGGCTATCCTTGAACTCTATCTGAAAACCTTGAGCTCACAGAGGTCTGCCTACCTCTGCCTCCTGAGTGCTGGGATTAAAGAAAGTCCTATGCCAACACCATGGTCCAGTTTTATTTTTTTTTAATTTATTTTTATTTTGTGAGCATTTGTTTTGTTTTTGTTTTTGTTTTTGCCTGCCTGCCTGTCTGTCTAAAGATGTTGAATCCTCTGGAACAGAAGTTATAGACAATTGTGTGCTGACATGTGGGTGCTGGGACCTGAACTCAGATCCTCTGGAAGAACAAACATTGCAGCCCCATCCAGTCCATGGTTACCACATCTCTTGACTACAACAAGAGGCCAGGCAGGGTGGCTAACTGACATCATCTCAGAGTACATAGGCATACACTATTGTTTGCCCAACAAGAGAAGCACCCAGTGGCACAATGATTGCCATCCTTAAGCAGAGATGGCTGTAATGTTTCTCATTCAACAGCTGATGAAGGTACAAAGGACACAGGGACTCAAACCTGCATACTAGGGTAGGGGAGCATGGGCATAAGGACCCTTAGACTCAAATCCCCAAACACCTACTCTCAGGGAGGAACAGGTAGAAAACAGAGTGATAGAAACACACACATGTACACGTGCACGCGTGTGCGCGCGCGCACACACACACACACACACACACACACTAGCAGCTAGGTAGTTTTAGACTGGTCCTTGACTTGTATCCCATATGGCCAACCTGTTTCAAAAACAAAACAAAACAAAAGCCCTACCAGTTTAAAAACAAAGCAAAACAAAACTCAAACAAACTAAACTAAAAAGAAGAAACTGCACTGATACAATCACTTGCTGCTAATTGGACAAACTCAGTCACATGACCACACCTGAGTGGATGGGAGTCTAGGAAATGTAGTCCTCCAGTTTTTTGGGGTGGGATGCTGAGAGACTTGTGTGCCTTACCATGAGAGGGCTGTGTTAACTGGAGCCTCAGAAGCACAGTATGTAACTGAGTCTGGAACATACATACACAGCACCCGCATCCCCCACTCACGCCCATTCCCTCTCCTTCCAACCCCAGATAGGTCTGGAGTGTGGAGTGGCCCCTCTAGTGCCACCATGACCATTCCCATAGTCAAACTCTTACTGTTAACCCCACCAGACTGCCAGAATCAGCCAGAAACTTATTAGGGCTGACTGGGAATCTGGAGAACAGATACCCTCCACCCCTTCTAGGCTTGTAACTAAGTTTACCTAACAGATCCTGAGGCAGGCTGCCCTGGTGAATCCATTGTGCTGAGATGCACTCAGAAGGGTCTCAGGCATCTGAAAGCCAGTCAGGGGCAGAAGCTGAGAGCCAAGATTGCTGGGCACCAGAGCCGGCTCTTCATGGGCATCAGAATTTCACACGCTTCCATTAAAGATTGCCAGAGGCAGACTGCATCGACCTTTGGCCAGACAGACAATCCTTGACCACAAGTTTAGAGTCAAGCCCAAAGTAAGGACATAGATCAAAAATCTTTCTTAGGTTATATTTTCTTCAACATTTATTTGAAGTTTACATTTTTCTGGCTTACTTCAAAAAGTAGCCCCTCCCCCTTTCTGATAAAATTAAGACTCTGGCAATATATACTGTTTATCCTTAATGGACCTTGGTTTTTGACATAGCACTCACATTCCTTCATGTCACTGTGCTGATACATTCAGTTTCTAAACAACTCTAGGCCATAAGGACTATTGTCCTGACTGATAATCTTTTGGGAAACAGAGATTCAGAGATGAAGCGCAGGCTGTCCAAATTTACACTGACTTGTTGAACTGGGACCCAGGTCCCAGCCGATGTCTCCAAATTCTTGTCCTGTAATCACTGTGGTTCCCTTGGGGTTCCTTGGGTGTCAGGTTGACCTCTATCCCAGGGTGACTCTTGACTATATAGAGAGAACCAGGGAGGAAGGGCAACAAAAGGAAGCCCTCTCCTAGGTGACTACAGGAGTCTCGAAGATTGCATGTCACTGACTCCAGCAGACACACAGCCTACAAATGTCCCTGGAGAGGTTATATGATACCCTGACTTGGGCATGTTGCAGGTAACCAGGACCAGATAGGAATGGGGAGAGCCAGCTCCTAGCTCAGTCAAAGCACTTACTGATGCTGTGTGTCCAGAGAGCAGAGACTAAATAGCCAGCCCCACAAGAAGCAGCACATGTGCTGTGTCTTGACTGTGTGAGACACAAGTGGCTTCATGGCCCTAGGTGAGCTGAGCACAGAGGGAAGATGTTCAGGAACTTCCTGGTAAGGACAGGCCTGGCCCATGCTCTCTAAAGAGATTCCGCATGGCCTCCAGCTATCTCCTGGGGTGTGTGACATCTACTCCAACAATCGCTGCTCATCTGGGGTGTCTCCCCCACCCTGGCCCCTTGGATGGAAGCCCCTTCATGGGAGAACTGTTAAACCCATTAAGTACCTCCCACAGGCCTTAGGTCTGTTAGAGGCTTTTTCTGTGGATACCTGTCTCCACCCACCTCACGAGTAACCAGCCAGCAACAATCAATGTCTGCTCACTCCAGCTAACCCTGGCAGAGTGGGATTGGAATAGAGAAATGGTTCAGAGCTGGCCAGGATGGTGGATGGGGGTGGAATTATGAATGGGGTTGGTACAAATGAGATGGTTTTGTAGATAAAGATGCCTGAGGTCAAACCTGATGACAAGTTTGATACTTGGGACCCACCAGGCAGAAATGACTTTGGGACCCTCATGGTGGAAGAAGGGAGCCAAAGTTTTCTCTGATCCTCCCCCTTCCACTGTGCTATGCATATGTGAGCGCACACACACACACACACACACACACACACACACACACACATGGACACCCTAAATAAACCAAAAAGAGCCGGGGAGTAGGCTGCGGTTCGGTGAGTAACCTGAACTTGAAGGTGTTTGCTTACCAAGCCTGACAACTTGAGATAAATCCCCAGGATCAATGGTCGAAAGAGAGAATCAGCTCCAAGGGTTGTTTTCTGATCCTCACCGGTATGTGCGTGCGCACACAGATGAATAAGTGTAATGATGACGACAACAACAACAACAAGAACAACAATAATTTTTAAAGTGAAGAGAGAAGTGTTGGATGATAGGGCAAGATCTGGAAGGAGGCTGACCTGAATCTGCCTTCAACTTGCATTGAGTCCAAAGATTCACTAGGAGCACTTTGAAGGTCATCATCCCTTTCACACAGCAGAGAGACAAAGCCTGTCTTTGGAAGGATGGACAGAATTCACTGTTGCCTCCTGAAATAAAAAGAAAGAGATAACTGGGCGCCTACACCCTTCATCTTCTCCATATATTCTTAAGACGTTTCCCCAGCCCATCCTGGGGTATGTTCTCAAAGTTACCAGCAGGGGGAGCGAGACCTCCATTTTGGTCCCAAGCTGCCGTGAATGGGGAGGGAATCTGTCTCAACAGGTATGCTCCAGGCCAGGTGTGACTCAGCCCAGAAAAGGAACCAGTTGTTCCAAGAAGTCTGAACTAACTGAGCCTGGGTGTTTATTTATAAAGACAATCCCCATTTCCCACTCAGACTTCCTCTGGGAGTGTTTGTGATCGGGGGTCTCTCTCTCTCTCTCTCTCTCTCTCTCTCTCTCTCTCTCTCTGTGTGTGTGTGTGTAACCCTGTCTGTGTGCAGTGGAGTCAGCCTATATCCTGAACTCTGGTTGACCATACATGTAAATATCTTCTGCAGGAGAGGGGGCTATGAATGACTTCCATGAGGGACATTCACCTAGGATGAGCACAATCTGATAAGCAGGCAAGGGAGACTGACCAACCCCTCAGCTGCTCTTTTTGCTCCTAACTGTCTGGACCCCCTCTCCATGGACACTGACTAAAGGGTGTGGTCTTGTCTTCCTCCTCAAGATGGGGCAGACAGGATCCTATAGAACAAGAGGTCATTGAACAATAACCACGGAAGGACAGCTCTGGAGAAAGACCTGACCAGGGGCAGGTGTTAGAGAGGATCAGCCACAGTGGCCTTCAGAGCCTGGAGCAGGTGATGTAACCAGACCTTCACCCTTCACCCTGTGTCCAAGCAGGTGACAGGAGACAGCTACACCATGACTCCTGTCCTTGAGGGTCTGGTGGCTCACATGGTGGCCCTGATAATTCAGGGCTTTACAGTTTGCCATAATTTTGAACATCCCCTGGTTTTGCAAGGAAGACCAGAAAGATAAGCTTCGAGAAGCTTGTGTTAATGACCATAATATGCACAGCCCACACCTGTAGATTTAAATCCTAAATTAGTCAAGCCTAAATTAGTTACTTAAGTGGCTTCTGCTTCTCCTCCCTCTGCTGTCCCAACTTCCTGAGGAATAGCAGGTCTGGTCTTGGTTTTAATAACTCTGTAGCTTGTTTTGTTTTTTACGTTCAAATTACAGTACCTGCCTAACATCTAGAGGCTTGGCTGTCAGCAACCGCATGAGCAAGAGGCAGGCATGCAAGCAGACTGCTACTGTAATCCTGTGTGGTCAGTGTGTAAATATATCTAGCAGGCTGGTGTGGGGAAATTGTATAAGTGTGTTGCACACAGGCTGGTTGCCGAAGATGAAACCCAGAGTCTCCTCGCTGTCCTACATCATAGCCTGAGGTTCTGGGCATGTGTCAGCTAGGGCATCCATTCTTCCCAGGAAGACCCATCAAGGCAGAGGGAAGGGCTTCCAGGAGGGTCACTTTACATGATGAGAGGTATGTGATGTGTGTGAGAGGTTGGGGAAAGTGCCTTAGCTCTGCTGTGTCGAAGCTCTGCCATGTCTAAGTTCTAAGCACTGAGCACACAGCAGCTGCTCAAGTCCCACCCTCTTTTCTTGATTGATGGAGCTATCTCTAAACACTTCGGAGACCTACTGGAACAAAAGAAGGGATTTGTGTTGAACAGCCCTGAGAGCGCAGTGTCCAAATCATCATGCCTCTTGCTGTTGACAGGTGCTAGGTGGATGTCATGTCTGCAGATGGCAGGTTTACAGTCACCTTCTCCAAGCAGATCCTGGTCAGTGCTAGTCCCTGCTGAAGATCAGTTCTCCTCCCCTCCCCTCCCCTCCCCTCCCCTCTCCTCTCCTCTCCTCTCCTCATGATGAAGCGCCCAGATAAACCACTGGGCACAGTGTCATCAGAGGGTGTCAAAGGCATGGTGGAGAAGATCCAAAGATGCCCTGCCTCACAGCCTTCACCACACATCCTCCCTGATAATGCTGTTCTCCAAGAAGATAGTCTTCCAAAGCCAGTGCCTGCGACGGCACCCTACTGTGTGTGACCTTGGTGCACTCTAGGGCTGTGAATCCTTGGTTCCAAATCTGTTGGCTGCAGCTCTCTACCCATGTAGTTACACAGACAATTGCATTGGAAATGGCAGCCTCACCATGTTTTGCTCAGGCTAGCCTCAGACCCCAGGGCTCAAGACACTCTCTTGCCTTAGCCTGACAAATAGCTGGGACTATAAGCCCAAGCCATAGCCATAGCAAGAGAGGATTACAGCCTAAACACGATGCGTACCTTGTGCCTGGGAGTCAACATGTATGAACATGTACACAGACACATATTTGCAATTAAATGGTGATTATGATGGGATGTGTGTGTGTGTGCGCGCACATGCAGGTCTGCTGGTGTCAAAGTGCATGTACGGAGTTTGGAGAACTCCTTGTAGAAGTCAGATCTGAGACTGAATGGAAGTCACCAGCACATAAAGACCTCATCGTCTTTGTCTCCTGATGGGACACCTGTCTTAAGTTTCAGACTCTCCTTCTTAAGGAGACTTTTATTTCTATAACATTGCATGTTGGTGACAGGGTTTTACAAACAGATCGCTGTAGGAGCTCCTGAAAGGGTAGACGGACTTCCTGAGTACAACAGTGTCCTGGCTGGTTTGTGTCAACGTGACACAGCTGGAGTTGTCACAGAGAAAGGAGCTTCAGTTGAGACAATGCCTCCATGAGATCCAGCGGTAAGGCATTTTCTCAATTAGTGATCAAGGGGGGGAGGGTCCCTTGTGGGTGGTACCATCTGTGGGCTGGTAGTCTTGGGCTCCGTAAGAAAGCAGGCTGAGTAAGTCAGGGGAAGCAAGCCAGTAAGTTACATCCCTCCATGGCCTCTACCTCAGCTCCTGCTCCTTGACCTGCTTGAGTTTCAGTCCTGACTTCCTTTGGTGATGAACAGCAGCATGGAAGTGTAAGCTGAATAAACCCTTTCCTCCCCAACTTGCTTCTTGGTCATGATGTTTGTGGAGGAATAGAAACCCAGACTAAGACAAACAGGGAAATTCCTGTGACATTTCAACCAGCTGGGTGGCTCTGGTCTCAGAGTGGAGCCCACTGGAGCGAGGCAGCCAGGGTTACTTGAGTATATCCATTGAGCCAACATGTATGCATATGTACACAGACATTTTGTAATGATGATGATTATGATGGTGTACGTGGGCGTGTGTGTGTGTGTGTGTGTGTGTGTGTGCGCGCGCGCACACGTGTGTGTACATGCAGGTCTGCCGGTGTCAAGGTGCATTTACAGAGGACAGAGAACAACTTGTGGAAGTCAGCTGGGATGGAATGCAAGCCATGAGGCTTACAACACACAACTTTACCTGCTGAGCCATCTCACCAGTCACCACCTCCCTCGGTTTTAAAAAAATTCAATGTCTTTGTTTCTGTCCGTCTCTCTCCTTCCACTCCTGGAATTTCAAAGGATAAAGGTTCATGGAATCAGGTGGGGAAAAGTCACCCTGTCTTCCTCTTCCTCTACCCAGAAAGGACCTGGAACCACTGGCTATGGGGGGTTTCCCTCCCACTGTGGAAACTGCTTGTCCTTTACACTCTTGCTTGGATGTCCTAAGTGGGCTCAGGATATGACAGCTACATTCCTGCCTCCCCCCACAGCCTTCTGGGTAATGATATTGCTGCTGGGACAAAGGCAGCTCAGGAGCCAGAGCCAAAGCCAATGACCTCAGGGTGCAGAGACTCCAGCCAAAGCCTGTCTGAGTGTATTTATAGACCAGCACACACATGTACACAAGCTGGGGGAGAGCACTGTGTATTTCCTGGAAACATGTGTGCATGTGCTCTCTCTCTCTCTTATAAAGATCTTCTGGGAAGGGTATTCTCTACAGGGAAACGGGCCTCTCTGCCCTAGTGTCTGCCCTCCATAGAAGGGGAGTTCTTTGGGAAACTCAGGCCTGACGTCTCACACTCTTCTACCCCACCCCATTGTCCCCAGGAAACCTGTACTGGCTCCCTGGCCTCAGGGTTCTCTAACTGCTGGCTTCAGGCCTGCCCACGTTCCTTCCAACCCAAATGCTGGGTTCACCCCTCTGCCGTACAGGGATGTTTGCCCAGATCTTGTCTTCGGCAAAGCCTTATTCTACCCCCACTTGGTCCATCCTTCAAAATGTCTTCTCTCTCTTCCCCACTGTGAGCATGTGACCTGTCTCTTCATCATATCTAAGGCCCCATCTGTTTACCTAATGTTATTTTTCATTACCCAGGTCTCCTTCTCCAAACCATGCTCTTCAGGGTCAATAACTGGGCCTTAGTCTTCTTTGCACTCCTATCTGTATGCAGCCCAATGAGGGCACAGAGCTGTTGTGCACAGGAACGGGGGGGGGGCACTATGGTGTAGCCGCTGAGCACTCCAGGCTGCTCTCAGCAGAAGACTTGGCTTAAGCCAGCTTTAGTTATGGAATTTGCTATGTGATTCTCTAAGTTTCTCAAGCTCTCCAAATGTGAGTTTTCTAATGTGCAAAGTGGGACATCAAAGTGACCCTTACATGATTAAGAGACTGCATGCCATGGGTCCCATGGAGTATCTGACACGGACACGCACTATCAGCATATCCTGTGGGATTCCCTATCAAAAAATAGCAGTGGGTTATTGCTTCCCGACTGACAACAGCCCAACCCAAGCCACTGTCTTTACTACTGCTGTGTACCACTACCTCCCTAATCTCTGTCTGTCTTCACCCTTGTCCTACTTCATCTGTTCCCATCACAGCTGTCAGACATGATCCTGTAAGAATATGTCATGTGTTGTGACTCCTTCACCCACTGAGAGAAAACACCTGTGTCTTCCATACAGTCCTGCTTTGTGACGGTTCCCTCTCTTCCCAGCTTGCTCTTCCATCTCCAGCCACCCTGGCCTGGCCTGGTGCCTTTCCACTGAATGCTTCTCATCAGAATCCTTGGGCCCTCCTATTTACTTAGAGTCTTGAGTCCATGAGACTGTCTCTGCCTATCCAGACTAAACTCACCCTTGAGCCATGCATAGTGGCAGATACATTTAGTCCCAGTACTTGGAAGAGGCAGGTAAGCGGATCTTTGTGAGTTCTAGGCCAGCCTGGTCTACAGAGTGAGTTCCAGGACAGTCAGAGCTACATAGTGAGACCCCTTTAAAAAGAAACAAACAACATCCCTCTGATATCACTTTATCCCTTTTTCCTGCTTTATTCTTTCACCTTAGCCTTTGACGTCAGCTAGTTTTTTGTCAACTTGACACAAACTAAAATTATTTGGGAAGAGGAACTTCAATTAAGAAAATGTTTCTATCAGATTGTCTGTAGGTGAGCGTGTAGGGTATTTTCTTGATTAATGACTGATGTGAGAGGCCAAGTCCACTGTGGGCAGTGTCACCCCTAGGCAAATGGTTGGAGCAGTACAAGAAAGAAGGCTGAGCAAGCCAGGGAGAACAAGTCAGAAAGCACTGTTTCTCCATGGTCTTCACTTCCATTTCTACCTCCAGCTTCCTGCTTTACTTCCTACCCTGACTTCCCTCAGCGATAGATTGTGACTTGGGAAGTTTAAGATGAAATTAACCATTTCCTCCCCAGTATAGCAGTAGAAACCAAGCAAACCAAGACAGATGTTAACAAACATTTTTATTTTGTGTGTCCACTTGTTGGTTGTTTGTCTCTCCCAGTAGAACATGAGCAACAGAGGAGTGGGTATTTCTCTAACACTGTTTCCTGTGGTGTTCTCAGCCTCCTGTAATGCCTGGTATAAATAAGTGCTCTGTAAATGCCTTAAGAGATCCAATCTGGGGAACTCTCTGAGCATGAGTGGGGGACCCTGCGTCCATGGGGATAGTAGCCCAGACTGTGGTGCAAACCTGGCACAACAGTCTCCCAAAGTCTGGGCTGGGCCTGGTCCCTCCTTTCTGGCCTTGGGCATCAGAACTGACTCAGAAGGCAACATCAGGCCCTGATTCTGCCTCAGACTGGACTTTCCCCTCCTCCTGCCCAACCCAGCCACTCTCAGTGGAGGGTTTGGCTGGGAACTCAGGACTCATCCTTTTCTCTGGGATGGAAGGATATTAGGCCTCCACCCAGGGAGAGAGAAAGAAGGGTGTTAGTTATCTTTGTAGCCCGGTGACAAACATACCTGAGAGAATCAACTTAAAACCTTTTGGTTCCAGAAGTTTTAGCATAGGATCCCCGGACCACCCCTTGGACCCTGAGGTGAGGCAGAAGATGGTGGTGGTGGGAGCCAGTGGGGAAGAAGGCTGTTGATCCTGTGGCAAAGAAAAGGAGAGAAAAAGACACAAGACAAAAATGTACCATTCAGAGGCCCACTGCCTGCTGATATGCTTCAGTTCCTAACTATGGCCTCTTAAGACCACCGTTAGCTTCAGAACAAACCTTCCTACATGAGCCTTTGGGAGATCTTTAAGATTCAGACTGTATTTTCAGCAGGAGATAGTCCCCAAGCCAGAGCCCATAACACTGCCCATAGCTGCTTTTTGTCCAGTTTTATTGGGGTTCTCACAGGGCCCTTCCTAGGGGGGAAGTTAGTGTCACCATCCTGGGATTTGGTTTCTAAGAATAGCAACATTCCTCTAAGTGAACCCAAGTCCTCACACTCTGGGGCCGAGCCCAGGCTTGTTTCTTCAACTCTGGTCTAGATACTCTCCGGATCTACCCTAAGGAGAGCTGACGGGAGGGTGGGGCAGGAGTGGAAGCCTCTCAAGTCCTTGCTGCTCAATGTAACATCTCCTCTCCCCCATTGTTTGGTTTCCTCATAAGCACTTAGCACTCTCTCCTGTGGCCTCTGCCTAGTTCTCTTCTTCATCCTTAAGAAGTACCTGATAAAATTGATCTCTGTCCCTAAGCCATTCTGAATCAGAGCTCATTAGTGTGTAGGACAGGTACCATTTAAGGAGGAAGGTGATAATCTCCCACAGTGATCTTGTCCCCATCCCACAGGGACTCACAGAGGCCCCAGATAGGGTGAGACCTGAGACTTTTACCTGAATTATAAGGTACTATCTAGTACCTTCCATGTGAGAGGCTGGCACCACTCCCACCCTCTGCCACCTCTGCCATGGGCCTGAGTGCTAAGCCACTCACTCGCAGAATGAGTGGTGCCTAGGTGAGGCTTTCCCTTCATCCAGCACCCTCTTCCACCTTTAAAGTGGCCACCGTTCTGCAGCCCTCTTTCACCAGGAGGCTTACCTGGACTGCCCGCCAAACCTCTGCTCTAGATCCCAAGGGCCCAATGGTCAGCATCATCATGGAAGTATCTGATGGCCAGCCAGGCCACTGTGTTGCTCATGAGCCCTTCATGGGTGTCCTTGCCTTCTCAGGAAGCCCGTGTGTTTGCTGACAGAGTAAAGCCTTGTATTAGTTTCCTATGTCAGAATCTAAGCCTGGCCATTTCTTGACGCATCTTTGTGGCCTTTAGGAAAAACCCACAGGACACGGCTGTCTGTGTTCAGGTCTTGGAAAATGCTAGGGCCTAGAAGGGGCTCACCTGACGGGATTTCTTTAAAGTGGAGCTCTGCTTCTTACCCTGGATGGAGGATGAGAAACCATACAGCAGCAAGCATTCGTAGCAGTTAATATTTTTTGAGGGTTTACTCTATGCTAAGTGCTGGCCCAAGCATTCCACATGAGTTAGCTCACTCAATACTCATGGGTCACTGGGACAAGGACTACGATTATACATACCACATGCAGCCCACAGGCCTGGGTTGTGTGGGAGAGAAGGTTATAGGACAGGTGTTGGGTGAACCAGCATGAGAAGAGATGAGGAAAGGGGACAGAGTGGCCTAAGAGACTCAGTGATATTCATGAAGGGCATGTACCCACAGTCCTGACACCTCAGAGTCAGACTTCCCCCGGATTTAGGAATGTCTGTCGGAATTTTCCAGTCTCTAGTCTAACCTCCCCAAACACAGCCTAGCAGTCAAGGGCCAGGTGTTAGAAATGTGTGTCCAGTGTGCTGGCCAGTTTTGATCCATTCAGTCAGACTTCTTCCCAGTCTGAACTGGAGCGGAAAAAGCTTAACCTGAGCCATCACTAGACTCCAGCTGCATGGGTTAACTCGGAGAGGACCTGGCCCTCTTTCATATTAACCCTCAGAAGAATAATAGCAGCCGCCTGGGCAGGGTGATGTCCATCCCCCGCTGGCCTCCCCTTCCCAAGCCTCAGTCCCCCAGTTGGGAACTACTCCTGCTGGCCTCCCTCCACAGGTGGTGAGTGACAGTCAGTGGCCAGTGAGACACTCCTGGCTGGAATGTGGACCTGCAATTAGAGGAAACTGTGGAGAAAGTCGGGAGAAAGCCTGCTAGAGAAACCTGAGCGGGCAGCCAATGAGCTGCCAGCGTGGAGGCTGGGACATTAGACGAGCAGCCAATGAGCTGCCAGCATGGAGGCTGGGCCATTAGATAAGTTTTGTAAATAACATCCGGCCTGTGTTTAGAACCATGATGTTCCATTCTCCAAATAGAACTTGACTCTCTGCTAGAAGCATTCCTGGGGCCCTGGGGGAGCAGAACCAGCGAGTCCCTCCCCTAGTTGCTCAGGAGTCAGGACCGGGAGCACAGAGCGGCCCAGCTCACAGTCTGGCAGGATGGTGTGTTCTTGCAGTCACTACATTCAACACTTTGATATAAGAGGCAAGCCAGATGGTGTCTCTTCTCCCAAATACGGGCAGATTTGGTTGCTGAGGGGACACCAGAGCAGGCTCAATGGACATCTATTTTTACGTCCCTCTAAACTTCATCTATCCATTACCTTGTGTCTTGGATTTCCCAGAAGGCCTCTGGCAGGGAGTGCCCTGGGCACCTGGAAATGACTCCAAAGCAGAGCTGTTGAAAGTGTGGCCAGGGCCTGGCCAAAGTGAGATAGGGCTTTCTGTCCGTTTGTGGTGTTTTCTGGGCCACTCACTCACTGCTTTTACTCTGACAACTCCCCCCCCCCCTTCCAGGGAGCAGCAGGGCCACCCTGAAGAGTCTTCCATCTGCTGTCGCCATCCCACACCACAGGTCCTTACACAGGAGTAATCTAAACGACTTGGGACTCCAGATAAGATCCTTGCTTCCATTAAACATTGACAGGCCCAGGCCTGTCAACTGAGAGCGCTTATGTGCAGAGGAACTTCTGGGAGACCATAGCAGCTGGACTATTAAAAATGAATGGGGCTCCAACGCCTCCCAGGTTCTGCCTCTCAATGTGGCAGTTCTCCAGTGGCTGGGAGGAGGAACCTGGAGGGTTCAGAAGGGGCCGGCAGGATCTAGACCTCAAGTGACAGCAGTCTCAGGTATCTGCTCCCTGTACACTCCGGGTGGAAAGTACACAGCCTCTCAGTCAGAAGGGAACTGTTGACTTTGAGCTCAGCCCTATAGCACGGCACCCTGAGCTGAAGTTTAAAAGGTCCTTTTTGTGTCCTCAAAAGGTTCTTACAACCTGGTGTGTGACAGTACTTGAAAGCTGAGGCAGGAGAATTGAGAGCTCAAAGCCAGTCTGGGCTGCATGGTCTGACTGCCTTAAGGAAAGGAGCACAGTGGGAGCAGTTGGTGGGGTTTGGAGCCTGCAACCTCAGCATTCAGGAAGCAGAGGCAGGAGGACTGCAAAAGGTTCAAACCCACGGGGAGTTACTGGGTTAAGTGTGAGTTCCTGACTAGCCTAGGCTAGCCTGAGTCACAAATAAACAAACACAAACTCCAAAACCTGCTCTTCCCCCTAGATCTTGATTTTATCAGTTTGCCTGCCGGTCCTCAGCACTACTCTGTGGTCACTGCAGGTTTCTCCAGTACCTGCCTAGGGTGTATTGCTAGTCACTTGGAGAACAAAGAAAAATAACAAAAGGCTTTTAAAAGGATGTACACAAGACCAGCAAAGTGAAAGCAAGTGGCAAAGGATGGAGGGAGTCAGGGTCACTTGGTACAAAGAAAATTATTAAGCTATCTGGGCTCATAAGGATCTTAACTCATGGTCAGCCAACAATCTCACAGGGCCCAGCAAGACGGTGGCATAGCCAGGGAGTGCCAGAGGCCCCTGACTTCTTGCTTCATGCTGGAGAGCTGGAGTGGGTGGGCGACTGTGTCTGTTTCCTATGGCAGGGTAGGACAGTAGTATCCAATAGATACCAGGGGGTGAGGATGCATGACTTGCTGACTCCTGCTTCCAGAGTCAGTGCAGAATGTACTTGGATCCAGGTATGTTTATGAATTCCAAGCCTCTGAGCACCTGAAGTGTGTTTGTAGCAGGCTGATTTATACTGGGCTCTATCAACTTGGGTTCTAGCAATCTTGTCATGAACTTCCTTGATCCCAGGAGGGCAGGGGAAAGATGTCTTTGATGAGAGAAAAGGAGCCAATTCTGACCTGGCCGGCCCTTTCCCTACATCATGCCTTCCCCAAATATTACCCACTGATTGACCCCAATATTAAGTCACCCTTCTATGAGGGATCTTGAACCCTACCCCCAAACTTCTTGGGGTTTCATCAGTGGAATGGTCCAGGGCTAAAGATGGTGGGAGGGGAGAGGAGCTGCTGGGAGCTGCAGGGCCCGGTTGGCCTCTCTAATCACACAGCCTATCTATGAGGTCATTGTGAAGACTGAAGGACAGGTAAATGCAGAAGCTGTGAGAGATGATCTACCCCGGTCTAATGGGGGTGGGGGGGAGACTGAATGTGGCAGTAAGACAGGCTTTGGCCAATCAGATGCCTTACACGTAAAGAGTTCTCAGAAAGGATAAACAGAAATGTTTTAGATTTCCTAACTCCCAGTCCCCTCCAAAGGATCATCTCCCTCACTGCTCTTGGTGAAGCGCTCATGTGCCTTCGATATATACAGAGGTGAAAAAAAGCATGTTCTCTTCTTGTTGAACCGAGTTCAGAAGCTTCTGGGCCCTCAGCAGTACTGGGGTGTGGACTGATAATCAGTGTGTCAGCTGTGTGAGCAGACTGTACTAGGCATGCTTGCCGCCACCACACTGTACATGGAGAGCCTGGGCTGGGTACACTACCTGCTGAGAACGGACAGCTGGAACCTTTATGACCGGCTCCATTCATTGCTCTCCCAATACGTCTGTGCAAAGCCCCATGGAGCTTGGTTCTCCAGGGCCTTCTGGACTCCTGTGGGCAGCTGCTTTCCTGTGCTCATTACTGGCTCCTGGTGAATCCAAAATTACCCCTACTCACAAGAAGTGAAACACACGCCCTCTATAGCTGGAGAGCAATTTGTCTTTGTGGTTCTATGTAGTAGAAATGGATATCCCCAAGAAACCGATTGGCTGTGTGCTCTCTTCCAAACACACCCATTCAGTGCTGTAGGTTCTCCTGAGCTAGGAAGAACAAAGACATGCTGGCTGCTCTCCCACAGTCCTGGAGTGACAGTTCACACCCTTACCATGCTGGGCAGGGGACCCAGAGCATAAGAGAAGTACACAAACCTGGAAGGACACTTGAGGACAGTTGTCATGTCTTCTCCCCCCTCCCTGAAACAGATGGAAGTCAAATAAGTCAGCCCCAAAGAATCAGGGTGGGGTGGGCTCAGCTGCGGAGGAGGCTGGCCTTTACTGGGTGTTCAGAGAGGTAGGGCCACTTGCAGGGAGGGCAGCTGGTGGAGATCCAGGGCTAGGAGAGGTGACAGACAGAGAAGCATATGTGCCCATGGTGGCATTACTTAGGATGAGTGCCTCCTGTGCACCTCACAGCCTCTCCACAGCCTTTCCACAGCCGCTCAGAAAACAAGAGTTCACCATCATTTTCTGGATGAAGAATCTGAAGCTCCCATCATTTCTGAGAGGTCAGGATCTCAGGGCTTCCAGGGCACCTTCTTTATGTTCTCTCCCAGTGGGCTTATTGCCTGGGGAAGGTCAGCCTTCCTCATAGACATCTGCCTTTCCTTAGAGGCTTCCTTCCCATTTCGGGGAAAGTCCCCTAGGAGCTGTTATGATGGTAAAAAGAATAACTGCCCAGGGCTAGGCCAGTGGGCAAGGCAGGTCAGAAGACTTGGGGCACAGGAGAAGCCCAAGGCATTCAGATGTGAGTAGAGTCGGTCAGCTTGGGGGCAGATAGGGTCCACCCCTATGAGAGAGATGTGGGTCCCAGGGTTGCCCCTGTGTGCCAGAAAAGCAGGGTCTAAGCCTGGGGCTATCTGATTGCCAAAGTTTTTAGCTGAGGGGGGGGGCCCACCAGCCATAGCTGCTGTTTGTGAGCTCTGCTGGAAACGACAGTGGGAATTGGAAGGGACAGGTTTTGGTGAATGTCCTAGCTGGGAGAAAGCGACTTCTCCCCCAAGGTCCCTTTTATATAGAGCACCCACCTCCCTCTCAGGAAGAAAACAGGTGGGGCACAGTTTCTCAGAGGGCTGTGAACCCGCCAGGAAGGCCCTTCCTCTTCCCCTCTGTTCCTCCTAATGAGGGACAGAGTTTACTTCCCCAAATTCTTTGGGGTCACTTCCTTCTGCCTTTGTCACTTAGGTTTGCTGATAGACAAAAAGAAACTTACTTGGATGGGGGATCCTACTAGGTGCCCTGCCCTGGGCTTGACAAACTGCCCCATACTAAGGCATCCTGCCTGGTGAATGCTCACCAACTTGAAGGGAAAAGGAAAGCTATCAACAACTATGAACAGAGTGTGTAAAGCTGAGGCAGCCCCAGCTACAGGAGCTGCTGGGGATGAAAAGGGAGATTTGAAACAGAGAGGCTATTTGCAAAGTCCCTTCACCAACTTTAATCTCCTACCATAGGGACCCAAATCTGAAGGTGTTCTCCCCCATTCCATGGAGTGGGGACACCAAGGCTCAGAAGGGTTCCATGTCACAGGCATGGCAGAGATGGGGTGTCAAGCTGTCTAGTCTTCTTACCGTGGCTACTGTTCCCTGGAAGCCAGGCTAGTGATGGGCTGCAGGGGGTGAAGGGGATGACAAGGGTCCCCTAAGAGGAAAGGACCACCAAAGGCAAACCTGGAGCACCCGATGATTCTGTCTGATTCCATGTGCTGTTCCCGGGATCATCCATTACTGTCATTGCCACTAACAGCTGTAACAGTTACTATGAAGTGTTCACTCCGGGCCAGGACTGTAGAAAGAATGAACATATGTGCAACAGGCTTAATAAGCATTCCCCTACCCCCATTAGTCCTCAAAGGAACAAATAAAACAAATTCCATTGCTAATTCTCGAACGAGGAAATCGGGATCCGGAGAAGTGAGAAACTGGCCAAGACCTCACAGTGAGTGGCAGAGCTAAAGTCCCCAAAGTTTACACATAGCCATATGCATGAAAGCTAACACTGTCCTGCTGCCGGTCCCGCCCCGGCCCCACCCTCACCGCCAACACCACTGGCATCATCCAGTCCCAAGACAATGGTTCAGAAGAAGGGCGCAGTTCCTGAGCTTTTTAAACACTGAGACTGTGCGTTCATACGTTCATAGCCAAGACAAACCAGCTACATCCTTGCTCATGCCCGGTCAGGAGAAGCCACTACCGTCCTATAAGCCTGACTCCCCCCCTGTCACGGTACCCAGAGGGTGGGGTGGGGTTTCCATACAGCTGATGCTCCACCAAGCAGCACCTGAGTTTGAGGAAATGGGACAGAGGAAGTGGGTCGTAGAGGAGGGAGTCGTGCGTGGGTAAGCAGCCTGGTAAAGGAGGCGCTGGGACTTTCCCTTCCCCATGCCCCTCCCCTAGACAACCAAGTTCCCCAAGCCATCACAGAGGCTGAGCACTCTGGTTAGGCCTCCCTCCTCCCATTGCCCCCTGTGCATCTCCCATCCTGTCAGCAATATATCCTTTCTCTTCGCCTCTTGGAATTTTTTTACTACACACATGGCCTTTCCACCCACTACATGCTTCCGGGTGCATGACACAGGGACAGAGTTTGAGACGGATGCTGTCATGGCCTCTCTGGCACTGGGACTGGGCACCTGAGGAAGGCCTGGGAGCTGCCCTCCCAGAAGTCTCTCTGGTTCTGTTCCCCCTTTCTCTAGTTCTGTTCCCCCTCCTGCTAGGCAGCTGCCAGATACCCCTGTCTCACGCCTCTCCTCTATCTGCCCCTGACTTGGCTGGGGCAGGTGGGGGAGGGAAGCCTGACTCTTTACCCAAGGGAGGTGGCACCACGTTGTTTTTGTTTGAAGACCAGGTTTCCACTGGCCGGTGGTTGTTTTAAATACCCAGGAGCAAATTCCCTCAGCTTTTCAGTAAAACCACACTCCCAAGCCCACTTGGGACTGTGGTGAACTGCCTTGCCACCTGGTGGCAACACAGCCAACCCCAAGACGCTGTCCCACGGACCCCAGAAGGGTGCCTGGCCAGGGAGGATGACATGGAAGAGGGTGATCCGCTGGACAGGGTGCCGGGTTCAGGGTTGGAGTAGAGTGCTCCCCGTCTGCTCCGGCTGCGTCACCGCGGTCTCTGAACCTCCCCCTCGCCACTGACGTGGCCGCCGCGCGTCACGCAATCCTCTGGGAAGCGCTGTCCTTATTTGGGCGCAGACCCGGTGCGGCGGCGGGAGGGAAGCTGTGTGGCCCTGGCCGCCCTGCTCAGCCCCGCCCTCCTGCCCCAGCCAGGGCGGGGCGGGCGCGTAGCCAGCCACATCTTGAGAAGGGACGCTGGCTCCTTGTCACCTCTGGGCCGGGAGGAGGGCAGACAGCCTTCCCAGGCGTTATCTCCCATCTCCAGGGTTTCTCATGAAATGTCAAAGCTAGGTGGAAACGCAGATGGCCAGTCACAGATGCCTTAATCCCCTGAGACCGGAAGGCTGGGACGCCAGGGCCATTGTGAGCTGGTGCAAAGGGCAGGCTTGCACGTAAACTAATCCTAATGCCAACAGTTTTCAGCTTCCTCCAAAAAGCAGAGCACATAGCAGCGGCCGTTGTTTGTGTGGATATGGATGCTCCACCTGCCTTGGTGTTAAAAGTTTCCTAAGGCCGGGCAGTGGTGGCGCACGCCTTTAATCCCAGCACTCAGGAGGCAGAGGCAGGCGGATTTCTGAGTTCGAGGCCAGCCTGGTCTACAGCGTGAGTTCCAGGACAGCCAGGGCTACACAGAGAAACCCTGTCTCGATAAACCCAAAAAAAAAAAAAAAAAAAAAAAAAAAAAAAGTTTCCTAAGCTGTGCGAGCTATTCAGTCTCCCAGTAGTCACTAACCTGGCCTGGTATCCATCTTAAGGTAGAGGCCAGTGTTGACATCTACCTACCAATGTGTGTGTGTGTGTGTGTGTGTGTGTGTGTGTCCTCATCCAGCTGCTCTGAGAATGACCTCTGACCTCATTGAAGGCTTAGACTTTGTCAACAATGTCATCTGGTGTTGGCTCACTTCTTTCTCAAGGCTGTTTGTTTGGGGTTTGTGATTATTCTTTCAATGTAGCCAGGAAGAGGATGGGAACTGCTAACGTCTCCAGGCAGTCATTTTGAACAGGCACTGTGTATCACACACCTGTGTTTTACTGCTAACAAGACCGTTCCCCCTTCCAACTGCAACTTAAACTCTTAACCTAAGCCCCAACAAGCCTTTTACTGTAGGACTCCAGCAGCGGAGGCTGGGCAGTGTGCCCTGAGTGTAGCTCTCCCTTCTTGGGAATTTGGAGTATCCAGAGGGCAGGCGACATTTTTTTCAAAATTAGAGCCCTCCACCTCTGGCCATGCTTAGAGGGGGATTGCATCCTCTTCCCTTGATCTCTTTAGTCTTAAACAAGGACAAAGGTGCTCAGATCACATGGACAAATGATTGATTTATGACCCAACTGCAAATGGCAGTGAGTCACAGGGCCAGGGAGAGTAAGCAGGTCTCAGTCTCCTCCCCACACAAAGGATCTGTTGGGTGGCCAAGACAAAGATGGTACAGTGGACAGACAGGCACCTCCCTTTGGAAGTGGCTGTCCTCATTTAAAGAAAGGCCCTTGAGGATGACACCTAATCACATGTACTTAAAGGGTGAACTATGTGTCAGGTCAGCTGTTCCTAAGTACTGGGTGAGGTTGGCCTAATGTCTATTTCTAAACTGGATAGGAGAGCCCAGTACTCCTCTGGATAGTTCATGTTCCCCCTGAGAGTGGGGCAGAGGGCAAGACCTGTTGCCTCTGGCTGGAGCTCCTGTTAGCCTCCAGTCAGCTCAGTTGCGGAGTCCTGCTGTTGCCGCTGCTGTTCTGGAAAGCTATGGTAGAGCGCTTGCTCAGCCCTGTTCTTTGCTTCTACATATGAACATAGAAGCCCTTGCTCCCTCTGAGACAGGGTCTCAGTAGCCTCCCTTCAAACTCTTGATCTTCCCACCTCAGCTTCCCACCTGCTGTGATCCCAGGAGAGCACATCACTACCTGGACACTTGGTTATCTCTGATGTGCAGTACATCAGAATATAGCTACTTGGTGGAAGGTGTGGAGCGGTAGAAGGATTGATTAAGGGAGGGTGCAAATAACTAGGAAAGGGAGCAGTGGTGGGTGTTTACGTTCTCAAAACTTCCTTCTCTCTCCTTGATATGCGGGCGGAGTAAAGAAGGTTCCTCTGGTTTTCATCTGCCCAGTTTATGACTCTCACAGACAACACCAAGCCTCCCTACGGATTCATTGAGATGGTCCAATGTCGCAAGGAGTCACTTCCAAGTCAAAGAGCCCTTCTCCTATGTAGGGCTGCCAGGCTAATGAGTAGGTTCAGGATGGGTATGATCTTCCTCAGACTTAAAGTTGCTTCTGTTTTAAGATTTCTATTGCTATGATTTAAAACAATGACCAAAGCAATTTGGTGGAGAAAGGGATTTATTTGGCTTACACTTCTACATCATTGTCTATCACTGAAGGACGTCAGGACAGGAACTCAAACAGGACTGGAACCTGGAGGCAGGAGCTGATGCAGAGGTCATGGAGGGGTGCTGCTTACTGACTTGCTCCTCATGGCTTGCTCAGCCTGCTTTCTTATAGAATCCAGGACCACCAGCCCAGGCACTGCATCACCCACAATAGGCTGGGCCCTCTACATCAATCACTAATTAAGAAAATGCCTTAGAGCCAGATCTTATGCAGACATTTTCTCAGTTGAGGTTCCTTCCTTTCAGATGACTCTAGCTTTTGTCGAGTCGACATAAATATAGCCAGCACACTTGCTGACAGTAGACTTTACTTTGGATTCAGAAGCTGGGCAAAAAAAGATTCTCTTTCTAGAAGCTTACCTGTTTTCACCATGAGCATCACACACTTCATATTTGGAGGCTCAGTGGAAACACTCTAGATGTCAATCAAATTCCTCTGTCCATTCAGCTTGGCTATGAGTTTTCCCTTGCTATGCCTAGGTCTTTGGTTGGAAGAAAGCAGTTAAACACTTGGGGCACCAAGCTGTTTCTGCCTCAACAGGGCTCATCCCTGACTTGAAGGAGTTCCTGAGCCAAAAAGGAGGGAAGAAAACTTCGGGCTAGAAAAAGTCCTCCAGAACAGATGTTTGGTTATTACCTCAGCCATTGTCCTGATTCCGATTCCTCCTGACATCATTATGGTCCCTCATTAGTGGTTAAAACCCAATTAAGGATGACACTAAAAGCCAACTGAGAGGTAACTTTAGATTCCTTTGCTCCAATATTCCAATGGGGAAAAGGATTGCACAGGAATTCCTTTTGGGAGTGGGATATACTCAAGTCATGGCATATGTGTGAAGGTCTGAAGAAAACTTGGAGGAGTGAGTTATCTCCTTCTGCCATATGGGTCCCAGGTATAGTACAAAGTTTATCACGGTTGGTTGCAAGCACCATTACCCCACTGAACCATATCACTGACCCAAGTATTTCAAAGCCTTTTAGTTTTAGGGTGTGTGTGTGTGTGTGTCTGTGTGTGTGTGTGTGTGTGTCTGTGTGTCTGTGTGTCTGTGCTACTTGTGTGGCACCCCCCTGGGCTGTGAGCCACCCAGGATAGGCACAGTAAGCTGAATTCTGGTCCTCTGGAAAAACAGCTGGCATTTTAATTGCTGAAACAATGCTTCAGCCTTGGCCTGGGTATTTTATTTTATTTTATTTTATTGGTTTTTCAAGACAGGGTTTCTCTGTATAGCCCTGGCTGTCCTGAAACTCACTCTGTAGACCAGGCTGGCCTTGAACTCAGAAATCCGCCTGTCTCTGCTTCCCAAGTGCTAGGATTAAAGGCGTGCACCACCACTGCCCGGTTGGCCTGGGTATTTTAACAAGCTAACTTGAATGTTTTCTTATGTTTCATAATAAAGCTATATAATGCATTTATTTCTCCTTTGCCTTAGCTCCCTAGAAGCTGAGAGATAGATTTAGAGGTTTAATGCTAACAAGTCAGTAAACACCTACTTCCTCTCTCACCTCATTACTAATTTCTAATGTTTAATATAAGCATATATATATTATATTTTACATAATATCATATAAGCATATAACATAATTATTTCTAGTTTCTATGTGATTCAGTATTTTAAGCTGCTTCAGAGTCTTAGGATAAATCAAAGCTGGGGATGTTGGCTCCCACCTTTACTCTCAGCACCTGGGAACAGAAGCTTCTACAAGCAAAAGTTCTGCTGGTGGAATCCATTGGCAAGCAGCCTTATGCTGAAGGAAGAACAACATCCCACCCTAGCCCAGGCCTGAGCCTGGCAGCCAGGTTGAGGAGGAGAGGTTTTTTGTTTTGAGTTTAAGATCAGACTAGGAATACCAGGTGAGACACTTTCTCAATAAACAGGGGGCTGAAGATACATCGGTTGGCAGAGTGCTTACCTAGTCTGCAGAAGCCCTAGGTTTGATCCCCAACTCTGCACAAAGTGGTCATGGTGGCAAATGCCTGTAATCACAGCACTCAAGAGATAAGACAGAAGAATCGGAAGTTCAAACACATCCTCAGTTATGTGGAAAGTTCCAAGCCAGCTTAGACTACATGAGTCCCTGCTTGAATGAAAGAATGAGTGAATGAATGAATGACAATATTAATGGTTAGCATGTCCTGACCCTTTCTCACCAGTAAGCAAACAAATGACAAAAAGTGGGGATAGTGGCACAGGCCAAACACCCTTACATGGTAAAGAAATAAATACAATTCTTAACATTTTAAAAGTGAGGCTGGGTGTAGTTAATCCCAGCACTAGGAGGCAAAGGCAGGTGGATCTCTGTGAGTTCAAAGCCATCCTGGTCTTCAAAGCAAGTATCAGGACAGCCAGGGCTACACATAGAAACCCTGTCTAGAAAAAAAAATTTCTTAAAAATGCTAATAGGATCCACTGATTATTATGGGGTAGACCGTATTCTAGGCACTGTAAACTCATTTCCTCTGACCACGCTGAAGTAAGAGCAGTCGTTATTAGCCCCATTTAACAGATAAGCACACTAAGAGCCTTGATAACTTGCTTGAGAGCACAGAGCTAGCACTTGGACCCATCGGTGTGGCTCCAAGGCATGTACACTAGTCTCTGTGATGGAGTAAATGAATAACAAATCCATCTGCTCACAAGCCACCTTACAGTCCATCAGGGACAATGATCCCAAAAGCAAGACGAATGGAGCAAGCAGTCCAGACTACCTATTCTGAATCTAGAGATATAGCACCAATGCCAACCTGATTCCTTTCTTTTTTGGGGGACCGAGGGTTTGAGACTGGGTTTCTCTGTGTAGTCCTGGCTATCCTGGAACTCACTCTGTAGACCAGGCTGGCCTCGAACTCAGAGATCCAACTGTCTCTGCCTCCTGAGAGCTGGGATCAAAGGCGCGCGCCAGTACCTCCCAGCTGACAATCTGATTCTTGGTGGAGCGAATGGGAAAGTGGTACGCAGAACCCTCCCTACCTTTCCTCACCTTTATGGGCAGGATGAGGCATGTGGATGACAGTATCATGCTATCAAAGTGCAAAGGGTATGTTTGAAAACCTACTCTGGGCCAGCCTATAAAGCTCTTAAAGGCAAAATGAAGAAGTAAACTTTGACCCTTGTAGAAGGGTCTCAAGCAGGAAAGAGACAGGCTAGCCTGGCTGTTTAGGTCTCTGACTGAAGGAAGCATAGACAGGCAGGTTTTCCCACAGGAATTCCTCAGTGAATGGCTGCAGAGCCGGAGCCTTGCACTGGATATCAGAGATCAGCTCAGGAAGTGGCTAGCAGAATATCTATCCTGATGGGGAGATTTCTGTCTCTCCAGCAAGGGATCTCATATTCTTCTGGGGCCCAGGCGTGGTTAGTGTGGACCGCAGATGGCAGATTAAAGCTGAGCTGGGGACAGATCCCCTAGCCCAAACCTCTCTCCTTACAGATAAGCAGACTGAGGTGTGGGAGGAGACTGCCAGTCCAGCCATCTCTCCCTGTCTCTGGACTCCTTCCTCTGACCCACATGGATCAGGTGCTTGGCCTTTCCTGGACCTGAGCCTGTAGTGCTGTAAAGAGATACCTTGGCTCAGAGCCAGGAGGCAGAAAGGGAGAAGCTCCGGTAGGATCCCTTCCTCAGTTCCTCCTGGTGTTGTTCTTTCAGGACCTTTTTCTTCCACTCGTTGCCCCTGCTGTCCTTCACAGCTGCTTGTCCCAGACACTCAGGCCCCAGGAGGTCCAGGCAAGCAACATCTGGAGTCACTTCACCAGTCTCAGGGCCTCTTTTCTTGTTTTCTGTCTGGAGCTAAGGTGGGTCTGTCCTGGGCCCCCAGGAAGGAGGAGAGGGGCTTTACAAGGGGTCTTGTCCTCTAAGTTTGCAAAGAGGCAATAAATCCAGCTTCAGATCTGCTGCTGTACCCACGTCCATGTGTCCCCTATTGGGTCTCCAGCACTTGTGGTCACACCTTTGTAAGACCATTGCAGAAGGCCCATGAAGTGGAGGTGTGGGAGGTCCCATCCTCCAGGTTTCTAGGATAACAGACTTTTAGCAGACAGTTTCCCCCTTTTGTTCTAGGTATACCTAGAGAGTCACAGGAGGAAAAACATACAACTTGGACTTATCCAGCCAGTACTGGTCTGGCCATCTGTCCCCCCCAGTTCCTGTTCATGTCCTGTTCCCCCTCCTACTCATCCCCCCCCACCCCAAGTAGGCTTTCTTTCCCCTGCATCCCACAGGAATAGAATGTCCCCTCCCCCTAGACACTAGTGACCCCCCAGGGCAACAGACACTTCTGAGAGCTGATACAGTCAGTCTGCGGGGCCTAGCACTTAGTGGCTAATGTAGACAAATTTGTGATACTTTCTAGTCACTCTCTTCCAGTGATGGAGCTAGAGCAAAAGAGCTAACACCACACAGCACTGGGGACTGGAGCAAGTTTGTAGAGCCCAGACTGTTAGAGGAGCTTTAATACATGGAGGTCACCCAGCAGTCACCGAGGCTCTGGCTGGCCCCCGGCAGTAAAAGTGGATATTCCTGAAGAGTTTTGTTTTTAATTTTTATTTAGTTATAGGTTCTTATGTATCCCAGACTGGCCTTGAACTTGCTTTGTAAGCTGAAGATGACCCTGCATGTCTATTCCTCCTGTCTCTCTACCTCCCAAGTGCTGGAATTATAGACATATATATTACCATATCTGGTTATTAACATGTCCCTGCAGTGCTGAGCATGAACCTAGGACTTCCTACATGCTAGGCAAGCAGTCTACCAACAATGCTACACCCCCCAGCACTAGAGCGTTTATTTCTTGCCCTGTCTAACACTCTGGGTCTCACCTCTCAATCCTGGTTATTCTCCCTGGGACCCTGGGCTCAGTGTTCACTTCTGGAGCCTGGCTGGGACTTGACTCTGTTTCTTTTTGGTATGATGGTCACTGTCTAAAGGGCAAATGCTTTTGTCCTGGGTTGCTGGGCATGTGTGCTGTCTGCCACTCTGATTCCCACCAGTCCCTCTCCTAGCCACCCCCTCCCTCCATTTTCTTGAACTAGAAACTCTTTCTAAACCCTCAGTCCATCCAAGTATGCTGCTACCTCTTGGCATTAGCTAGACTAGCTGTCATCTGGGGGCTGTCTCAGAGGGAGGCTGATTTTCTGTCACATCCCACACACGGATTTGGGTGGCAGAACTGTCTTTGTTGCCGTAGGTCTTGCCCACTGTTCTCCGAGGTTCCCTTTGGTTTGATGTCTTACCAGTACAGGCCCTCACATCCTCTCCCTGCCCTGGAATGGAGACCTAGCTCCATTAGGCTCGCGGTCTTTCAATCTCAAGCTCCTCCTGTGGAGAGCCCAAGGAACCTGGATGCCCCCCAAAGACACTAAGCTCATTCACCCATGGCTTCCTAGTTCCCTGACCCTATGTGACATGTGATCATCTCCTGCACTCAGCTTTCAGTACCCACCAGCCTGGGTACCCTGAATGCTGAGAGTAACCCCCAGACCTACCACTGCATTTCCAGAGCCTGAAACCCAAGGTTCCCCAATAAATAAACCTCAAGTCAAGGGATGAATGAATGGATGAGGCCAGAGCCACAAGATGGGCGTTGGACCTAATGAAAAGAGTCTTAAATACTAGGGTTAGAAACTGAGATTTTACTAGCAACCCTGCCAATAAGCAGCTGTATGACACTGGCCACCTGCTTCCTCCACATTGTAAGGTCCCCTTTTCATCCAAAATTTTTGAAAAAGGAAAAAAACTGTTTAATTTCCAGAAATACTTTATAAGATTCCATACCAATAAGAACTTTGGTTTATTTAGCATTCATGATATGAAAGTCTTGTGCTAGATGCTCTCTGTATATTATCTCTGGTCCACCCAGGACCCCAGAAGCTCCTCTTTAAAGATGACAAAACTGAGAAAGAGAGATTGAAGACATTCCTTGTCACAGAAATGATGGGCACGGACTGAAGCTTAGCATACAGGTTGGCTTTTTGTAATCTTTGCATGTGAGCTCATGGGTGAGATTCAAGTAGAGAAGGTGAGCCAGTTAGGAAAAAGATCCATGGCCTTTCTGGACTCACATTTTTGCCCACTTCTCAGCAAGGCTCCCAGGTTGTGACAGCAGTGACAGAAATGGCAGCCATGTCTATTCCTACTCAGCATCTGGGAGCCCCACGGGCAGCAGCTGGGCTTGACACTTAACAACTCTTTTGGTCACTTGGAAGATGAGTTCACAGCCTTCACCTGGGCATTTTTTCTTTTATTGGATATTTTCTTTATTTACATTCAAATGTTATCCCCTTTCCAGGTCTCCCCTCTGGAAACCTCTATCCCATCCAAACTCCCCTTTCCTCTATGAGGGTGCTCCTCCACCCACCCAACCACTCCCTCATTCCCGCCTTGGAATTCCCCTACTCTGGGGCATGGAACCCCCAGGTCATCCAGAGACTGTCCCACCTGAGGATCCATCCCATGTACACCTGGCATTTTTTGTGGCTGAATTTCATCCCTTACATACAGGTGCCCTGTTCTGGGAGTGCCTGGGACCCATTGGAGCAGACAGTCCCTTCAGCAACACCCTGGACAGTGAGTGGCTTTCCTTTTATGAAGCTGCCTGGCCTAAACATTCTTGCCCAGGTGGGTCCTTTCTCGGCTTCTGTCTTCAGAACACATAATGGAATGGGTTACTCTCTAGCTTTCAGACTCTTCTCCAGCCCTCAACACATTGTCAAAAATGATTCTCTAGGGTTTACAATATGTCAAAGCCCCCAAATGAGAAAGCCCTTGTCTGTACTTCCTTTAGTCAGATGGGCAGTGTTCTGCCTACTCCCATGCCTAATACTCTGTGCACTGTCTGTGTCTGTCCTGACTCTCTGTTTACTTTTGGGTCAGGGAAGAAGTTGAAAGACATGCTTTCCATGCAGAGTTCACATCTGCAGTTCTGTTTCCCATGAGCAGGCTTTGGTGACAAGGATATTTTCTTCTGTTCTTAATTTCTGTTTCTGAATATCAAGGATAACTCCCAGACTGGCGGCTTACAATGACCTTGGGTTCAGCTTTTGCCAAGAGGACAGAGCCCCCTTTGCAAAGATGTGTGGAAGGATTCATCAGTACTTCCGGTCTGCTTAGGGAGGGTGAAGAGGCAGCTGGTGATGTGTCTTATCAGCTCTGGGCAGTATAGCAAGGTTCTAGCGATGTTGATGTTGGGAAAATGATATCAAATTAGCATTTGCAGCAGCTACATACAGGCAAACTCAGCACCCCCACCCCAAGGCCAGTCCCTTTCAGAAAGCAGGCTTCACCAGACAGACACCAGGGCACAGCAGCAACCCTGTACTCCCTCACTCCCGCCAACTGGAGCTCACGCATACACTTTAATACGTAAACTCACTCAAATATATATACCACTCTCCTGCCTACACTGATACACAGAGAGACCAACAGAATCACACATAGTGCCATGTGGGAGGGAGCTGAAGTCATTCTCCCAGAATAGCTCAGCCCAGCCTCTGCCAGCAGAGCCACCAAGCTTGCCTCAGGTTTCCACATGTGGTCAGAACCCAGAGGTAACCTTGACAACAAAGCCAAGGCCCCAAGGCCTCCCACAGAAGTACATACCACTAGTGGCTTCTAACTAGCAAACAGAGAGAAGAATCTGTGTGATTTCCTCACAGACAAGGCCAGGACGGAAGGACAGGGTCTCTTGGTCTAAGAAGGGCAGTTTGGAATGCCACGTCATTCTCCAATGATCCACACAGACAAACGGATGGAATGGTCAGCCAAGAGCAGAGGAAAAGAAGATCTGGGGTCACGTGGCACTGTCGTTTCTAGTGCAGATAAGGCGTAGACCCAAGGCCATCCTCACCCTTGCTATCACCAAGGGACCAGTGACTTGGACCGTGGAGTCATAGTCAGCAGTGTGTCAGCGTTTCCGCTCATCATCCAACCATAGATGCAGGTAGAAGAATGGGAAAGAAGGAATGAGCAAGAATGGCAGGAGGTAGAGAGGGCGAGGTAGAGCGGGAGCCATTTGTTCTCCTTATCCCGGGTGTCCAAAACACTCCAAGGAGAGGAGGCAATGGCGACATGAAGCTTCTACAAGTTCCCATCAACTTGGGTTGCTTTCCCCCCTTTGCTTTGTTTTTATTGATGTTTGAGACCAGATCTCACTATGTAGCCCTAGGTGGTATAAAACCTTCTATGTAGACCAGGCTGGCCTTGAACTCACAGACATCTGACTGCCTCTGCTTCCGCAGCACTGGGACTAACTGGGCCACCATACCTAGTACTATCATCAACTTAAAGGCAGTTTAAAGAAATTTCTTTAAAAATGAGGACTCATGTAATGTATTTGATGCCATCAGATATCAGTCCTAAGGCTGGATGTGGTAGCAAACTCCTTTAATTCCAGTACTCAGAGAGACAGAGGCCAGCCTGATCTATCAATGGAGTTCCAGGCCAGCCAGTGTTACACAGTGGGAACATGTTTCAAAACAAACAAACAAACAAAGTAAACAATTCTAGAACCTCAATCCTGATTGGGGATGCTGCTTCTGTATGGTGACTTGGGAATGTTGAATGTGAGATGGTTAAGCTCCTCTGTAGGCTTAGGAGTAGAAGAAAAGCCGGGGATGGTGGAGGCCTGCTTGTTGGCTCTTGGGGAGCACGATGAACTACAGCATCAGGGTACAATCAGAGATGCTGTGGTGTCTCTACAGAAACCCAGACGAACAACACCATGCAGTAGCATCATCCCCAAATCAGGATTTAAGTTCTAGAATTATTTGTTTTGAAACACAGTTTCAAGATGTAGCTCTGGCTAGCCTAGAACTCTGCAGGTAGACTAGGCTGGCCCCTGCCTCTCTGAGTACTGTGATTAAAGGTGCTTTCTACCACACCTAGCCTTAGAACTGATTTCAGGGTTGGGTTTACCTTACCTGTGTGGCTGAGCAGCAGCATCTCGGGAACTGGGGGAGCCAATGAAAAGAACACCATGTTTGTAATCTGCAAGGTATGTCCTGTCCTGGCTCTACTGAGAGGTCACTGCATAAACTGTAGAGAGATGTGAACATTCACATAGGGGCCCGTTTGAGTTAAAGAAAAACAAGGCTTTGGTTTGCGGAAAGCTTTCTTCCATTAATCCGGTTATAGGATGTTAGGCCCAGACCACCAGGCCTGAGCCAAAGACTCTGGGAGATGATGGTAAGAGTGTCAAAGTCAGGCACTGAACAAACCAGTCAGAACAGGCCTATGTTGCTTTGACTTATTGCCTTCCTTGGTGGCTAGCCTGGGTCAAATCTGGCCTTGCTGATACCTAGCCTCTGTGGTTCACTGCATCTAGGTTACCTTTCTACAAGGTCAGCCCTGTTTCCTGTTTTAAAAAACTAACACTTTCTCTCAATAAGCAGCAACAATCATTTACCCTTTTCCCCCAGCCCCAGAGGAAGGGCAGTGAAGAAGTCATCCAAGGGATACATCGTTTAATGCTAGAGTGCTAGAATCCCAGGGCATTTTGATTCACCCCAAGAAACAAAGGGAAGAATATTCGAAATGAGAGGTGTCTGGAAAATGTGAGGCACACAAACACAGTAGCCCGCTCCCAAGTAACTTGTAAACTGATGTTGGGCCAGGGAAGAGGTCTTGCTTGTAAGGTTGAGGCAGGAGGATCCCCAGTTGGTGATGAGCTAAGTGACCACAGAGGTAACATCAGGTCAGCATTGGGAGGATGGCATGTATTTTCCAGGTGAAGTTTCAGGAATCTTCAGGAGTATGCATTGGTGGCCAAGGGTAGGAAGGTACTCCGAGTTAAAGACACAGCCGTGGTGCACCAGGCAGGGCCAGATGCATGGGTAAGGGCCATGTTCTATACATGTGAGTAGTGGGGGAAATTCTGTGACCTGGGTGGCAGAGCTGTCATGTTATTTAGAAGACAGTGAAGAAAGGACCCTATAGTACAAAGTGGTAGAAACCTACAAAGGTAGCTCGTTCGTAGAAAACAATGAAACATCTTACTGGTCAGGTAAATGAGTCCAAGCAGCCTGGCAAGAGGGGAGTTGTCTCAGATGGTTTGAGCCAGGCACACGCAAGCAGATGGATACTTTAGAAAAAAGACTATTGGGGAAAGTGCTTTGGAGATGGGAGGGGAAGGAACCCACTGAGATCATCTAGGGATGAAGAAGCCAACAGCCTTGGGACTAGGTCTGAGGAAGCTAAAAGAGGGTCTGGGTGCTATAGGGACAGTGATCAGTAGCTTTGTCTGAAGGGGGGACAGAGGGAGATAGCTTTAGAGGAGGTACTAGACATCCAGAGGGAGGGACAGAGCATGTAGGAAAAGGACAGAAGTACTGGTGGGGAAGTCCACTGAGCAAACAGCAAAACAGACAGCTCGAGGAGAGAACGTGGAGAGAAACGAGAAGAGGGACCTGGGCTAGGAATGGGCACAGAGGGCCCAGGCAGGGAAGCTGGTGACTCAGACTAGGGATACAGGTAGAGAAGCCTGGCTTAGAACTCAAGGAAAACAGGATTTTACACAAGCCATGGTGCTAACTTCAGACCCGATCCTGTGCAGGGCTCAGAGGTGTGGGTGACAAGTTGTCCCACTCAGTAGTCTGCCTAGCTTCCTGGCACCAGTCCCTGAGTCCCTACGTGTAGACAAGCCAGAGCTGAAGCCTCTTGTCTGGGGAGCTAGAGTTTACAAAAGCCTAAGTCCACAAAAAGGAAGGAAAACAATCAGGGAAGAGGGAGGGGCAGGGAACTGATGGAAAACTCTGTACAGTTCACACCAGATTACTTACACACACACACACACACACACACACAGCCATTTAAAGGAAAGTGAGCACTGGAAAAATAACCCAATGGACAGAAAATACTCTCCACAACACTCCTCCCACCAAACAGTGAGAGCTGATCACTCTTACGCAATTACAGAAGAGGAAGTGTAGAATTTGTTGGGGGATGTGGAATTATTATGGAAGCAAAAAGAATACAAATCCCCATTGCTGAAAACACGAAGAACCCGTTCTGATCAGCTGGAAGAGAGTGGCAGAGATGACCAGGTATGGGGTGAACGGCTCTGTCATTGTCTGTCAGGAGGCGTGGGAGAAGTAACATCAGCGAGGGCATCCTGGAGGAGGCAGCAGGCAACCTGGGTCTTGGCACTGTGCAGAGGCGACGTCCGGGCATGCCCGGTGTAGCGCGCTTCCTCTGCCCAGGTCCAAGGCCCTCTCCCGTCCGCCTCCCACCGCACGGGAGTCCGGTGCTGGTTCCCAATAATGACGTCAGTGAGCGATGACCTCAGCGCCCGAGAGGCGCGGGCGAGCTGGCGGGCAGGGGGCGGGGGTTGGGGGGTGGGTGGGCGGGCGCGGGCGGATGGGAGAGGCGGGGCAGCGGGGGACACGCCCCCATCCGCCAGCGTCAGCCAATGGGCGTCACCGACGGCTCCCCGCCTCCCTGAGTGGTATGAAAGGCACAGCCCGGGGAAAGTCCAGGCAGAGCCCAAGAGGCGGCCGGACCATCCTTGTTCTAATACAGCTACTTCCTCGGCCACCGGTATGAGCCACGGGAAGAGAACCGACATGCTCCCGGAGATCGCCGCCGCCGTGGGTTTCCTCTCCAGTCTCCTGAGGACTCGGGGCTGCGTGAGCGAGCAGAGACTCAAGGTTTTCAGTAGGGCGCTCCAGGACGCACTGACCGGTGAGCACAGTCGGGGTCCTGGAACCACCGGGGCGCGGCCACTTCTTGCCTGGGGTGTCTTTCCTCACTGTTTCTGGGACGGGGATCCCTACGCGAACAACTCCGGGTCTCAGATGTCTTGCTTTAATTAATCTCTGATAGTCCTCTGTCCCTTCGGTTAGGTCTCTGTCTCCCCGCCCTCCGGTCCCCGCCTCGCTCCCGAATCTCTGACCCTCTTCCTTAAGTACATTCTGAGACCCTGACAACACCACGAGAAAAGTCAGTGTGTGTGCTCGGAGTATGAGTTAACCTTTATCTCTGAATCTTGGAGACCTCCAGACCCTCAGGGGATGCTATGGGCCACGAAGCCAGGCCAAGCTATGCGACTTTATGCGCAATTGAACTTTCTAGGCAACTCTGAGTCCTAGTCACTGTTGCCGTATAGTCCTAGGCCTGCCATCATACAAGCCATTCTACCGCTTGTTTACCCGCTGGTAGTTGGAATCTGGGCCCCCTTTGTATTTTTTCTTTTTTGGTCCCTCTTCACCATCTGCCACCTATTGTAGTGTAGAAAAGAGCCTGGTAGCCTAGCCAACTGCGGGGGCGGGAGGGGGGTACGTGTTATGGAGGCAGGGTGTGAGGGAAGGAGGTGGAGGAGTGATAAGCCGCCCTTTAGCCTCTGTCCCCAGCTGTTATAACTGGGTGGTTGCCTTGGGCGGCAGTAGCCATCTCTCAACACGTAGGCACAGATCTGAGGACAAACAGCTGTTTCATCAAAACAAAACCATTTTTTATCCCCTTACCTTTGGTAAAGATCTCAAAACTCTTCTGATGGGGAAGGGATGAGAGGCCTGAAGACTTGTTGGGCAACCGACAACATCGACTGCTTACTGGCTTTGAAATTTCAGTGCCTGGGTCGTCAGGGGCCCTGCCGGTTCATGCTAGCCCTTCCTTCCTTAAACAGGATTGTGCCAAAAATCTCCTTGACCACCAGAGAGCACCTACCTGAAAGCTCTGGGGGCTGCCTTCCAATGTACACGAACTTGGAAAGGACCCAGGAGTCTTTCTAAGTGGCAGGGAGAGTTTAAGGAGAGGCTCTTAAGTACTGTCCCTGAGAAGAGGAAACCTTCTCCCCAGCCCTCTCCCCTCATCCTCCTCCCCTTGTGGTAACCATCAGAGAATGCCTTCTAACAGAGCATCTTGCTCTTGTTCCCCTCCACCCCCCACAGATCATTACAAACACCACTGGTTTCCAGAAAAACCATCCAAGGGCTCTGGCTATCGCTGTATCCGTATCAACCATAAGATGGACCCTATCATCAGCAAGGTGGCCAGCCAGATTGGACTCAGCCAGCCCCAGCTGCACCGGCTGCTGCCCAGCGAGCTGACCCTGTGGGTTGATCCCTATGAAGTGTCTTACCGCATCGGGGAGGATGGCTCCATCTGTGTCCTGTATGAGGAGGCCCCGGTGGCTGCCTCCTATGGGCTCCTCACCTGCAAGAACCAGATGATGCTGGGCAGGAGCAGCCCCTCGAAGAACTATGTGATGGCAGTCTCCAGCTAGACAGGAGCCGCCCCACCCCGGCACTCTACTGTTCTCATGCTGTCCTGACAACAGGCCACCGTATACCTCAACCTGGGGGGACTCTATTTTTAAAACAAAGAGCTATTTATACATGTTATTATTTTTTTTAAGAAAAGAGGAGGAAAAAAAAACCAAAAGATTTTTTTTTTTTTAAAGAAAAACAATTCCTTAAAGAGAGCTGCTTGGAAGTGGCCCCCAGGTGCCTTTGGAGAGAACTGTTCTGGTTTGAGGCTGTGAGCCAGTGTTTGCCTAGGGGAATGGGTTGGGGAGTGGCCTAGCCAAGGTAAAGGGGGATTCTTGGTTGATCCCCCAGGAGGTGGTGAAAGGGAGCAAGGTTAGCAACTGTGAATGAGAGGGGTCAGGGTCTGCTCTGGGTTACGGGTGCCTGTATGCCTGGTCCCTCTCTTACTCAGGGGCATTCAAGCCTGATCTTAAATAATACTACATTGCCTATTCTTCTCTTTTGTTTTTCTGCTGAGACCCGGGGCAGACTGAAAGGCCTCTCCTGTCCCTTCTGTTCCAAGCAGAGTTTCTTGAAACCGTGTCTCATTTCTGATTCTACCCTCGGGGTCCTGAAGAGGTTGTTTCCCAGCCAGGAATCTGTCTAAACATTTTTAGAGGGTGGGATGTAAAGCAGGTGTGTAAAGAACTTTGTGGCTAAGATGGAGAGGAACTGCACAAAACCTTTGCTTCGCTCTGTGCTGCTTTGTATGGATGGATGGCGAGTAATTTAGGGATGATTTGCAATGGAATTTTGGGACCCAAAGAGTATCCAATGGGGGTGGGTCTTTTGGACCTAAACCTGCCTTTTGGGAACCACATGACAGTCTGAATGCTGCTACCGTCACTCCTTTGAGAGGTGGCTCAAAGCTCCAGGAAACTCCAGGTCCTTTCTTACTGCCTTCTTTCAAGAGCAACCTCACCCCTTTCTTCTTTCTCCTCTTTCCTGCGGTTGGGCCCTGGAGGGCCCTATTTCCTAGAACAAGAGTTCTCAATCACTGTGCAATAGTCCCAGGAAGCTCTAAAACTGGGCCTCCCAGCCCCTCCTGATGCCCTGGTAGGTTTTAGAGACCCACTTTCTCCATTTTTGTAGGGCTTCTGACTGTCTGGTGGGCCTTGTGGAGATCTTCCTGGGCCGCAGGGAGGGCACCTGTGCCCTGCAGGACTACCTGGTATTCTTGTAGAGCTGACACAAAGAGCCAAACCTTGGGCACAGCTTTATCTCCTTGGTGCTCAGAGCACCTGTCTGGGCGGTTTCCCTCCCTTCTCTCTCAGTAAAATCCAAATTTATTTGTAGATGTGTGCAATATTTACTGTTCTGGATTGGAGAAAGCTGGGAAACACTGGGACGAAATGGCTTCCCTTCAGGTTCAGCGACACTGATGAGGGCTTCTCAGAAGGCCTCAAGTCTCTCAAACTGAAGGACAGAGTTAGAGCCAGCCAGTCACCCTTAGTGAGGATCCCCTTCCCCATTTCTCTCTACCACCATGGCATCCCATGTCCTGGGTTTCTCAACTCCTCAGTCTCTACTCAAAGGTGCTATTTACCAAACACTCTGCCCGCCCTGTTCTGGCACACTCCCCAGCTTTGCACAGCCTTCCCAGGTGGCTTCATCTCTCTTGCTCTAAAGTTAACTCTGGGCCCACAGACCCAAGGGCTGTGGATTGAAACAAAGCTGTGAATTGCTCCAGATGGTTCTTGTGTTTTGTCCACACACAGGTCCCTGCCTTTTTAGAAGCAGCCTCCTGGTCTCATGCTTAAATCTGTTCTTTACTGTCCATGTTCACTTTAGAAATGACAAAACCCCAGAGCTGGACTGTTGAGCAGGCCTGTCTCTTATTAAGTAAAAATAAGTAATAGTGGTAAGTTTGTAAGCTATTCTGACAGAAAAGACAAAGGTTACTAATTGTTAATAACGCTTTTATATGGAAGACTGTACAGCTTTATGGACAAATGTAAGCTTTTTTTTGTTTTTAATAAAAATGTAGCAGATCATGTATTGTGTAGAGAAGGTGAATTCCATAGCACTGACTGGCATCTCCCTCTTAGATCCAAGCCCTCTCTTCATGTATTTCATCAGTTGTCCTGGACTCTGTCGGCAGCATGAGATGTTATAAAAGATAACCTGGTTAGTGGTGAGGTCACTTCCATGCCTCTCCCTAGGAGGTGGCTCCATACTTCAGTCCTTTTTGTGGATATTGTCACAGATCTCTTTAAAAAAAATGTCATCTGAACATTGTGCAGCCAATTCCATAGTTTTGTTCTTGGTCATTCAGCACACTTATAAAGCTGGCCAGCTGTGTCCACAATCTGCACAAGCAAGCAACCACACCTGGAAATGATACAAAGAAAAAAAAATCAGGAAGTTTCAAAAAACCAAAATTTTGGTTTGGCACACACTAAGCACACCAGTCCATGCATTGTGACTGCAGTTATACACACTCTGATGGTCCTGGCATCCCAAGGTCACCTGTGAGCATTTGAGATGGTTAGTTTCACGTCCAGTAGGGCCTACTGTGGCAGCGTCTTTACTGGACATGTGTAGATGTTTTCTCGCCATTCTGGAAATGGTCTAGTTTAACAACTGTTTCCCATGAATTAGGCCTTGCAGACACTCTTGTGATTTAAAGTATGTGGGGGGAGATACTCAAATAAAATATGCTAAGCCGTCTTATAAAGGAGACTTTAGCATCTACAAGGCCCATGGAATCAGTCCCCATGCAGTTACCTAGTGACTTGACTATAGTATCAATGAATGTTAAAAGAAGTTAAAACACAGCTGGGCAGTGGTGGTGCACGCCTTTAATCCCAGCACTTGGGAGGCAGAGGCAGGTGGATTTCTGAGTTCAAGGCCAGCCGGGTCTACAGAGTGAGTTCCAGGACAGCCAGGGCTACACAGAGAAACCCTGTCTCGAAAAAACCAAAAAAAAAAAAGAAGAAGAAGAAGTTAAAACACACCCTGCTTTTCACAGGCCACTGGTAGTAAGCAAAGGATGACCCTTGTCACAGGTTGAGGCAAGACGATCTGCCGTTCCTAGAATAGAGGCTCTTGTCACCTTGGCCACCATTTGTCACCTGCCATTCCTCTTGCTTTGTTAGACAATAGCAATTGGGCTGCAGGGTCTGTGCACTGGGGCCACACATGGCCGAATGCCATTGGCACGAGTTAGCTAGAGCAGCTATTTCTGAGAATACATGGGGTCAACCCCATGGCTTGTTATTCGTGTGTAACCACCTTTGACCACATGGAGCGGGTCTATGCATGAGTAATAATTTGTCATGCTTGACTTGGGGGTTCTCTCCTAGAATTTTGATACAGACTCAACTCCCCACTCAAGCTACAGTTTCATTTTTGACCCACATTGGATGTTTTTCTTGGCTAAAAGTGAAGTGCTCTGAAATTTTCAACTATCCTTATTTCTGGGCATTCTCTACGACTTTGCACATAGACGTGCAGTTTGTCCTGGGTGTTCTTGGTCACAGTTAGGTCAGAGAGGCTGGGTGCTCATGTCTGTATTCTGTACTTAGGCTGGGAAGTCAAAGCATCTGTGTCACGAATAGAATGGGGCTGCTACAGGAATACAACCGTTTTCATTTGTCCCTCTCCGGATGCAAGGACAGGGTGAGGGCCTACAAGTGCTTGCCCCTCCTCATGGTTCTTTTATGTTATTCCGTTCAAAGTTGGCATCTATCTTCTTGTTTCCTGAAAGGCCACAACCCTAAAGGACAGTTCATCGTTTAGTAGAAGGCTGAATGGAATTCAGGAAAGGTTATCTGGAGGCCAAGGAGAGGTCAGCCCCATCTTTGTCAGGGAAACCAAGGATGGTGGGTTTATCTTGAGCTTGCTTTTGGTTCTTGGTAGGCTAATAATGTCTGCTCCACTTGTACAGAGAGTTCTGTGATCCAGGAAGATGTTACTATTTTTAGATTTGGCCAATATCAGAAGGAGCAGTGAATATCTACTGGCTAGAGGTTTGCGGGTTCTAGGTGGAGTCACAGGCTTTCCTGGGCTCAGAAACTAGGCTTTCAGCCTCCCTGTGGCTTGGTTAGAAACCATGATGGCCTAGAGTCCTGTGTATGGTCAGCTGTTTGGGCATGATAATGTCCCACCCCAGAGAGTCTAGGCAAGGCACTGGTAGCTTTAGATTAAGACTCCATCCTGGCTTCTGATAAGGTTTGGGTGGAGGAGCCCTTGATGCTGCCAAAAACAAGCCTCAGGAGGAAGAAACCACTTCTGTGGCTCTGGCATTGGCTCCTGTAACAGCCTTGGGTAAGAAAGGACTCAAGAGCACCAGTAGCATTCCTGACCCCACGAAAGTTGTGCAATAGAGTTTGTGGTTGAAAGAGTGAATATATGCTTTGTGGTCCTGGTTCTTCTCTGCGAGTAGCTGGGGAGGTTTGGAAAAATCACTCAGTTTTTCCTGTCTTAGAGATCAGCAGGGTGAGCTGAGCACAGTGCCTTATGCTTCTGATCCTAGCTCTTGGAATGCTGAGGCAGAAGGATAACTGTGACTTTGAGGCTAGCCTGGGCTATAGAGTAGAATTCTGTCTCAGAAAGGAAAAGAGATAGGAGAGGAAGGGAGAAAGGGAGGGAGGGGAGAGGTAGAGAGATCAAGGGGGGGGGGGAGGACATACGTGTGTGGGTGGGGATTAAGTCTCCTAAGTGCCCTGTCCTGTCTTTATTCTAAGCCATCCCTGCCCCTGGTGAACACTGGAGGCCAAATGAGAACCATTGCTATGGTTGAACGGAGAGGTCATTTAGGTGGTCACGGAGTCAGGAGTTCATCTCTAGCTTGCATCAGACTCTTGCTTGATAAGGGCTCCATTCCCAAAGATAATGGTGGATGTACGAGGAAGCAGAGATGAAGACGTAAGTGTCCCGTGTCCTGGGGAAGTTCACTTTCAGGGGTACCCTGTTCCCTGGGTGGGTTACCTGGGACAAGTGGCCAACATGGCTTTATTTCCCCCAGGTGTAAAGTGAGATTTCAAATGTAACCCATTTCAACAAGTCACAAAGCCTATCAGTGATTTAGACTAGTTCCAACACTTAGTGAATAAGAATTGTCATTACTAATCTTTTCCAGGGCCCTGGATTGGTCTTTAGGTCAGTACCAAATAAAGAAAGTAATAGAATCTGGTAGTATCTTCGGGGATGGTTTCAGTTTGATACAGTCCTGGGATCTCTTCCCTCAATCCTTTGTTTAAGAATCCTCCTACTCCTAGAACCCGTGTGAAGGTCATATGAAACCAGGCTCACTGACTGAATGACCTCTGTCATCCTGGTGGAAAATACATGGTGTCCTTGCTACATTCTAGGTTCCTGACCGTGTTGGCTCTAAGGGCCTGCTTGTGGATTAATACCAAACCAGCTACGTGCTAATTCACAGACAAAGTGGGTGGGGAAGGGGTTCTCCAATAGCAGCTTTGCCAGTCTGTGGACTCATACCCACATGCTGTCCCTTCCCAGAAGAGGAATGAATGGGGAAACTGAGAAGGGCAAGCCTGGGCTCTTTAGCTTTGTTTCCACACTATTTCTTTGCAGAGCTGGCAGAGAATCCATTTAAGTTTGGTCTAAGAGGCCGCCAGGCCTTGAGATAATGATCTCTAGCATGGCTCTGCCCTGAATGCACGGCCTTTCCCCTGCTTTGATAGCCTGGTTCTCCAGAAGCTCCAAGTTGTTTTGTTCCAGCAGAAACCTGGCCCTACCACTTGCCACCCTGCATCCCACAAACGAGGGCGGGCCTTAGTTTTCAATCCTTGTCCAGTAAGCCGGACAGGCTGTCTCCATGGAGTACATCAGATAAGAGGCAGTAACAGCTGGGTGGGTTAGACTAAGTACTGCTTTAGTTACCAGTACCCAAGGAGAGGGTATTTAAACTCTGATGGACATCAGGCAGTAAATGACTGAGGACAGCTGGGGAGAGGCTGGACGGAGCCCAGAGAATGAGCTCAAGCCTTGTCAGAAAAGGGGCCTCCATTCCTTGCCCTAGTCCATTGTCATTATGCACGAGAGACTGTGGTACAGGATACTCCTGCTTTGCTTGCTTGCTTGTTCATTTGTTTGTTTGTTTGTTTGTTTGTTGAGACAGGGTCTCAGGTATCGGGATGAACTTGAACCCTGGATGCCCCCATTTGTGTCTCTTAAGTACCGGGATTATGGAGTTAATGCTGGGGATTAAGCCCGGGGCTTTATTTATGCTAGGCAAGTACTCTGTTGTCTGAGCTACCTTCCACCCAGGCCATGGTGTTGTTGTTGTTATTGCTGTTTGATAATATCTATATGCATAGGGTCCTGGGGTGTGGCCTCTGATTAATCCAGAAATGAATAGGTAGGGTTCTTCTTTCAGTCCTCACAGAAGGGGGAAGCTTCTGTATTGAGAATCTCACCAGTAACGACTGATAGGTTCCGATCTCTTGGAAGACACATTCTGCTATGTTCCTAGTGTAACTAAAGCTACTCAGGGGCCTGCCTCTGCTTCCCCCAGGAAGCAGAAGTGGCTTCCTCCATGCTCAGCTGGTGCCATTCACCTATGTAAGGATCTGTGGTCTCTGAATCTTTGCCCAAGGAATGCCTCTTCTGTCCACGCACTGTTTCCTGGTGAACTCACAGCCTCAAGCTGTCAGACCACCAGGCAACTCCTCTGTGGTGGCTCCTTCTCAGGCTACGGGACCTTCTCCTGAGTTCTCATGATAGTCAGTTCCCACCACTGCCTTGCTCCTTGTAACTCTAAATCTACACTAAGCCAGAATGTGGGCCAGGCCCTTGCCTGAATGGTGTCTGGTCCTTAGTAGGTGCTAGTGAATACTGATCCAGTGAGGGAAAATGGGTGGTGACTAGAGCAGAGAACAGGAGCTGAAAGGAATTCAGATCAGAAACGATCTTAAAAAACAAAATTAAGTCCACTCAGGAATGCTCATTAAGAGTTTGTTTAAGCTCAAAATATCTGCAACTTGCTGGGAGCCCGTGACCACATCTTCTTAAGAATTATTTAGATCTTTGAATCTTGCCAACTCGTAGGAATTGAGAACCTGCCATTATTGACACATTATAACAAGCCTTAGTTACCTATTAACTCCTCACATACATCCACACAGTAATCACCGGGAGAGAAGAAGGCTGGGTGGCTCCCGGGAAGGACTCTGACTGGCTGCTAAAGCTGAATGGAGTCATAGCTGCAGATCCCCCAGCCAGTCCCCAGCAGCATCCTTTCCATGGCTGATCTGGACTAGCTGCTAGGAAGTGGGGATCGCACTGGGAAAGGAGGAGTTTAGCTTCAGGGCTGTCAGTAGCTGGTGATGCTGATGAGGTCTTGGACCCTGTGATTTCCCTGCTGTGAGCATCAGTTTTCTCAATTTTAAGACATGATATGGTAAATCATCTCTTACAACTGCATTTCTGCTTCCAGATGGAAACAGGGGAAAGGTTCCTGAAAGTTTTGTCCCATCCCCTGGCAGCACATGGCCGAGATCTTGTCCCTGTTACCCCCGAGCACACTGGCAGCCTCTCAGTGTCTCCCCAGGCTCACTTTATGCCTGGCCAGCATCTTGGGACAAGCACAGATTCTATTGCATTGTGTCATTTATTTCTGTTGCTTCTCTTTCCATTTCAAACTCATAAGATGGAAATAAATCCAAAGCTAGGGCCACTTACCTTGTTACATTCTTTCCTGCTAGTGTTTTCCTAAAGCAGTGGCTCTCGACCTTCCTAATGTAGCGTCCCTTTAATACTTTGGTTGTGGTGACCCCCAGCCATAAAATTATTTTTATTACTACTTTATAACTGTAATTTTGCTACTGTTACGAATATCATAAGGTAAATATTTTGGGGGATAGAGATACGCCAAAGGGATCTTGACAACCCACAGTTTGAGCACTGTTGCCCTAAAACTCTGCCCACATGCGTAAGGTTTTCTGCTTTGTCAGAGTATGTGTGATACAGAAGTTCTTCCTTTGGGGTTTGAACTCCTCTCCTGTGTACCCAGGCCCTCAGCCTGATGCATTGTAAGACTACAATCTCAAGCTCACTGAGATACAATAGCCTTGACCACAGAGGAAGAAAGCAAAGCCACCATGACCAGAAGGGGAGGGTGGACATGGTCTTAAAGCAGATTTTATGTGCCAGATGACGGTAGCTCACACCTTTTATCAGGAGGCAGAGGCAGGCAGATCTCTGTGAGTTCAAGGCCAGCCTGCCTGGTCTACTGAACAAGACCAGGACAGTCAGGGCCACACAGAGAGACCCTTATCTCAAAAAAATCAAGATACAAACAAAACCAGAAAGAAAACAAAACAAAAAACCCCACAAACAAAAGAAAAAACAGAAACAAACCCAGAACGTATGCTGGCTCCTCCACCTCCTGCCTCTTCTGATGCTTGCACCGAATGACTCCACTGCAGTAGATGTTCTTACCTCCGGGCTTAGGAAAGCTGTTCATAGATTCAGAACACAGCCTCATTCCAGTGCTTTATGATGGACACACATTTTACTACTGCTTAAACTTATAATAAATGCAATTTTCCCCCTCTTGTTGCTTTGCCTGGCCTTGAACTCAGTATGTACCTGGCAATGACCTTGGGCTTGTTTTTATTCTCTTGCCTCTATGTTCTGGGTGCCAGATTACATGTGGGTATCACCACTCCTAGTTTTTGTGCTAGGGATCAAACCCAGAGCTTTGTTCATACTGCCAACTGAGCATTCTACCACCTGAGCTACACCCCCAGCTTCCAGGAGCAGTTCTTATAGTTTCCGGTCCACATCTGGTGGATCTACCAGCTTGGGTCCCACTTCTAACTGCTGCCACAAGCATCTCCACAGAGGGGACAAGTCTTTTATTTCCCTTTATGGCTTGTGTGTTACTCCACCACTTTGTGCAGAGCAGGCCTAAGGACACTGGCAGTCAAATGAGAAGACAAGTGGTTACTTATGGCCACAGGCGGCTGCAAGGTTTGCTCTTGTTCCCCTATCCTCCATTTCTGGAGCTAGAAGATACACTTCTCTTTGGGGGCTTTTTCTAAGAAGAGTGAAGGAGCTCTATAAATTGAGTCTGTTTACATGTGCACTTGGGGTGCACAATCTCCACCCTAACCAGCATCTTCCGGGTAAACAAGGATGCTAGAGTCCCTTTGATTTACTAGTTAAGATGGCTCCACCGTGAACCACAGCTTGAGATAATATGTAGCAAGTGGGCATACACTGGTGGATCTCTAGGTAAATGACTCCATTTAAAGGGGCTCAAAGTCAGAGGCTGGAGGTGAACAGATGAAAACCCCTCCAAGGAGTCTTTCTGGATGATTGCTCTTGTCCTGGCACTGTGAAAGCTGGTGCCCAAGAGGGTCGTGTGATTGTGTGTGTGTGTGTGTGTGTGTGTGTCAGGGTGGGGATAGGGTAGGGGGCAACAGCACGAGCTGTTCAGCTGTCAGTTCTCAGCAGCTGGTGGATGCCAAGAACAGTGCAATTAAGCTCTCGGCCCCTCCCCCAGTTCTACCCCCCCCCCCCAACCCTTTCTTCTTCTTTGCCAGCTGCCCTCTCCTCCAGGTGTTTCCTGTACCCTCTCTCTTTGCTGGCTGGAGCGAGGAGGAGGGATTCAGTTCTGGTTTCTTGTTAGCCAATGGCAGCCGGTGTGGGAGGTCCTTGCTCCTGTATCTGAGGAGAATAGACCACAAACAGCAGCTGCCTCCTGACACCTGACTTTAAGAGAGTACTAAACAGTGATGGTTAAGGGGGGAGGGCAGGGCAGGGCTGCCGGTGAGTCATGCGTAGGGAGCGGTGTGTAAGAACTGTGTTCACATCTCTGATTCCCCTCTAGAGGGAAAGGAAGGCTCAGGGCTTAAAGTGAGGGTTAATCCTCCCACCCCACCCCTGCAAGGACCTTGACCATTATTAATTCAAATCCCTATGTAAGATCATACCAGGTCACCCTCTTCATCCCCCTGCCATGAAATGGATGGAATTGTCTGCAGGAGATCCTGGGAAAGTCTCAATACCCATAGCTCACACTTTGAAACACCTAAATGCCTCCTACCTTGATTCCAGTCCTCCTATCCCAGCCACAGGCAGCTTGGAGCGAAACCAAGAAGTTTTGGGTCTCTCCCCAGCCACTCACCCAGGTAGGCAGGGTAGTGATTTTAGTCCCATTTTCTTCATCTGAGTTGAAATGATATACATCTCTACATGATCGTTTCATTTCTCTCTCTTCCCCTGCTGGGCTGTAAACTCCAAGAGGGCTATGGGATTGGATCCCGTGGTGTGTCTCTACTGTTTGCAATAGGCCTGGCACATAGAACCTTAGCAATACTGTAAATAGATGCCTGGGAATGTTACTGTCTTTCTCCTTTGCTGTGGTTATGTTTGTGACAGGCTGACAAAACCCATAATAATAAATGACATTAGTGAGATGTACCTCATCTCACCAAATCCTCAGAGCAGCTCTGTGGGGTCGACATTATTAGACTCTAAGTCAGAAAACAGAGGCTCAGGTTAAACAAACTGTCCACAGACACACTGTTAGTAAATGGCAGGAAACTCAAATATAGGACTGCCTAAATAAATAGAAGCAGCAGTGGAGGAAGAGGAGGAGGAGGAAGAGGAGGAAGAAGAAGAAGAGGAGGGAAAGGCAGAAAGCAAGAGGGTAAAGAGATTAAGAGGAAGCATCATTATCATCACTGTTATTATCAAAGCCATGATGATTCCAGGCTTTCTCCCATGTCTCCCTGCTGCCGTTAGCCTTCTGGTCTGAATGGCAGGGACCTATACACCACACCACAGTTCACTCTCTGCAGGCAGTACACAGAAGGTATACAGTCTGGAATCCAAACCGTACGCATCTCTTATGCCCAGGCTTAGATTGCTTGCTTCTTGGAACATTGTTACCATTTCTATCATGGTTTTTATCTTGGTCATAGCGACTGAATCCAGGGCCTCTTGAATGCTAGGCAAGCTCTCTACCACTCATCTATGTCCCTATATGCTTGTGTGTGTGTGTGTGTGTGTGTGTGTGTGTGTGAATCCTGCCATTTTTGCTGTCTTTCTCTTTCTTTGTTTCTTTCTTTTTGTTTCTTTCTTTTCTTTTTTGAATCAAGACCTCTGTAGTTCAGCCTTGCCTCAAACTTGCAGTGATTCTCCTGTCTCTTGAGTGCCGGGGTTCCAGGCATGTGCCACCGTACCTGGCTTTGCCTTTGGTAGTGGTAGTGTTTGTGTGTGAGTAAGTGTGCTTGTGTGTGTGGTGTGCGCATGTTCTCCATAGTGTTGTCTTCGTTTATCCATTGTAATTTAACCTGAACAGAAGGTTTATGAGATCATCTCCGACATTGCTCAATACCTTCCACAGTGTCTGTGCTGAACACAGAGCAGAACAGGAAGCTGGGACAAGGACTGTAGGCTGAAGGGAGCAGGCTGTCGGTCATAGGCATGCACTAGTGTCTCCATTGCCCTTTGACTCATTCCAGTCAGAAAAGTCCTAGTCCAATACAGACCAACCAGCTGGACGGATTGATTGCTTCACCTCAGCCAGGAGTTCCAGCCCCTGACTTCCCAGCCCTAATGCAAAACACAGAAACTCCTGTGTTGGTTGTGACCCACTTCCTCTCTTACCGGTCCTGCTCAGGGTGGAGTCTTAGGGCTCAGTGACTTCTCTTGTTTTTACAAAAGGCAAATAACCTCCCTGTCACAGCTACTGCTTGGTCAATAGGTTTTCCTGTTGGCACCACCCAAGGGGAAAAATGGAACACTGATTATATCCTAGGACAATATTCAAAGATGCCCAGAAGGCTTCAACAGGATGTAAATGCTCTTACTTGTTAAGATCATAGTGCTATGGGTATCTGAGGTTACTGTCAGCTTCAGAGTCCAGGGGCTGAATAGGGTCTACCCATGGCTGGGTGCACATGACAACTTGAAAGACTGTATATATGGTTTCGAGTTTCAGTCCTTTATCTGGCAGGCAAAGTGTCACTGGATGAGAACCTCTCATGTACAGAGATGGATTGGCAGGGCACAGGGAACAAAGATTGGTCCTCAGGATGTCACCAGTCCACAGGAGGTGGCAGGGTAATTGCATATAAAAGTACTGTACCCAAGATGCTGACTCTTCAGGATTAAGTGCAAACTAAGGGAATAACACAGATCGATGCATTCTATCCAAATGCTGCCATCATTGCTGGACAAGGGGATGATCAGACACAGGTGAGGTTAGCTTGAGCAAAGGTTGGGAAAGAGATGTCTTGAGAAGTCCTTTTGCAGGAAACACACCTTTATTGTCTTAATACTGAGTACCTACACCTTGGCCAAAGCAAACAATAGAAGGTTAGGGTGAGCAGGAGAGTAAGACATAATGGTAACACAGAGGAGAGTTTGGCAGCAGTTTGAAGCAAACAAGGAGGAGTGATGCATCTGGGATTCAGGAGCCTGGTGCAGGGCTCTATCTGTTCTCTCAGATGTTTATGTCATTTTTCTACTCTGCTGTCTCAGTCACTTCACAGAACGACCAGGGAAGGAGTCTGAAAACTATTTAAAGTGCCATACCTACTCCAGGCTAATGTGAACGAACGTGTGGACACAGAGAATAAAGACTTGTATTCCCACAGCCTCTCTCTATTTTCAGAGTACTGGCTAGTACAGCAGCCCTTTCCACCATGCTGGGAGGTACCAGTGGTGGGTGTTGTTACCCCAATTTGCAGAGGAAATTGCAACTCAGACGGCTTCATGATGACTGGTCCAGAATTATGCAGCAAGCACAGGATGAGCTGAGAAGAGAGCTTCCACTCTTGGCCCACTAGCCCATTCCCAAAAACTCCCTCTGTTAGTTAACCACAGAGTTCGGTTCTCCATCTGCCCCTCAGGGCTTGGATTTTCCATTTAACCTATTTCTGAAGAGGAAAAACAATGCAGGTCAAGGGATTTTCCCTCAGTGTCAGCCTGAGAACACAAAGCCCAACGATTGAGGCTTAGTGAGCTGCCCCAGACCACGGTCTCTCTTCCCAGAGGCCCTGGCTCTGCTTAAGGCTGGCCAGAAGCCGAGGAGGAGCGTGGGGGCAGAGCTCCCCAGAGGCGCACAGATGGGTAAGCTGGGGCCGTAGCCGGCCTTTCAGCAACCTTTTTGTTTGGCAGCCAAACAGCCAGCGTCAGCTCGCCTGCCTCTCACCTCCTGGGCCTCGCTCCCCCCCCCCCCCCCACGAGGTGGGGAAAGCTGATGAGTTCCTGAGCCACCCGGCCTTCCTCCTTTATGGGGGGCTGGGGGGGATGAAAGAAGGTCTGCAACTGGTGCACGGCAACTGTTGCCATCTGTCTAGTGGGACGTCACCAGGCAGGGTCTCGCCCATTCACTCTTCACGCACCGCTGGGCCCAGGCCTTTTGTCACCGGCCGGGTGGCTGCAGGAGGGAGGGCAGCCGGAGGAGGACGCACAGTTTCTTTGTGTCTAAACTAAACTTTGAGCTACTCACCAGGGTTATTTGCATGAGTGAGGAGGCTGGCCAAGCCCCACACCGCTCAGAAGATTGACAACTCCTAGTTTCACTTTGGCTTAACAGAATTGAAGGCAGAGGTCTTCGCTCTTCCACGGAGGCTGGCCATGCTGGTCTACCCCTCCCTCGGTCTTCTGTCCGGTCCCTTTGCAAGTGCATAGTGGACCTTCTCCCTGTTACCCCTCACCCCCAAACTCCATACTGTGCTTGGCAGACAAGGAGGCAAAAGCATAGCCCGGCAGCTGAGAGGGGAAAGAAAGAAGCTGAATAGAGGCGGTGGGGTTGGCAGCTCTCCAGCCCAGCTCCTGGGCTTTGAATAACACCCCAGGCCTGGGGCTGGGATCAATGCGGGAGAAGCTTTGGGGCATTTAATTATTTAAAGGTCTCAATAAAGGACCTAAGTCCCCGAGGAAGGGGGGGGGGGCAGACAGATGGTGTGCTCCCTCCGTGAGCTGGGAAGGGTGCAGGCTGGGGGGGGGGGGGGGGGGGGGGGGGGGGGGGGGGGGATGAGAGAGGAGGGGAGGGAAAGAAAGAGAAGAAATTGCTTGTAAAACAGGACTGCCTGACAAGTTCTCAGGCACTCCTGTACCTCTCTGCCTATCACTCCTTAACTTCCAAGTTGGTGTCTGCCCTATTTTGGAAATAGACCATAGAGCTCTGAAGTTTAATGGAGCATCTTGAAGATGCTCTAAATTGGTTCAGTTAACCAGGACTGACACGTGGGTGAGAAGATTGTCTTTGGAATAATTCTTCTTCTTCTTCTTCTTCTTCTTCTTCTTCTTCTTCTTCTTCTT
>JADRCH010000079.1:1411342-1559278 GCA_019843965.1 Rhynchomys soricoides | reverse complement strand
TTCTTCTTCTTCTTCTTCTTCTTCTTCTTCTTCTTCTTCTTCTTCTTCTTCTTCTTCTTCTTCTTCTTCCTCCTCCTCCTCCTCCTCCTCCTCCTCCTCCTCCTCCTCTTCTTCTTCTTCTTCTTCTATTGTGGTAAAATTCACTAACATAAAACATTCCCATTTCCTCTAATCTTCCCCCAGTCCCTTCAACTCTGAGGGGGGGCTGGACCTAGTTCTTAGGGACTTCTGCAAAGGTAGGAAATGAACCACCTTCTCTCTCTCTCTCTCTCTCTCTCTCTCTCTCTCTCTCTCTCTCTCTCTATTTCTTTCTTTCTTTGACTGTGTCGCCCTATGCAGATCAGGCTGGCTTTAAAACTCACAAAGAACTGCTTGCTTCTGCCTCCTGGGTGCTATGATTTAAGGCTTGTGTGCCATCACACCCCACTGAGCCAAGTATTTCTTGCCAATACTGGAGGAAGGGCTACTTTGTGGGGAGGGGGGTAAAGACTCACTAAGTAGCCCAGACTGACCTCAAATTCACGGTCCTCCTGCCTCAACCAACCAAGTGCTAGTGTTACAAGAACACACTACCACACCTGGCCGGATGATTACAACTTGATGATCAAGATTGGAAGGGGTCCCCAGGAAAAAATATATTACCTACATGCACCTCCTGCCGTTCTACTGACAGCCCTGTGACAGTAGGAGTTACATAGTTTATCAATAGCTTTGACATTATGATAAATGTTTCTCTGCTTAATTCTGTTGTAGGATTGGCAGATAGAAGCACCCAGAACAGTGCTGGTTCATACTAAGCTCACAGTAGCTGCTATGAAATATTGACATAGTCATCATCACCAGGTCAGTGTGCATGCATATAAGGCTATGCAATGGAGACTAAACCAGGGATAGGGTGTGAGAGCAAAAGAATATTTTGCAAAGATGTAGATTTACCCCGGTCTTCCCATCCGTTAGGGACTGAGCTATGGCTGAAACCTCATGCTTAGTGGTCCTGCTCAGTAGGCCCTGTTCCCACTTGCTCCCTTCTTCACTTGCTCTAGCTCTGTTCTAGGTCTCCAGGCACTTTGGTTCAGATTCTTGTTTTGTAGCAGCCTGGGCATTGCTGGCTAGATTTTTTAGATGGATGGTCAACTTAAACAGGTAGGCGGCTTGTCATTTAAGTCTCCTTTTTCCTGAGGTCTTTAGCCAGTCTGAAATGCAGACAATCCTGCCCACAGGAGACAGGATTGTCTGCATTTCATAGGGCGGCCCTAAACTTGTGAGTTGGTGGTGTGGGCACCTCCTCCTGGAGGCAGTTCAGTCTTGCTCGGCGCTGGGGCGGTGGCAAAGGCGAGGCCTTTCAGCTGGGACAGCTGAGCACCTGGCGGTCCCACCACCAGTTGCTTTGAATCAGATCTGCCCAGCAAGGGGGAGCAGAGGGGAGGAGGTCGAAGGCTGGCTGGGGCGATGAGGGCAGGCAGGTGTCTGTTCCCTGCCTCCAGGCAATGTAACTAGGGTGGAGCCCTCGTCCACCCACCCACCCTCGTCCTTCAGTCCCCACAGTAGCATCTGGCTAGGATTTAAATCACCGAACGAGCTTTGCAAAGTAGCTTTCCTTGCTCGGCAACAACCGTGGGGATGCAGCCTCCGCCGGGTCGGGGGAAGCTCCGCCTTGGTAACAAGCTTCTGACTGGCTGGCCTAGGAAAGAACGGGCCAATCAAAGCTTGAGGGGGAGTTGGGTGGGGACCCTAGGTTTGATAGCCGGGTTCCCCGCTCACCGCGGAGCAGAGCACAAGAAGAGCTTTCAGGAAGGGCGGCGGCTGGGGTGCTTTCCGTGCCTCCTCACGTCACCACCTGCTGCTCGAGTGGTTAAGTCCTTGAAGCTTCGGACTTTTCCATAGTTTCTGACTTTCCTTGAAGGTGATAGACGGCCGGCCCCGCCCTTTGTGAGCAACCTGGAAGCTCTAGGATCTAGAACCTGTAACACTTTCCAGACCGGCGGCCAGAGTGGCCCTGGATTTGACATTGCTTTCCCAGGCTCCCTTCTCAGGCCCTTTTCGTTGTCTTGTACATAGGTGGTGTTGGTGTTCGCCCAAGCAGCCCTCTCCTTCCTGTTAGCCACCCTCTAACCCACTTAAGGAACTCGGCAGCTGTGGGAAACAGCTGGGATCCCCTGACAGTGTAGGTGGTTTCTGAGGACGTAGGTGGGGAAGAAGTTTGTAAAACAAAGTATCTTTTCCTGATTCCTCTTTTTACCAGGACCTACCAACACCTGCTGCCTTTGCTCCGAAACCAGGAGGAAAGTGGTCCAGGCCATCTCTGATGCACCAGACAGCCTGGACTTCCACACCAGTCCTCCACCACATCAGCCTCACTCCCAGCTCCGCATCGGAGTGGCCTTTGTGTGGCACCTGATGAAGCCTGCTCAGAGACTCCTATGAGCCGTATTCCATCAGACTGCGGCTGTGTGTGTGTGTGTGTGTGTGTGTGTGTGTATGAGAGAGAGAGAGAGATCCTGAATGCTGTTCCTGAGATCTGTCTTGAGTCAGGCCACCACTGAGGTAGTCGTATCACCATAAGGACACACAGAAGCTTTGGATTGGGGCAGATAGTTCTGCCTGCTGGTCTCTCAGCTGGGATGAATGTCAAAACACTACACGGAGTCTTCAGTTGTGCTGTAATATTTTCAGTAAACTTGGGATATGATAACAAAAATATCTTGTGTGTTCCTTAACCCTGTTATACATAAACGCATATGCACCTATAGTAGACTCTGCATTTAGCGCCATAGTGTCCAGATAAAGATTTGAGAAATAGGTGACCAGGTCTGCCTCCTACTCTGCCACTTACTGGCTGATCATCACCCTGAGCAACAGTTACCCACTCGGAGCCTTGGTTTCCCTCTGTGTAAAATACTAGTAATGACACCAACCTTCTAGTATTGTGACCAAAGGCCATATGCATAAAGATCTCACCTTAGCTAATAAAAATAAAGGAACCATTTCCCTTTCTCATGTGTAGTCAGCCTTCTGTTGAGGTTTAGATGCTAGGGATGAGACTAAATCTAGGGATGTTAAAAATTCCTACTAATAGCCGGGCAGTGGTGGCGCATGCCTTTAATCCCAGCACTCAGGAGGCAGAGACAGGTGGATTTCTGAGTTCGAGGCCAGGCTGGTCTACAGAGTGAGTTCCAGGACAGCCAGGGCTACACAGAGAAACTCTGTCTCAAGAACCCAAAAAATAAATAAAGAAATAAAGAAATAAATTCCTACTAATAAAGTAATATAAGATCCTGGACAAAGTATAATAAAATCTTAACACATTTGTAGTCTAGGACAGATCCCACTTTGAGTCTCTCTTGGCAAGACAGGGTTCTTCTTTTTGCTGAAAGTCATTTTTTCCCCTCAAATTGTTCCCTCTCAAAAATTTTAGACCAGCAGTACCTAACAACTAACTCTTCCCTACCTCCTCCTCGCCAGTTTTCAATATGTTGCATGGGCTGGCCTTGAACTTGAGATTCTTCTGTCTCAGCCTCCCAAGTGCTGACATTATAGGTATACGCCAGACAGTAGCTTATTTTAATAGAATTTAACATCCTCTTTTTATTATGGACTCTTAGAGTGTCCATCCTGAGCTCTTGGTGTGTGTGTGTGTGTGTGTGTGTGTGTGTGGTATCTTTACCGGCACCAGCATATGCTGGAACACCTGCTCAGAGTCCTTTCTCACCTGGAGACTTACCCAGCATGTTCTTTTGTCCGTTCTGAAGCAGTACACAGACTTTCCTCAGTGAACATAGAGATTGGCCAGTCACAACTCACAAGTCCCTGGCAGCTATCCAGTTCTGTTACCTGCCAGGCAGTGCTGATGTCAGAAGTGGACCTCTGTTGATGTTTTGTATTATTCAGAACAAAAGCTCGGATATATCTGGGGCACTTGGTAAGGCTAGGTGACTGGGGACAGGAAGGAAAACAAGGAGCACATAGCCTTAGGACAGAGTTCCCAGGAAGCCAGTGGACCTGGGTTTCAGGGTTCAGTCTGTCTTTAGGTGCAAGCCAATTAAACTTAGTAGGTGTCAATTACTGCTTCTGTAGAGTGAGCAAACCTATTTCCTTACCATGTAGACATTTTAGGAAAGAAATGGGCCACAGAACTGAAAGCACTTTTTATATCCTTTTGAAAACAAGTGTATAAGAGAGTGGGGCAGCTAGGCTAGTAAATCCATTCACTATTTATCATTCTTTACATGAGACCCAAAAGAATATGATCCCATGGGTGTTATTAAAAACTCATGAACACAGCTCTGTGCTAACCGTTGGGGGAGCATTTGGAGGACTCATATGTCATGAGTCCTCCCTCTAAAGAATTTACAATCCAAGTTGCTTAGCTAACACATGCAACATTGATGTGCTGCATTGGCGACGGTTCTAAACAATGGCTCTCCAATACATCCCATTCTGTCCTCCAATGGGAGGATCACCAAGCCATGTGACCATGGAGCCCTCAGAGAGACAGGCCCCACTCTAATCATCACAGTCCTCTCCCTCTCTGTCAGGTGAGCGTGAGCTTTAGCAGATGCCTCTCAAGCTCACCTGTGAGGCTGCCTTCCTCCTGTGACAATGCAGATACCTGTTTTCAGTGCTGGCTCACCTGCACCTGCCTGTTCCCCGCTGTTCACTAATGCCATCATAATTATTGCAGTTGTTCTCAGGTGGGCCTTGGGTTGGACACTAGGGTGCTCCTAAAGGGTCATCACTGCCCCCTTCTGTAAGACAAGGGTGTTAAGATGCCCTTCTAATTGTATACCCCCCAAAGGCAGGTCACTAGAAAAGGGGCAAGCCACTTAGCTTTCCCTACAGCATAGAGAAAGAGAGGCGAGGCCTTTGTGGTGGAGGGAGCTGGTCTTGACTGGGGCAGAGGAGCTGCTTGGTTGATCGGTGCTCTGTTGGGCACCTGCCTTGGCAACCCCAGAGAGGTGAGGAAGTAAAGACTTCATTCACATCAGGGATGAGGATACACTAGGCTAATTTTTTAAAAAAACAAAAGATGAGACATTTCAAATAAAAGTAAAATGAGTACCGGCTCACGCCCATCATGGCAACAATGAAGCAGTATTTGGCATTGGGAAGTTGTCTAGACATGGCGTTCCCAATGACTCTTACTTTAAAGAGAGCACCACTTGCTTTAAAGCAGCGCCTTCCTCTCAGCTGTAGATGCCAGAGTCTTAGCTGGTGGTGCCTTTGCCTTCCGAGGAACATTTGGCAACTCAAGATACTTTGATGGTGTTCACTGGGGTAGGAAGGGGATGCCCTGGAGAGACCCAAATGTAAGGCTAAAGAGACACTGCACCAGCTGTACCCAACAGTAATGGACTGAATACAGCTGCCCTTCAACAAGAAAGCAGAGCAATAAATGCCCAGTGGTTGGGACGGAGGAGTAGGAGCGTCAAAGATCAATGTGGACAAACCTTGAACACACAACGTTCTGGGGAGAAAAGTTAATTACAGATGTTGTGTGAAGTCATTGTACAGTTTAAAGACACAACCTGGGTAGCCAATTAGATCAGCCGTTTAGACTCTGGTGCTAATCGGCACGAACAACTCTAGCCGGTCTGAGATCTATAAATATGTAATAAAAGCCTGGGCGCTCCTTGGCTGATGATACAACCTAACCTCATAAACCAACCAGAAGTTGAAAGTGTGTTCAACAGACCTAATGCTTCCTAGCTCAGCAACACAGTGCCCTGCATGTCACAGCCTGGAAACGATAAAACCCTCTTAAGTACACTTTCTACTGACTGTGTACCGCTTTCTCACTAGAAGGCAAAGGTGGACTAGAGAGAACTTACCTCCTGAGAGGGCGGATAGCAGAAGGCTTCATGCTCAGTTCCATTTATAGGAAGCCACTTTGAAATTATCCTAAACCTGAATGGTGGATTCATGGGAATTGCTATACTGATCTCGAGGCTTCGGTGTATGTTTTGGGGTAATTCACAATTAATGAAAGAGAAAGATGCAAGGTCAGGGACGTGTGCATCATCCTCCGCGCACACCAACGGGGGGGGGGGTGATGTAATGCCCATTTTAACTATCATTTTTTCTTGTCATCCAGTAGAAGGTTGCCTGAGTTTGGGGTGCTTGGGCTGTAGGGACATCTGTATAAAATCCTCCACAAAGATCTTTCAGTCCTCCTCAGGAAAGTCTTGTTAGATGGTGTCATGGGCTGCATGACCTGACTCTGTGTTCACGGTCACCCAGACTATTAGCGCCTGAGCTCATCTGGAGGTATTCTCTTTGCAAATGCAATTACCAAAAGTCTAGCATGAGAGCATACAGAATTAGGGAGGTCCTTAAAGCTGTGCCCTGTGTCTTAGAAGAGATTACCAGAGAGACAAATAGAAGACACCAGACGGAGATGGGGGATAGAGCTGCAAACCAAGCACTGCTGGGACCTGCTGGGAACCGGAAGATGAGCAAGATGGATTCCAAGACCCTTCAGAAAAAGCACAGTTCTGAAAGCACATTGTGAACTTCTGGCCTCCAGAATAAACAAGAGAATAGATAGATTCTAAGAATTGTTAGACCACTTTGTTTGTTGAGACTTTGTCAGGCTAACCGTGGGAGATGAACATGGATGAGTGTTTGAAATCAGCCTCAAAGCAGGGCACCAAAATCAATTATCTCTGCACTACAAGGCAGCAAGAATTTGTAGGTGACAGTCTCTGTACCCATAAGGATTCTCTACACCCTGGTGGTGTCTCTCACTCAGCCCTTGGGGTGGTATCTCACAACCCCCATTCCACAGATTTCCTGGAAAAAAAAGTCTGCCATGTGTTTGACTGCTCAGCATCTGAGCCATTTATTTATTATGGAGACTTCCCACCATGAGAGACAGAGCCAGCTCCTACTTGTTGACGTGAGGTTGCCAGCTGCCCACTTTGCAATCTCGGTTGCTTCTGGAGCACCAGTATGGTACTTGGTCTTGCCAGATTGATCTAGACTTCACAGTTAGTGAAGTGAGAAAGCAAAGGCCTCACGGGACCTGCCTGCTGAAGGTGGAAAGTAAAGCCAGAGGTAGCCGGATTCCACACAGAAGCAGCGCACAGTTGTCAGCACTGCCGATCCAGAGTGTGGGCCCCGACAGAATTTTGGGAGGGGGGGGGCACCATGGTCTTTATGGACATGACCTTGGGGCTGCTTCTGGGTTGCACAGGGTCCACCTCCATGTTGTCAAAAGTCCTCTGCTCCTGACTTACCTTTATTACTAGGCAGGGAGCTGTGTGCCCTGAAGCTTTGATATGTCCAGTTCTGTTTGGGGACTTGGGCTTTCTGGTTCTTTCTATGTAACAACTTTAGTTACAGCTTCTGAGTACCCGGCTATTATTGGTTCTTATCCAGCTCCCATCTTCTCCTAAAACTGCTGGCTAAGCCCGAAGCCCAGGGCACTCCTCTGTTGTCACAGCCTGTCTCCAGAGTCTAATCTCATCAAGACCCAAGGCTCAATACCACACCTGGGAAGGAGAGGTGGGGTTGGTTGGGATAGTCTGCAAGTCCAAAGCTGTTGTTGATTCTTGTGGATTTATGAAGATTCAAGACTTGCCATTCAGTTTTTCTCCCTCCTCCAATCAGAGACTTCGACCCATTTTCTAGGCCCAGTGTAACTGTGCTCTTTGTCCACACAGTGTGCCCAGCAGCCCAGACTTTGGTGGAAACAGCTCGTGTGTCTTCAGCGTTTGCAATTCCTGTTGGGGCCCAGTGTGGCTGGGTGTGGTTGCTGGGCCCTTTGTCCTTTCTAGCCATTTGCCTTAGATTCTCCCTTTCTCTGTTCCCAGGGCTGTGCTACAGCAAAGCCTTGGCTCCATCTGCAACAAAGTCCTTCTTGCTCCTTTTGTGGGCTTTGCCCTCAGGGCATGAGCAAGTTTTCAGGAGTGAAAGTTTGAGCAGCTGCATAATTGAGCAATGGATTGGCTCCACGTGAGCACAACTTGGGAGGTTTTGAGATACCCAGGGTCTCAACTGGTAGCTGAAATCACGTTTATTAGCTCTTGTTTGTATGACTGAGGTGGAACCTTCTGGTCCACATAGGACCATTAGTTTCCTGATGTCATTTTAGCTGTGGAGTCAGCACCTGGTTGCATAGTAGAATGAGTGGCTTAGTCAGGAAATAAAGGAGAATGCTCGGGCCACTCCTGTTGTTTCCTTGGTCACATTGGTCTCATCATACAGGAGGAAGAGGAGGAAGAGGAGGAGGAGGAGGAGGAGGAGGAGGAGGAGGAGGAGGAGGAGGAAGAATAAGATAATTTTATCCATATACTTTATTTGGTACTTTTATCAAACTGCCTTGTGAGTTTCAGAATGAGCAGTATCTTTTACATTGTTAAGACAAAAAAAGAGTCCCTACCTAACTCCACAGCAAGGACCCTGAGAGCTTTACAGCTCTTTCATAGATAAAACACAGCAGCTGCAAGCACCTTATCTCGCTCAGGGGCTGCACGCGGCACAGGTTTGTCAAGTGACTGAGCTGTGCCCCCAGAGAGGAAAGGTCAGTGCTTGAGGAAAGGCCTGATGCTTTCTTCCAGCAATCCTCCTGTGCTCTGGCTCTCTGCTTGTCTTTTCCTGAACCCCCTAGATAAGGTCTGTGTATTTGCACCAGAAGACAGATCTTCGCTTGGCATATAGTTGATCAAAATGTAGCACTGCCTTCATTTCTGAAGGCAACAAACCCAGCAGCAATCGAGGCTCCTCCGATTTCCCACTGACATCCTAGATTTGAGTTTTGCTATTTTGAGACTGGGCCTCATGTAGCCCAGACTGGCCTTGAACTCTGAGGCTAGCCTTGATCTCCTGACCATCAAGCTCCCATCTCTCAAGTGCTTGGACTATGGGTGTGCCTAATACTTAGCTTAGGATCATAGGTCTTTTTATATTACCTTGCATTTATTGAAAAGACCTCAACATGCCTTTTGCACTCGGCAATACTTTGAATTAACTTTAGTCAATAGGCCTCTAGATGAGTTTTGTTAATTGTAGTAATAAATACATACATTATATATAAAGTTTATCTTTTACATTTTGATATCACACTAACTTGTTTACTTACTGGACTAGCCTGGACTACATAGTGAGATGCTGTTCAAGCCAGACAACCAAGCAAGCGCTCTGGAAAGCAGAGCATAGTGCTGCCTGTAATCCTACCTGCTCAGGACGGTGAGGCAAGAGGGTCATTTCAGCTAGGAGTTCAAGGCGAGTCTAGGTAGCATAGCAAGACTGTTTCAAAACAAATCAATGCACAAACAGAACAAGATTCTGAGCAGAGGCCCACAGGCTTCCTGCTTTAGCCAGCACAAAAGGCTCCTGGTGTCACTGAGTCTTCTGGTGACAGTGTTTCTCAACCTTCCTAATGCTGCGACCCTTTAACACAGTTCCCCATGTTGTGGTGACCCCCAACCCCAGCATTATTTCCGTTGCTACTTCATTACAAAATTGCAGCTGTAATTTTGCTCTTATTAAGGAACATAATTGAGGACCCCTGGATTAGAACACAGATGGGAGGTACCTGGCAGTCACAGGAGCCTTTGAAAAGCTCTGGAGTCTGACCATGTGAGGTGAGATACTTCCCCCTTGTGGCCAAAGGCAAAACAGCAAGACTACAGAGAGCTGCCCTTAGTAGGGTGGTAGTGACGGCTTGAGTCTGAAAGAGAGGCTTCAGGCAGTGTAGGTGGATTGGTTTTTAGTCTATTTTATTGGGTTTTTATATCTATCATCCTTCTCCACTCCAATCCCTTGCAACATCTCAACACCAGGTAGGTTAGGAAGGGAAGGCCTCTTTATGCTATTTCCTGCTGAGTAGGGGCATCATTCCTTGGGGTGAGTCAAATCTTCATCTCATCAGGATATCTTGGACTTCTTGTTAACCGCCAACAACGGCAACCAGGAGCAGTGGGGACCATGACCACCACGACCACCACAGCACCAGCACCCCCACCAGCAACAGCAGCAGCAGCAGGCAGCAGGCAGCAGGCAGCAGGCAGCAGGCAGCAGGCAGCAGCTTACTCCCCTTCCCCAACCCCATCTCTTCTTCAGAGCTCCTGGCCCCTCTCCTGGCTATGGCATTTATAGCCATTCTAGAGTCCCCAGAAGTAAACTATTTGCAGCTAGCAGAAATTCTGCCCCTGCTGGAGCATGAGGCAAATAGTCTGCTGCTGTGGATAATCTGAGGCAGCCTCATATCCCACACCTGGGATTAAAACAAAAGCATGTTCACATAACATAACTGAAGTTTTAAAGAAACCAAAACTCTCACTCCAGGCAGTGGGTGATTTGACTCCTACGTAACATCCTGCCTCGTTGCTTTAAATGTTCTCTGTGGTCTGGTCATTTTTTTTTGTTGCCTAGCATATCTGAAGCTTCCTTCCATATCTGGGTGTTATCCATGCCCAGATCACTACCCCCTCATCTAGATGACCGTGTCCCACTTCACAGCCCTCAGCATTCCAATTAGGCTCTTGACATTTCCTCACAGACCTGTGGTCATCATGCCAGCTCTTTCTTAGTTTGTAATGTCTGGCCCTTGGGTTGTTGTTTCTGTTGTTATCCAATGAATGTCACGGTAAGAAAGCACCCCTTTCCCCCCCATTTATTAGTGAAGAGGGAATTTTAATTGAAAAACCACAACCATAAAGGTTAGCAGGATGGATTGAGGGTCATCCTCCACTTGCATCAGCCTTTTCTATCCTACACTCCCTGAATTCTTGGCTCTGCAGAAGTACTGACAGGCTGAAGAGAAAGATGGCCAGCATCACGTGGCCAAAATGCTTCCCTGGTGGGTGTGGCCAAGGCCCGTGTGTCTCAGTCCTTGTGTGTCTCAGTCCTTGTGTGTAAAAAACAACATATAGTACATAGTGAAAACAGTAACAGCTGTGGCATAACCAACAAGGAATAGCAAATGAGGCGATACAAGTTCAGTCCTGTGGTGGTTTGAATGAAGATGGCCCCTATAGGCTCATATATTTGAACACCTTGTCTCCAGTTGGTGAAACTGTTTGGGAAGGATGTGGGGCGTGTGACCTTGTTGGATGGAGGAGGTGTGTCACTGGAGGTGGGCTCTGAGATTTCAGAAAACTTAGCTCTCTTTGCCTCCTGCTTGTGAGTCAAGATGGGGTCAAGTCTGGGGGTTTGCTCCACCATCGTGGACTCTAGCTCTCTGAAACTGTAAGCCCAATTAAATGCTTTCTTTTATCCATTACCTTGGTCATGGTATCTTGTCACAGCAATAGAAAAGTAACCAAGACAGGCCTCTAAAACCAGGTAAGTCCTCACCAACTGATAGCATGAAGAAAAATGGTGCCTGAGTCTGAGGGACAGCCTCTTTCTTGTGTCTCTCATGTGAGGCATTTAGGAATGTGATTTACAACTGAGGGGGAGCGTGGCTTTCCTTGTTCCCTTCTGTCTTGGAAGGTGTTATATTCTAAATCTGAAATGACCTCCACGGACTTATGCTCTAAACACTTGCCCCTCACCCGGTGCTGCTAATCTGGGAGGCTTGTGGAGCCTTTAGAAGGGACCACCTCGCTGGTGGAAGCAGGTCATTTGGGGTGGAAATTTAAAGGTTATAGGCAGCGCCTGGTTCCTATCCTGCCCTCTGCTCCTTGGTCTGCTGTGCTGTGAACAGCTCCTTCCATACACCCCACTGCTGCAAATGGACGGACTGAAAGCTGAAGCCCAGATAAATCATTCTTTCTTAACGTGTCTGTCAGGTGCCAACGCAGCAAGGGAAGGTAATTAATCCTGCACGTTGGTGTCAGGGAAATGGGGACACTGTTATGATTAAGCCTGCCCATGTGGTTCTTAGACCTTTCAAACTGGTTTGCAGGGAGTGTTTGCAAGTGTTTGGAGATGCAGACTAATGAGCCCCTGGTGATATAAGAAGACCATGGTGAGTGATTCTGGTGGGGGGCAATAGACCTCTACCCCCACCCCGTGCCAATGCAAACACAAACAGTGAAGGCCTGGCTCATGAGGTTTGTTTGGTTGCTTTTTGGTTTTAAAACAGAGTCTCTCTCTATAGCCCTGGCTGCCCTGGAACTTATCATGTAGACAAGGCTGGTCTGAAATTCACAGTGATCTGCCTGTTTCTTCCTCTCCAGTGCTGAGATCAAAAGCGTGTGCCACCATGCTCAGCTCTCTTGAGGTCTTAAATGTGAACAAGGACTCAAAGAATTTGGACTAGAAGCCATTGGTGTGACAGAATGGCAAAGATTTTATGTAGCTATTTCCCATGTTCTGAGATTTTAAGTGAAGCTAAATTGAAATGTAATCGATAATTCAGTGGAGTAAATATCAAGATAGCACTCGGGCTGTAGCATGGCTATTGCTGACTGCTTTGGGACAGATTTACAGTGAAAAAAATCAGGATTTAAAAAAATTCAGATCGGAAGGGTGCAAGAAGCACACAGTTTGGCCAGAAAAGGGAGTTGTTTAAGGTTACAGATAAAGATACTGTAAGTGTTAACAACCACAGTAGAAGAAGCTGAGCACTTTGTTTTAAGACAATAGGAAGGTTTCTCAGGGGCTGAGGGACTAGTGAGACTCCAGTCACACAGGGGTTCAGGGTGTAAACCTGCAAATTCATTTGAAAGACTTCTTTAAAGAGAGCATGCCAGTGGGGTGTCCTACTCACAAGGGGATGCCTAAGGGCAGCTTTTCCTGGGTTCAGCTGCCTGGGCACCCAGAGGTCTCTATAGTCATAATTCAAGGAAGCCCAGCTGCCACTCAGGCTGGCAGCAGAACCTGGCATTGTTTACACCGTGCTAGTTTTCTAGGTGCAGAGAATACAAGAGTTATGGGGTCCTCGAGTTTTCCTGCAAGATTCCAGAGAAAGGTCTTTGTGGCCAGGCGATGTGTAGTTAAGCTCTAGAGGAGGTCTGGAAGGCTATGCACAACACAGTGGAGATGAAGTCCAAGCTGCAATGGAGACCCTATGATGTTGTAGATGCCAGGAACACAGGCTTTCTAAGGAGCATGGCCCAAATAAAGAGACCATGTGCACTGCAAACATTATAAGGGCTATGGCCAAGGCAGCCAAAGTCAGTTGGAAGTCACATCATGCTGTCCTAAATGCTGGGCATTCAGCTTCGGAGTTGACATTCTCCCTGCTGGGATTTGGCTTTGCTTTAGGCCCAGTTCTTCCCCTTTATCCCTATCCCTCCTTTAGGAATAGGACGCTCGCCCCTAGACTATAGACTTTGACAGGGCAGCATTCTTTTAACTTATAGGGCCTCATGGCTAGAAGTTTGTCTTGAGTCCCAGAAGAGTCTTTGAACTTTGGTCTTCTGAAAGGTCTTGGGATTGTTAAGACTCTTGAAGTTCGAGTTGAGCAGGGGGTTGACACACACCTTAGCACTCGGGAGGCAGAGGCAGGGGAATCTCTGAGCTCAAGGCCAGCCTGGTCTATAGAGCAAGTACCAAGACAGGGCTACACCAAGAAACTGTATATATAAATATTTTGAAGTTGGGTTAAAATACATTGTGAGAAGCCCAAAAAACCTATGATGGTTGGGATCTAGAAGGTCCTCAGGCTCCCATTTGAATGCTTGTTCTGCATCTGGTGGGGCTACTTTGGGAGACTACGGAACCATCAGGAGGTAGGATCTAGGCAGAAGCAGGTCGCTGGCAGTGTACTTTTGAACGTTATATCCAGATCTTGGTTACGGCCTTGCTCTCTATTTCCCAGTCCACTGTGATGTGAACAGCCTTTTGCCACACACACTGTTCCATGAACTGAGCTTCCCCCATCTCCATCCCCGTGGTAGAGTGAGAGCCCATGAAACCAAGAGTCACAATAAATCCTCCCTCTCTTAAGTTGCTTCTATCAGGTATCTGTCCCAGCAATCCCAAAGAATTAGTACAGTTGAGGTAGCTGGGTTGCTAAGAGCCAAAATTGAAAGGCAGTTGTGGTTTGGGAGACCCCTCCATAAGTGTCCCTTCTCCGCCCTCTTCTCCAGTACCCCTCTGTGCCAGATTTTCAAGCCTCTCACATTCCCACACTCCGTCATAAAACACGCTCCGGGGTGTCATCAGTTCACTTTGGAGTTGGGGCAGTCAGAATTTGGCATATATTCATCCTCAGCCACTTCCCCTCTTCCCTGACTGGAAGCCACCCTTCACGACAATGTTAAGTGCTTAGCCTGGCACCTGGCACCTGTCACCTGTCACCTGAAGGGTTTCAAGAGACACACTCCCGAGAGGACCAGAGAGTAGGGTTTCCTTCTTCCAGAACCAAGTGAGTTGTGCTAGGTGGGGCAGCGCTCAGTTTCTGTCAGGCACCACTAGAGGGCAGCATCCATCAAGGTAATAATACCAGGGCTCAGCCAGGTCCAGAATGACTTGGTTGAGAGGAGGAAGAAAAGCATTTAGAATGTGTGTGTGTTTATATGTGTTTGTGTATATGTTTGTATGTCTTTGTGTGTATGTTTGTATGTGTTTGTGTTTGTATGTATGTTTGTATGTGTGTGTTTGTATATATATATTTGTATGTGTGTGTATGTTTGTGTGTGTTTGTATATGTGTGTTTGTGTATGTTTGTGTGTATTTGTGTGTATGTGTTTGTGTATATGTTTGTATGTCTTTGTATGTATCTTTGTATGTGTGTGTTTGTATGTATATATTTGTATGTGTGTTTGTGTGTATGCTTGTATGTGTTTGTGTGTATGCTTGTATGTGTTTGTGTGTATGTTTGTATGTGTATTTGTGTGTGCATGTTTGTGTTTGTGTGTCTCTCTATGTGTGTAAGGCAAACAATGACAATAACAAAACAAACAAACAGAAACCAACCCTCAAACCTAGTTTTTCTTTCTCTCGGGAGACGGGTGTGTAAAGAGTGAGGATAAAACTAGAAACTTTCACAACACACTACTTGCTAACTTGAGTTTTTATGTAGGCTACTTTTTAAAAAGCTCTTATAAAAGAAAGAGCTGAGAAGTTCAAAGCCGGTGTAACTAGGTGCCCCGAGGTGATGCCCGAGGCTACTACAAACGACTCCATCCTTGCAGATGCACTTATAAAATAACTTTATTGGTCGGTTAGCTACCACTCATGCCTGCTTCATGCTGAGGACCCTACAGAGACATGATGGTGTTCGCATGCAGATGCTTCCCAAGAGCCCCGGGCAGGGCAGCCTTGCTCCACACGTGGCACTCCCTGGTTGAAACAGCTGGTTTGGCTTTTGTGGATTTCAGGTTCTGGAACCCATGGCACAGTCTAAGCACCTGCCCCACCCTGTCCTTTCTAGAGGCGCTTGCTCCTAAGTGCACAGAGTCAGGGGCCTAAGGCATCTGGGCAGGGACCCACCTCAGGCTAACATCTCACAACTGATTCTTGCCACTGGATGCCCAGGAGGCTCCGTCCCAGTGGGGTCTAGAAGAACCTGTTAGTTGTACCTAGGTAGACCACCTTTAAAAAGGAGAAGACGGGGGTTGCTCTCAGACAAACTACAAATCACAGGCACCATCGGCCATGAGGTGTGGCTCCATAGTGTGAAAGCAGAGGAAGTCATGTCTAGTGTAGGCAAGACTTGGGCCTGGCCAGGGTTTCTTGCACCCCAGTGAGAATCTCCAGCAGAGCTAGTACCTTAAACTCAAGCTTTAGGGACAAACCAGTCACCCCCTAGTTTGGGTTAGCAGGTGGGTGTTCTGCCTCTGCCATCTGTGTAACAAACCCTCGTACTTGGATCAAAGTGTGGACAGAGGCTCTTTCTCATGTTTTGAAAACTACACTTGTCCCTTCTAATACTAAAAGCCCAAGAAGGGGTGCAGATCATGTTGGGTCAGATAAGCCAGAGATGGGACTGCCCCTTCAGTTCTGCTATTCTGAGATGTGACCCTTCCCCATCTTATTATGGATACTGATAATAATCACTGGACCCTTCCCTCCTTTGATAGATCCTCTATATAGAGCTGGGTATCCCCTCTGCTATCAAGTCATGACTGTCATCATTATGCTGTTTAATATGGTGACTTTCAACAGGTGAAGTTGTGTGTGTGTGTGTGTGTGTGTGTGTGATGACTTTAGATATCCTTTTAACCTCAGATAATAGTGTGGCCTTCCCTCTCAGGTTGTTGAACAGCTACCCACAGGCCTTGGGCTGTGGGTGTCTCCTGACTGCCTAAGACATTAGAAGAGGCCTCAGTGAAAGAGGGCAGAGGGGGTGAGCTGAGCCTGAGCGGAGGTGGCTGGGCAAGAGGTACGGAGTAGGAGCCCAGAGCAACTGCAGAATCAGCTGGCCATGCTGTTGAGCACAGCTCAAAAAGTCAGATTGTCTGGAAATGGTTATATGCTACTGTCTAAGCAAGGTAATGGTCTGCCAAACTAGGTCATGGGGAAGGTTGAAGGATAGTAAGATTTTGGGGCTAGACTCTATGACCATTTCTTTTATCACCACTTTTGTCCCCTGTAAAAATTGGCCTGGCCTCTGATCCCACCTTAACTTTGCCTATTGGAAGGAGACTGAATAAGATCCTGTGGACTTCTGTCACATGCTTGTCCCAGACCATCCAGCAAAAGCCAAACCAGACCTTCAAGCCGAATGCAGCGGGGTGGCGGAGCCCAAGGCAAGGCCCCTCAGATCTCGATGAGGCTGGCGAGGCGCAGGCAGAGTGGGGCGTCCACCGGCATAGCGCTACGTTTGATCTCGTTCCCATCCAGGCGTAGCACCTGCAGCTTGGAGAAGTTCATGACGTCCACCACCGTGCAGAAGCTGCTGATGGAGAACTCTGGAGAGACAAGAAGGATGGGTGGGCGGGAGAAACCCAGCTTAGGAATCAGATACAAAATGGGCACAGAGGGCTCCTTTGAATCCGCTGAAATAAAGACTGGGGTGGGGGTGGGGCGGAAGAGTTGAGCTGGGGGCTAAAGTATTCTAGAATTGGAGTCAGATGGATTGGCACTGTTGGGGACTGTGCTGAGAAAAGAGCTGGTCCTGTGTGAGCTCAACCTCCTACTCCCCCCTCTGCTTTGCTCCCCAAATGTCCTGCGTGTCCTTCCCACCAGGCTTTGTTTTTTTCCTGTCTCTGGGCAGCAGGGGGAAGCAGAGGGTAGGTGGAGCTCACATCGTCTCTGAAGGCTTGGCTGCTTCTGGAAAGATGGCTTTGGCCGATGGTGACCCACTACAAGAAGGCTGCTCCAGGAATGGGGGCACTCCATTCTTGAACATTTCCTGTCATTTTGCAGGTACAGTAAGAAATGAAAGAGAGAAATCCTGGCCTTAGAGACAGTGTCTGGGTGCCAGAGCCTTCATGGGGCTGGAAGGAGAGGGCAGGCTGCAAATGCCAAAGTCAAATAAATAGCCAGGCATCCTAGCACAAGTCCTTCTAGCCTCACTAGGCAGGCAGAGGCAAGCATATCTCTGTGAGTTCGAGGACAACCTGAACTACTCAGAGAGACCCTGTCTCCACAAAAAAAAAAAAAAAAAAAAAATCCTAAACCAAACAAAATCAAACAAATAATCCCCGGCCTTCTTGTATGATTGCATAGGCCTTTTTTACTTTGGAGGACAGGGACTCATATAATCTAGACCACCCTCAAACTTACTATGTAGCTAAGCATAGCCTTGGACTCCAGTTTATCCTGAGTGTGGTTATCACAGCATGTGCCCCCACACCTGTAATCTATTTTATTTCAATTTTCATGTGTGTGTGTGGTGCGCACATGTGTGTATCTTGTTTGCATGTATGGTAACATCTGTGTATTTGTGCACGTATGTATGTAAGACCCAGGGCTTATGTCAGGGATCCTCATCAACTGCTTACCCTCACTGAGGTAAGGTCATTCAACCAAACCCAGAGCTTGCCAGCATCTCTACTCTTGGTAAGTAGCTATCTTGCCTTAGGGATCATCTGTCTTCTGAGGTTAGGATTACAGGCAAGCTGTCATCACCACCAGGGGAATGTTCCAGCTTCTGCAGCCCTGCCCTCTAACTCCCCACTTCCATAGGCACATCGAAGGCCCTGAGTGTCCTGTGTGCCCTTCCCACAAGACCTTGTAGGTTCTGAGGATCTGAACTTTGGCCTGGGGGTGGGGATGGGGACAGAGCCATCCCCTTAGGCCAGGGTCTCTTTTTACTCTCAGAAGTCTCTGGGGATTCTTTTGTAGAGGAGTCCCCCTAAACCATGAAGAAGATATCATAGTTCTGGGTCATCTCAGCACAAAGCTTTCCACAGCTGTGTCTGTTGTTCTCAGAGTCTACTGTCAGTAACTTGAAAGAAAAGAAGACAATTAAGATCCCGGTTCCAACTCCGAAAGGGACAGTGAAGCCCTCACTGGAAGCCACGAAGCCTGTCAGGGCTGCCATCCTTCCACTTGGCGCTCCAGAAGGCCACTCTTGTCATTTTCTGTGAACTGGTTTAGAATGAGGTGGTGGGGTGGGGGTGGGGGATGGGAGGAGACCTGGCGTGACCTCCGTTCACAGATACCATGCTGGCAGCTGCTAGCCAGATGTACCACAGGGCTGGCTTTGTCCCACCAGAGACTTCCCCCATCTCGCAAAGGTGTCTGGAACTACAATCAGAATTGATCTGGTAACCCACTTTTTAGAGACAATGGGGGTTCCTCCTGAGGGAGGTGGGAGTGTGAAAATGAAGGCTCCCAAGAAAGTCGGCACAGAAGACTGAGGCTGAGGAGGAACGTGGTTTGGAACCAACACTGTCCGTTGCTTTTAGTCTCCATTAAGAACTGCCCAAGATGGGTTGGCATGCTGTAGCAAACCATGTTGCACTGCCTGTGAATACAGAATTCAGGCCCAGAGAAGAATCAGGTCCCAGGAAGAATGGGCCACTAAGATATACACTTTGAGGAGGAGCAGAAGATCTACGATGCTTTTTGGTGTTTTCCTTCTGCTCCTTGGGAATAGATTTAGTGAGTATAGTGCAGATAGGGCTTGGATCTGTTATCTGTGTGCAGGGGCCAGGAAAGACATGAGGTAGCTGAGCTTCATTTGTCACTTTCAGTCCTATTTGGGACTGAGCTAGAGGTCCAGACATGGAGCCTGCAGGCTGTGCTAACATCCAAGCTCCCAGTTATGGGCACATACAGGTCAGCCATACCTGTGAGCCACTAGACACAGCATTTAGATCAGATATTCATGGGGTCTCTAAGAGCACCCCTCTACACACCTTCCCCCAGCCCGAAGTAGGCCAGGGTTTCTGTCAGGAGGCCCTGACAGACATTTTCCAGCCCAGATTAAATACTGACATGAGTCTTTCCAAATTCCAATCCAGCCCCACTCCACTGAATCCCACAGCTTCCGAGTAACATTCCATGGCTCTGTCTGCTCCCCCCCCCCCCAGGTTGGAAAAACTGAGAAGTATTGGCGGGAGCTGTATGTGTGTCTGTGTCTGTGTGTATGTATGTATGTATGTCTGCTGTCTAGTCTCCTGAAGGCCTGAAGCTCCTGTTCTGTTGAGTCCACCTTACCACACTGTCACCCCAACATGGTCACCAGCTGCCAGTGCAAGAATACCTCCTTCCTGGTTACCCAGAGTGTGTGGCAGGCAAGCTGGGGAGCCATTTCCTGCATCAGAGCCGGGTTGTCCCTGTTCCCAGTCAGAGATGTCTGGCTTTAGGTCCTTTACAAGAGGCAGGAGTTGGGGGGGGGGGGTGGGGGGGGAGACTCTACCTTCCTTAGTCTGGGTGACTTGGAGCATGGCTTTTCTTTTTGCTGTCCCCATGGTGACAATTCAGAAAACAGACTATGCCAGTCGGTGCTAAAAAGGCAGCAAGAAGGCGGGCGGACACTGTGTTACCAGGGATTGACTGCGAAACTGCACCTGGTCCTCTGGATCCTGTGCTCTGCACACATTGCTCAGTAATTCGAAAATAATGAGGCATGGGGGTTACTTTGCTTGTTAAAGAGAATCTGGGAGAGAGACTTGGCGATCACCAGGAAGGAAGGAATTTGGTCCAAGCCTGGCATATACGGATTTGTGAATTTGTGGTAGATGCTGACGTTTTCCAGGGGTTTGAACAGAGAGCTTTCTTGAAAGGCCTCGGGACAATTTGTAATAAATTACTTTCCGATCAGCTTTTGGGAGAGGGGTTGTTTGTATCTGACTGGATATTTCTGCATAAAAACATAAGGGTGACTAGATGCTGTGACAAGTCTACCTTTTCCACCGCTCTCTGACTGGGGAGTTAGGCATTGGCTCACGCGCTCTTTCCCAGAGTGCCTTTCGGCCACATGCTCAGAGTTACACTTGGGCTAGGTACAGCATATGGTGTGACATTTCTTATAGAATAGCTCTTCTGGTGACTGCGGGGTGGGACATAAAGCTGTGAGAAAATGCCAAACTCTGGCAGTGTGTGATATCTTTAAGATAGAGTAAATGACTCCCATTGTCACCTTGGGACTAACAGGACTCCTCCCCCCAAAGAGAGACTTTAAGTAAAAGCCAGCCTGGGATATCTGTAACAGTGGCTTGGAAGGACCAGACAGGTAGCTTTTGACTTCAGAGCCTCATTGCAACCTCCCTGTTCCCCCTGAGGAAGGCTGTCTGGCTGCTAACATCTTGTTAAATGAGTGATCTGTCCCCCGCCCCCCAAGAGAGGGGGGGAGCAGAAGAGGAGAGGAGAGGACAGGACAGGGTCTCCCCATGCTTTGTTGGTTCATTTCTTCTCAGCAGGCTGAACTAACTTCAAAGCCCACTGCCTGGCCTCCTGGCCTCCCTTCCCCAGAGCAGAAGACTGAGCCGTGAGGGAGCTGGAGGGAGGTGGGGAAGGAAAGCTAAATGCTTGTGTGGCACTTTCCAGCTGAGAGCAAGGCTTCAAAGCCACTGGGGTAATGCAAGCATGCTCTAACGGAAAGAGGCTAAAAGGCCGATAGTCAATCAGAAATTCATTTTTTAACTCTCAGTCTCAGAGAGGTAGTCCTGCCTGTGCAGGAAGGTCTTATAAAACACACAGTCCTGTGCTCTTTCCCCAAGGCTTCTGGGTGGCCAGGCTCATGTTGCCTCAGGGAGGATCTTTGCCTTGCCACCAGGGGCTCCTTGGACTCCAGGGAGAACTGGCAAGAAGTCCCACACTCAGTTCTGGGAGGGATGCCCATTTTCGTTCATCAACTGGTAAGTTTAAAAAACAAACACCAGAACAGGAGACTAGCTGTGCAGGCAGGAGTCGTGGTGTGTGTGTGTGTGTGTGTGTGTGTGTGTGTGTGTGTGTGAGTCTGCATCCTTTGGTGACTGTGAAGGATGCTCAGGGACCTTGGCTTCTTACCAGTCCAACCACTCCCTAAGGCAGACCCCAGAAGAGAACACCAAGTCTCCTACTCTGTGAATATCCCTCTAGAGCAGTGCTTCCCAGCCTTCCTAATGCTGTAACCCTTTAACACACTTCCTCATGTGGCAGTGCCCAACCCTACAATCATTCTCATTGTTACTTAATAACTGTGATTGTGGAACTGATATGAACCATAATCAGATATGCAGGATATTTGATATTCGACTCTTATGAAAGGGTCACTCAACCCCCAAGGGGTCTCAACCCACAGGTTGAGAATTGCTGCTCTGAAGTTCTTTAAACTCATTTTTCTGTGCTCCTAAACCGTGCATCCCCAGCTGTCTCCGACCCATGACTTGTTAAGTGGCCAGTTCTTTTCACCAATTCCCCAATTCCCCATGCTGATTGTCTTCATCCCCCCCCCCCCCCCCCCCCCCCCTGCTTCCTCTCCACCCCCCCCCCCCCCCCATGGCCCATGTGCTCACCTCGAAAGCCTTAGACTGAATCTTGCTTTTCCTAGGATGTGGTCTTTGGAGCCAATCAACTTTGTAGTCAGCTCTTACCTCGCTGGAGGACCAGTGTGCACCTGGCTGACTACAGGGCTTTCTAGGTCAGTGCACTTGATCGTTGGGCTCCCTATGCTTATCTTTTTGTTGTTCCCATCCTAGGAGTCCCCTCCCTCCCCCAGGATCTCACCATTGATCCTGTTGCCCTGGAGGTAAAGGTTCTCCAGGTTGGTGTTGACAGGAGGGATCTTCTGCAGCTGGTTGTAGGACAAGTCTAGCTCAAGAAGGCTGCTGGAATTGAAAGTGTTGGTAGCAAGACCGTTGTTAGTGAGACTGTTGTGAGACAGCCGGACGTACAACAGCTTGGGTGAACCCCGGAAGTAGCTGTCAGGGACGGTGAAAACACTGTTGTGTTCCAGGTACAGCTGCTCCAAGGCTGAGGGCAGACCGTCAGGGACCCTTCGGAGGTGGTTATAACTCAGGTCTAGTAGAATCAGGGATCGGAGGCCCCTCATGGAACTTCCCACTTCCAGGATCTCATTGTGGTGGAGATACAAGGCTGTGAGGTTCTCCAGGCCCTCCAGAGCATTGTTGGGGACCCGTGAGATCTGGTTGTGGTCCAAGTGGAGCTCTCTCAGGGATCGAGGCAGCGGGCCAGGCATCCGGGTCAGGTTGTTGTGATCCAGGTACAGTCTCTCCAAGTGCCTCAGCTTGGAGAAGACCTTCCTGCCTATCTTGTCACTGGTAATTTGGTTGCCATGTAGAGCTATCCAGAGGAGACCAGTGGCATTGTCAAAGACACCTTCCTGGATGGCAGAGATCTGGTTGTTCTGGAAGTAGACGTACTTCATGCGGGAGGGCACAAAGGGCAGATACTTGAGGTTGCGGTTGTCACAGTACATGGCTGTGGGGAAGTTGGGGGGACAGTCGCATTCTTGGGGACAATCACGGGGCTCTGGTGGAGGTGGTGCACCATAGGCATAGGCTGGGCCTTCCTCCACTTCATAGGGGTAAGGCTCGGAGGGCTCATAGGGGTAAGGGTCATAGGGGTCGTAGTAGGTGGACTGCTGGTTTCGGAGGTATTGGATCCACCAGTGAGAGTCTTCATCATACTGGCCCTGGGAAAGAGAGCAGAGCCCGGCCAGCAGCAGGATGGAGGCCCACTGCATTTTGTCTCTGTAGAAAGGGAGAGAACAGAGCAAAGGGGGGCATGAATGAAGGGGCAGGGGGCAGTTGGGTGGCTCAGGCTGGCCATAGGCTGTGAGCTGTGCAGATGATGCTGCGACTCAGTCAAGCTCAGGTGCCTCCTCTTACTGGCTCTGCATACAGGGGGAACTGGGCCTGGGTATCTGGGGGAAGGTCAGTATTTTAGCTTCTGGTCTTGCAGCAGTGGAAAGAGCCTGAGATTAGAGAAGAACCCGAGAAGCATGGGCTGCAGTTTGGGGAAGGGCGGGCCTTTCACATCCTCTGGCACCCTGAGATTCTGTTGTTGAAGCTGAGACCCTCACAGAATCTCTCTGTCTGCCTGTTTCCCTGACCCCAATTATATACCTTCCTGTATATGGTGGGTTTCTTTAAGGCCTAAATTCCCATCTAGTTTGGACTCGCAGGGAAAGTTTTTCTGAGAGTCCAATGACAAGTCTCCTGACTCTTCAGTGTCCAGGAAGCCTCCAGAAAGGACTGAGACTTCAAAAGGGAATAGTTGAACTACTTCCTAAAGACCCTTAGTGTCTCGTGGTCAGCCTAGGGGTTTGTGGTCCTGAGAGTGTGGAAGGGTGTGGCTCCCCTGTGGCCACCACAAGGTCTGTGCTATTTTCCAAAGTGCCATCGCCTGTGAGTCTTCTGGGTGAGAAAAACGCACTGGTTAGCAGCTTGTGGCTAAGTGTGTAGCCAGACTTCAGTCTTTCCAGACTGGGAACCCAGTATGGCTCTAATGATTCTCTTCTGGGCTCACTGTACTGTGTCTGGCCTGGTCTGCTTCTGTGGTCCTGAAGACTGAAAGACTTAACACTCCTCTCACCCACCATGGGATTGCAAGAGCCATGTGAGAGGCAATTGAAATGAATGAGAGACACTGAGAACTGGAATAGAAATGGAAGGGAGGGAGGGAAGCCAGGAGGGGGATTTAGTCCCCATTTTTGAGACAGGGTCTCCCTATACAGCTTTGGCTGTCCTGGAACTCACTATATAGACCAGGGTGGCCTCGAATTCCCAGAGATTCACTTGTCTCTGCCTCTTGAGTGCTGGAGTTAAAGGCATGCGCCACGTATGAGGTGTTCCTTCTCTTCTAAGCTACCTCCTTCAAGTGATGTCTCCTGGCTTTCCAGTTAGCAACCACACTGCTGAGGAGCTTGCTGCAGTAGAGCTTGCTAGCAAGACAAACAAGGCACACTGGGGCCTCCAGGATGGACTATGCAGGCATTGATAGATGGGGGGGGGGGGTGTCGTATTTGACCTGAGTACTCTACTCTACCCCAGGTTCCTATGGCCAGTTCACTGCATAGTCCCCGTGAGCAGGGGGACCTCCCAGGACACAACTATTAAGAGAGAATACTTAGAGCCATTCCTGGTGCTCTCTCCATCGGGCTGTGCTGGGGTGGGCAGCTGTGGACAGGACAGTCCTATGAACTGATGAGAGGAGACCTGGCTGTGACAGTCTCCATTTCTGGGCAGCATCCCTTTCAGGCCCCGCTGTTCCCTGAAAACAGTTCCCTTTTGACTTCTCATCCCACCGTTCCCTGGATGGCTCAGGACAGGCACTCTGGCTCATCCCTGGGCAGCCACAGTCCCTGAACAAAGAGCCACAGTGTTTCTGAGGAGCAGACTCAACTGCCCACTGCCTAGGATGCTGGCTGGTCCCTAACTTGGGCCAGGAGAGAAGACGGATGGAGCGGCCCATTGCCAGGAGTGCATTTTTCCATGCACAGCTCTGGGCTGCTGCAGGACCGACCAAGGTGACTGTTTAGAGAGGGCTGGCACACTAAGCCTCTGTCCATTTCTCCCTCTTCCAGACTAGGCACTTTGGCAGAAGGGGACTACCTTCCTCTTCAAGGCTCAGCTTTCCATGGGGCTCCATGCCCAGCCACAGTGGCCTCCCCTCAGAGGTATGGCTGCTGGAAAGGCTTAGTAGGAGTGCAGGCCTGTCCTTACCCCACCCCAACTAGACTGTGTCTTCCGGGAATGGTTTCTTAGTGCGCTAGAGACCCTCTGTTCAGTGTGAAGGTCCCAGGAGTGGTTCTCTCAGACTTGGAGATCCTGACTCAGGAGCTACGAAAGGACTATTTTGTTTCTTCACTTTGGGGAAACTCTCTCCTATCAGAGCTGAGGTCAAACTAAAAAACCATCTCCTAGCCTGAGTGGTCTCCCGCTCCATCCATGACTCCTTGGATCAAGTCTTTATTCTCTCCCTTTTGCCCCAACAACACATATATTAGACAAGGCTTGCCCTCTAACATTTGGGCACCATGCCCCTCTCTAAGAGATTTCTAGGACATTCAGAGACTATTCTCCAAAGTGCCCGAGTCCCAGCATGTTGGGCCTCATGGGTAGCAGCGGAGAGGCTTTACAATTTTCTTTATGTTTTCATATCTGTAAAATAGAGGCCCCCAACACCCACAGGGAGCTGTAGGAGACAGGTAACATGCCAGAGCCCTGGCCCCTGTGGTTGCCCCTCTTCAGCATCCCTGGGAGGCATGGCCCAGGTGGGAGGAATAACCCATCTCTTCCCACTCTTCTCCCCAGCCTCGTCCTTCCCCTTTGTTTCTCTTTATAGAACTGCAAGGGAGCAAACCTAAAGAAATAGGAGCACACTTACCTTGGGTTGAACTGTTCAGAGTGACCACGTCCTTCTGTCTGGCCTCCTTGGGTTGGAGAATGTGGGAGAGAGGGAAGAGAGAGGAGTGAGTGCCTACGGAGAGTGTGCAAGTCTGTGCCAGGCCAGGGCCCGCCCCCAAATTCCTAATCAAATACCTTGAAGAGGGGCTGAGGAGCCCAAGTTGGCTTTCTCAGTCCTGTAAGGGGAGGAGCCTACATTCAGCTCTGCAGAATTCTGACCAAGGCTGTAAAACCCACCTTCTTTCCACTGGGTTATCTTCCCTGGAGCATTGGCAGTCTGGAGTCTCTTGCTGCTGAATGAGTTAGCCATGCCCCAGAAGTTATTTCTGCAGTCTCTTGTGCGGTGCCTGGGTTTCTCATTAAGTCCATAAAGCAGACACAGGAGAGGGAGGGCCAAGGCTTGGAGAAAGAGCCTTTTAATTCTTTCAGCAATCCTGGTCCCCTCAGGGAGCCTGTACTTATCTTTCTTGGCTCAGGCACCCCTTGTAGCCAGATGTTAGAACAGTGCATGGGAGAGCATGCTGGCTGGAGGGCTTGCTCTGGCTCCAGTTGATGGCGACCACTGAGACCTTTCTGCCAGGGGAACAAATGGAAAATCAGGAACTCTATACTGATGTTATGTCTTTGTGGATGTGGAATACGTAAGTCAGGGGAAATGAAGCTAGAGGGACAGTGAGGAGCTTTTAAGAGCACAGAAAAGATTTTAGCCTAAATGTTAAAAACTGTGAAGGAGTCTCACTAGGATTTGATTTACCTTTTGACAAGGTTTTATTTTATTTTACTTTATGTGTACGAGGAGTGTTTTGTCTGTGTGCCACACACATGCAGTGCCCATTGATGCCAGAAGGGGGCATCAGATCTCCTGGAACTGGAATCAGAGATGATTGTGAGCTGCTATGTGGGTGCTGGGAATTGAATCTGGGTCTTCTGGAAGAGCATTCAGTGCCCTTACCTGCTGAGCTGGAGAAGGTCAAACATGACTGTCTGAATTTTAATTCAGCCCTTAGGTGGAGAGTAGCACCACTACACAATGTGGAAGGAGACGGAAGGCTGGAAAACCTAAGTTATACTCTGGGTATGCAAAGTTAGGTGCCACTCAGACATTCCGGGGAAGAGGCAGACAGGCCACTGGGTCTGAAACTGAACTTGGAATTGAGGGACTAGGGGAAAACCCTTGAGAACCACGAGACTGTGGCTTACATTGAGTCTAGTTAGTTTAGATGAGCCATAGGTCTAAATGCTCTTTCCTCAAATTCCTGGCTCTAGAAACACCCTTTAATTTAAAGAAATACAAAGAGGGAAACGCTCAGAGAGTCTGAGTTTGGAAAGTTTAAAAGTGTCTGGGCAGACCTGCCTTTCAGTCAAACTGTTGTTGACTTAGTACAAGGCTGCCAGGAAGGGGTGTGTCCCCTACTCTAAAGGGTCTGTTTTATGGGGGCAGGTGAGATGGCTCAGCGGTTAAGAAAATATGCCTGCTCTTCCAGAGGTCCTGAGTTCAATTCCCAGCAACCACATGGTGGCTTACAACCGTCTGTAATGGGATCATGCCCTCCTTCTGGTGTGTCTGAAGACAGCAACAGAGTACTCGTATAAACAAACAAACAAATAAAAAGAGTCTGTTTTCCATTTGTCATCTCATTTAATGACCGTGGTGTCATTTTGCCCTGGAAACAGGACTCCAGCTGCAGAATGACTTACAGGAAAGAGGCACAAAGAGTAAAGGTAATGGGTTCAGTCTACATGACTTCACAGCACACACTTTTCTATAACTCTAGACCATCAGGTTGGCAGGGTGGAGGAGTGGTGACCATTCTATTGTCAGAGCTGGGCTCACATATGGGGACACTCAAATAATTATAGCCATCTGCTGTGCTGTAGGCGGGGTGTGTAGAGATAGGAGGATGCTAAGTGACAGGGGTTCCTGTCCATAAGTGTGCTTTATTTACATTTAGTAAAGAGAAGCATCCACCCTTTGTCAGACGTGGTCCTAAGTGAGGGGGACACAGAAGGCCTCAGTATAATGCATGTTCCCAATAAAAGCATGTCTGATATTGTCGGTAAGGCAGGATGGCATCAGGAGTTGGAAGGATAGTTCAGAGGTTAACAGCACTGGGTGATCTTGCAGAGGATCTCGGTTCAGTTCCCAGCACTGGCAGCTCACAGCTGTAACATCAGTCCAGGAGATCTAATACCTCCTTTTGGCCTCTGTAGGCATTACACACACATGCACATCTTACACACAGACACACACACACAAATGAAGAGAAAAAGATGGAATGGAGTCAATGTGAGGAGAAAAATGAACAATTTTCTAATCAATGAGAACAGCAGTGGACATTGGTCTTGCTGACTGGACTTAGTTGACACTTCTTACCTCTTCCTCCTCCTCCTCTTCCTCCTCCTCTTCCTCCTCTCCCTCTCCCTCTTCCCCCCCCCCCCAAAAAAAGGGTTTCTCTGTGAAGTCCTGGCTGTTCTGGAATTCACTTTGTAAACCAGGCTGGCCTTGAACTTAGAGATCCACCTGCCTCTGCTTGCCAAGTGCTGGGATTAAAGGTGGGTGCCACCATGCCCAGCCAGTTGACACTTCTTAGATGGGCCCAGATAGCTGGGGGAAATCAACCTACCAATTTCAAATGTTTATTTTGTAAAATCCCAGCGTCCCAACGAAAACTGCATTTACTAACAATGCAGATCAATAAGGGATGGATTGTCAACAGGAACTGGAAATCCTTCCTACATGAGCTCTGTTAAAGAGGCGTCCGAGCAGTGAGCTTTGCACCTGGCCTCTTTACCTCCCCCACTACCGAGGTGGCTTGCTGGAAGCCCAGAGAAGATGATTGTGAGGTAGAATTCCCGAGGACCATGCACTGTCAAAAGTGCCTTTGTTGTGACTCTAAGAGGAGGCTCTAGCCTCTACTTTAACTGATACTCTGTTCTGGTTCTGAGATGTAGGACCCCAGAGCTTGGCCTCTACATACAGCATACAGATGCATCCTGGATGTAAAGAGACTCCACATGTGAGGATGCCATAAGTGACACAGGTGTTTTCTTGAAGGTGTTGAGCCAACACTGTCCAGTTACTGCAAACTAAAGAGCTGGCCATAGTATTTGCTCAGTGTCTCCTGCCCCTAGCTGGACATACGAGGGACTTAGTCGGCATTCAGTAAATCAGAACTGAATTTTGGGCTACCCACGGAGTGTCTAATCAATCCTGGGTGGAGTAACTATTACCACCCAGACCAGAAAAACTCTCGTCTTTCAAGCCAATTAGATTTTCCAGGGGTGCAGACAACTGTTGTCTCCTTCCTCCCCAGAAAAGGTCAGGTTAAACCATAGCTACCAGACACACTGATTGCTTCTGATGTTGGACCAACCCGTCTAGGAGGGATGAAATTACTTGGGACTCAAATCACACCAGTAAAGAAGTGGTGGCTTCAAACCCTTGTCTTTACTCCCCAAGGGACTTGTGTTAATGACCTAGCCTTTGATTCCAGACAGCCAAGCAATGGAGGAAAGACCAAAAGTCCACACAAGTGAGATTTTTGACTAGACTTAAGGAGGTCAGCAGGAAGACGACCATGCTAACACAATCCAGGCCTTCTGGCCTATCCCCGAAGTCTCCTGACGCCATAGAGGGAATTTAACTAGTCTGATATTTCAATGGAAAGTCTCAGTTACACTAGTACAACAAACAATGGTGCCCCAAAAGTTTCTAGGAGAGATGTTTTCCCTATCCACTTGGCAGTGAGGGCTCATTAAGAGCCTTCAGACAGTCTGCTCTTCCAAGAAGAAAGAGACCAGTATGATGCTGAAGCTGTGAAAAGACTTGCGTTCCTTCATCTGGAAGAGAAGCAAGACCTCAGTTCTAAGTCCTAGGCGATGCACTGAGGGTCCAGAAATTGTTATGCCAGTCTGTGTAAGATGACAGAAGGGGCCTCGGCTGTGGCACCAGGGGTCACTGAGATACCCTGAGCTTCCTTGTGCTCCCACCATACTGTTGGTATGGCAGAGTTGTTGTAAGGTATGGCAGTAGACCCCAGGCAAGAGAGCCATGGACTCCTGGCCAGTGTCCCATGCTGCTTGTCCCTGGCCAAGGTGATCAAGTGGTGGGCATGGGTCATGAGAACATCTGTGAGCTCTATGACCTCAACAAAGCCACCTGCTGAGTGGTGGACTAGCTAGAACCTGTTGGAGCTGAGCCTTCCCTGGCTGTCAGAGGATCAGATCACACGATGAGCAGATACCCTACCATCTTTGTGGTCTCACTGGCTGCCATTTAGAAACTCCATTACCAGAAGTCCACAGCACCCTGTGAGGTCACTGAGAATTATGTTCTTTGCTCCTGGTTTCAGTGTGGGAGAATGTGGAGTCGAAGTGTTTGCAGAGTCAGGGAATTTTCTGAAGGTCTAGATGCAGCAAGTCCAAGCTAAGGCCATACCAGAAGCATCTAAGACTGCTACCAGTAGGATGTTGTCTGTCCTTGGCTGGTGTCAGTGCAAGTTCACCTCTTGGGAACCCAAGAACATTGCAATTCTTTGGCATGGAGATCTTTGGGTGCAAGGAACCTGACTGTCCTCTTCTTGACTGTAGGGTGATTTTAGGACACCTCGGAGCTCTGTAGTTTTCCTAGAAGAATTTCACTAAGCATCACTTCAGATGTACCAGGATGTGGTCAGTGAGTGGTGGCATCCATATACCCTTCATGGAGCTAATTGTGGAGTCCCAAGTTCTAGAGATGATTGACACCAGGAAGTCTCTGGATGCTGTTCAGTCCACATCAACAGGAGTAGCCACATGCATGTCCAACACACACTGAAGCCTCTAGGCCAGTAGGTGGTCTCTCAGATGAAGTAGGAGCAGCCGATGTATACCATACATGAGAGGCAAAAAGAGTACCCAACTTCACAGCACACTTGAACTGGACTCTGGGCAGCAGCTAAGAGGCATCCTGCATTGCTATAACCAGTAGGTTTGGAATTCCTACAGTCACACTGAGGCACATTCAGACCAGTGAGGATCCATACCTGTACCCTAGGGTTTCTGGTGTGACTGAGGGACTTCTGCAAAGGAACCCAGAGGAAAAGCAGTGGGTCGTGACTGCCACCCTTCCTCATAGACTCATCTTCCTGCAAAAGAGGAGGTATCAGTGAAATACTTTCAGGGCCACATGAGCATGGAGAATGTCTCTGTCCAGGACCCAGGCCACCTCCCCCCCATTGGCAAGATGTTGGCTCCTGGAGGAAAAGACACTTCCATGTTTGTTATCTGAAGAGCTGGCATACTCTCTTTGGGCAATATATACTCTTCAACAAGATTGGGACCGGCTGGCCTACAGCAGTCTTGTGCTTGCCTTGGGAGTGCTGTGGGTCACATTGCCTGGCCTTAGGTGGGGTGTGTGCCAGAGGGACTCCTCTCCTGCCTTGCAGCCTACTATATGCCCTAGGCTAAAATGTTAGCTCCTTCATCTCTGAATCTGAAAAACTTTCGGAACTAATGAGACTTAACAGAAACTCCTCCCCTTACTCAATAGCCGGTAGTTCAAGTCCCATATTCCTTATATAACCAAGAAGCAAAGGTTAAGTGACCCAGGGAGGGTAGACTCTGCGGTGGCAAAGAGGGTCCTGGAGACAGGGGTGAGGGGTGTGGGCATGCCTAGGCCCAGGCGAGGAGGATGAACCTCTCCTAGAGAGACACTTCATGTTGTCTCTGGGACAGTGGTCATTGAGGTCTCTATTTGTCGGAAGCCTGGCATAGTCTAGTCTTCTCTCAGCGAGAGTAACCTCTGCTCTGGAAGATTTTAACTATGAGCCATTCCAATGGAGGTGGAGTGGAGTGGGGAGCAGATAGGAGAACAGCTGTGGTGTTGGTCTTGCTTGTCAGTTTGACTGTGAAGCTTATGTGTCTGTGGGAACAGTTCCCAAGAACTGACATATGGAAGAGTGACGGAGTAGAGGGGAAGGCGTCCTGTCAGTGTATGAGATACCTTTAATCAGGGATCGGGATAAAAGCAAACCAGCGTGTGTTTATTTTCGTTTCTCTCGGTGAGTGGGTTTATTGCTGCTGTTGATGGTGAGTGATGGTGATGATGGTGATAGCAGTGGCGCTGATGGTGATGGAGGTGGTGAGGATGGTGATGGTGGTGGTGAGGATGGTGATGGTGGTGGTGAGGATGGTGATGGTAACAGTGATATTGGTAGTGATGGTAAGATCCTCCAGTGACATCCAACTCCAGTGTCTTTGTCTTTTTGGTATCTTCAACTCTCCAGGGAGCTTCCAGGCTTTTAACATCAGATTGGCACTGCTGAGCTTTCAGGATAGTGAAAGTACTCTGTTCTGTTTTTCCAGTATGAACATAGCAATACTGGTTTCCCACAATTACCTCTAGTCTCTCTGTGCCCATCCCCACCTTTAATTTAATTGTATAGAACCCCACTATGTATCCCAGGATTGCCTGAAACACAGTGTGTGACCCAGGCCTCTATTGTGTAAGTTAATTCAATAAATTCCCCTCACCCTTTAAAAACCCTTTAGTGGGCGTATCCATGTGTGCATGTGGGTGCATGTATTCTGTCCCACAAGAAAACCTTGCCTAATATGATGGCTTTGCTCTTTGACTGGACATCACCTAATATTTTCACAGTACATTCACTGCATGTTACATGTGATTAGCATGATGAAGACAAGATGAACTGCAGAGGGAGAACCTTCTAGAACATGTATTTGGTTTAGGAAAGGGGGGTGTTCAAGGAACAAGGTCTCAATAAGGAAGAAGGCAGAGAGGTAACCTTAAACCTGAGTCCTAGCTGGGCTGCCACTCAGGGATTCAGTACATGGCAGTCACCTTTGCTCTGCATGTAAGCTAAGAACTAATGCCGGAGGGAACCACAAGACAGAGAAGTCTATAGGATGTTCCCAAGTACAGAGATCGTTGCAGGTGAGAGCAGGCAAGGAGAGCAGCCTGTAACCCAGATACCACTTCTGAGGTTCTCACTACAACCTTAATAGATAGGCACTACTCTACCTTAGCTTTACAGATGGGCAAAACCTCAAAGGCATGGACCCGGAGGTAGAAAATGAAGCAGAAAACCAGGCAGTGGTGGCGCATGCCTTTAATCCCAGCACTTGGGAGGCAGAGGCAGGCGGGTTTCTGAGTTAGAGGCCAGCCTGGTCTACAGAGTGAGTTCCAGGACAGCCAGGGCTACACAGAGAAACCTTGTCTCGAAAAACAAAACAAAACAAAACAAAACAAAAAATGAAAATGAAGCAGAGGCCAGAAAAGAATGGTCCCTATTGGCTTCCTTCCTCAAAACCCCGGGACCACCTGTCCAGGGCTGGCCACACCCACAGAGGGCTGGCCTCTCCCACATCAGTCATCCTGATGGAGGCATTTTCTAAATTAAGTTTCACTCTTCTCAGATAATCCTAGCTTGAGTCAAGTTGGCAAAGCCTCACCAGCACCAGGAGGGACAATAAATGACATTAATCTCGTGAGCTGCCAGGTGGTGCTATAGCTTGAAAATAAAGCATTCCCGTAGGCTCGTGGTTTGAAGACTTGGTCTCCAGATAGTGGTGTGTATTTGGAGGCTGTGGAGGCTTCAGGACAGAAGGACTGGCTGGTTAGTTACTAGGGTGGCCTTTGAATGCTAGCTGTACCCACGCGAGATTCTGATTCAAGTATTTTTTGCTTATTTTACCAAAACCAGTAACAGTTACCCCAGGTCCATCTGAAGGTCTGAGGTCAGGGAGTTAGCTGCATTTGGGCTCAATAAAGACCAGAAAGAATGACTCTCAGTAACTCTATTTCCTTCTCTTGCTTACCCTGTCTCTTGGAACCTGTAGTGAAGCAACAGTTAAATTAACTAACTAACTAAATAACAAACTAACCAAAAAAACCCTTTAAATGAGGAACCAGGAAGGCAATGGAATTTTGAGTTAGGCAGGATGTAGCTCAGTGGTAGAGGGCCTGCCTGGCTGAGTTTCATTCCCATCACTGGGAGATAATTGCCATCACAGCCTCTGTATGTGTTAGGGGCTTAGAAGTGTCTACCTTGTGTGTTCTGACATTGGGTAGATGGAAGACTCTGTCTTAATCTGAATGTACAGACTGGGGGAGGTCTGACTTTAGTCAGGATATTAGTGGTGATTCTGGAAGAAACAACATAGATTATATATCTGTCTTCTATGGGGTAGAAGGAACCAACAAGAGACTGGAGACAGTCAGATCAAAGGGTCTGGGCTCTGGCTACACAGTGCTCCAGGTAGAGGGCTATTCCCAGCCCTGGGTGTACACTGGAACCAGTGCACCAGCTCTGGGAAAGACCCATACCCAGGCCTTCACTCCAATCATTGAAACTGTGCAGAGGGCCTCCTACTGATCTCTAGAGCCATCCGGTCAGCAAGTGACCCTCTATAGAGTCTCATCTGGAATGGGCACGATGACCTCGAAATCTTCACTTTAACACTGAACTCTAAAAAGGAAGGGCCATTTAAACAACCTGAGGAGAATGGCCACATACCTGATCGAGGGGCGCAGCCCAAAGCAGCCCCCTCAAGTCCAGATCTCACACTGATGTTTAAAAAGTCTGCCTCACAGAGCACTCATGTTTATTTCAGTAGGATTCTACACTTCCTTGACAAAAATCTTGAATAAAATTGGTGTTTCAGACATGCCTTGCTTCTCTGGGGGTTTGTAAGCCCTTAGGAGCCCCAGAGTTGAGCAACACAGTTTTAGGGCATGCACCCCAGCTGCACAGCTGCTCGCATGCTGCCCTATCCCAACTCAAGATGACTGGGAGCTGTGGGGAAACTCAGGCCAGAGCCACAAGGTAGTTCCTCGTGTCTGCTGCTGCAGCGTCATGAGGGCCAGAGCTGCTTCTTCCATAACTTTCCTGATGGGAAATCTGCCAGATGGCTCGGAGCCAGGCTGCCTGGTAAGCTTGGAGAAGAAATACATTCCATTCCCAGGCCCCAAGAGGCCTCATTTCTAAGGGAATTTGCAAGAATAGAAATTGTTTTGATCTTCGATCAAGATACAGATAGATTCGCTCCCTTGCCCACCTCCCACCTCTTAGATTGTCAACCACTTTGGGAAATCCATCCTTGTGGGAGAACTTGCTTTCTCCCACACCTGACAGTAGCTAGCCGCAAACGTCACCACCCTGAGACATTTCTGTCTGGCCTGTTATGTTTCCTTTGGCCCCACCTCTCTCCTGATGCATTCTTCCCTTCTCCAGCTCCCTCTGCATCAACTGCTTCAAAAGAGAACTTGACAGTGTCGTCTAGGGTCAGAATGACCTCTCTAGAGAATGGCAGCAGAGAAGGGGATTTAAAGAATTGTTGTGTTTATTTAGTGTGTGTGTGTGTGTGTGTGTGTGTGTGTGTATGTGTGCATGTGCCATGGTCCATGTGTGAAGGTCAGAGGACAAGTTGCAGAAGTTGGTTTTATTTCTCCACCATGTGGAAACTGAACTGGAGATTCATCCTGGGGATTGAACTTGGGTCATTGGACTTGGTAGCAAGTGTTCTTTCCCACTGAGCCATTCTCCAGCCTGAACTGATATTTTAAAAGGCTATGTCCTCTACACATAATTGAATAAATTCAATGATTTATAAAGCTCTGCAACACAACTGTTATTTATTTATTTTTTTAATTTTATTTCATGTGTGTATATGTTTTGCCTACATTTATGTCTTTATGACACATGCATGCCGTACCCTTGGAGGCCAGCAGAGAGTGTTGGATCCCTGGAACTGGAATTACAGAGGGTTGCAGCTGCCGACATAAGTGCTGAGAATCGAACCCTGGACTTCTGCAAGAGCAGCCAGTGCTCTTTACTGCTGAGTCATCTCTCTAGTCTGGACAAAGCTACCTGTATAACCTGAAGAAAGCTGAAGTGAAACTCAGGGTCCTTTGAGCACACTGCTTGCCAGGAGCCATTGCTGTCCCTGATTCGCCTCTGGGAAGGCCTGAGATTTTTCTTGGGTTCTCCCAGGCACTTCTAGTCCTTCTCCATACCTGTTTATCTTGCTCTTGAGTTTCTGGTCTCATCAGTAGTTGAAAAGGCACGATAACTCACTGTAACCCACGATGAGCGACGATGACCCACGCATGCGCAGAGGGCTCAGCTCTGCCTGTTTGGGACTGCCTGTTAGAAAACTCTCGAAGAGCACTGAAACTCCACTGAAACTCAGGTGGTTGTGAGGCTCGGCCCCTCGCTGTTGGAGGAGTCACTTGACCACTGAGGTGATTGCATCCCCTGCTCTTTCCTATGACCCTCCGACCCTCCACCCTCCACTTAGCAGGAGGGATGGGACAACACTGGCCTTTGCAGGCAAGAAAAATATCCGATTTTTCCTCCTTGCTTCCCTTCTTCTTTGTTCCCTCCTTCCGTCCCCCGTCCCCACTTCCCGTTCTGACTCTTGTGTCAACTTGACACAAGCTAGGGTCATCTGAGAAGAAAGAGCCTTAACTGAGAAAAAGTCTCCATCGGGCTGGCTTGTAAGCATGTCTTTAAGGGCATTTTACTGATTGATGACTGGTATGGGGGTGTCCAGCTCACTGTGGTCAGAGCCACCGCTGGGGAGGTGCAGCTCAGTTCTGTAAGAGAAAACAGGCAGAGCCAGTCATAAGGAACAAGCCAGTAGACAGCACTCTTCCATGGACTCTGCTTCAACTCCTGCCTCCAGGCTCCTATTTGAGTTCCTGCCCTGACTTCCCTCAGCAATGGACTGTTAGCTCTAAGATGAAGTAAACCCTCCTTTCTTCCCCAAGTTGCTTTTGGTCATGGTGTATAACGGGACTTTCTTGGCTCACCAGCTCCCAAATGACAACACGGAGACTTTTGTTTATTTATAATAACTCAGACTTTATCTTGCTTGTTCCTAAGTAGCTCTTACAACTTATTAACCTGTTTATTCTAGTCTAAGGTCTACCACGTGGCATGTTTCCTCTCAGTCTCTAGTCCTCCTCCAAGTCTCGCTGGTGAATCTTCCTGTGCCTCCATCTTTCACAGAGCGCCTATCTCTGCCTAGTCTCTCCTTCTGTGCTATAGGTCATCACATTTTTATTAAACAAATCAGAAGGCTGGGGAGGGAATGAATACAAAATACCCAGGCAGGAGATGATCCAATAAAAATAACAATGCCAACACACGGTCTGCACTCAACTCTGCTCTGAAAGCAACTTTGCTTTCAGATGCTGTGATAAACCCCATTGCTGGGATACTATTACTGTACACTGTGTCATGACTGTCGTTGTATTATTCAAATGTTGATTTCTGTCCAGCCCTCCCAGCTGTCACTCTCTCCCTGCTGACACTCGGTCCTTGTGGAGGTGTGAGCCTGTGTGTGTGTGTCTTTAGGCCTGTAGAGGAGGGTGTCGGCGGGTGTGATCAGTTTGAGGGGTATATTCGACTTCCACACCCTCAGGGACTCTTGCCTGAGCACACTGATGGGGGCCAACAGCAAGACAGTGTTTCCACCAAAGTCGCCAGGGTCCTGGCAGCTGGAGCAAGGTAGGCTTGGTACCCATCGGCAAGAAGAAATCAAGTAATAGGGCTGGAGAGATGGCTCAGCAATTAAGAGAACTTCCAGAGGACACAGGTTCAATTCTCAGCACCCACACACAATTCACGACTCTCTATAAGTCCCCCATCTTGGTTTGCCTTCTGCAGGAGCTGCATTTATGTGGTGCTGAGACATGCATGTAGGCAAAACTTCCATACACATAAAAATAAAAGTTAAACAGTACAAGAAATAGTGAGAAGCAGAGAATGTAGACTTTAGCCATTGAGGCCTCATTTGGAAGAAGATCAGTAAAATATAAGGTGCAATGCCCTTCTCCCCCAGGTCCATCTCTGAAGTTCTGATAGGAGGTTTAGCTCTAAGCGGAGAGCAAGAAGTGTGCAGAGCTAAGTCACTCTGGTCAAGGAGCCTTCCTTCTGAGAACTGATGATGTATCATTGTCTCGCTCTCCTACAAGACAGTCTGACAAGTTGTCAGACTGTGTGAAGTCTCTTTCTGGAAGACAAGCTCCCCTCTGGCTGGTGCCAGGCTTCTGCTTGTTCTGCCAGCTCAAAGCAACTGTGAGTGCTCTCCTGTCTTTACTGCTCCTGAGAGCACAGGCTTTCCTGAACCCAGGAGTAGAGTCATATGACACCCCCACCCCATAACAAAGCTAACAGTGGAAGGAGTCCATGCCATGGGCTCCCGTGCCCTCGGTTGGCACCACCACAGGCTGTCAGAGCCCTGCTCTTCCCATTTCTCGTGGTGCATTGGTTCAATAGTCTGCTAGCCAAAGGGGGAGGCACAGTGCTTCTTTTAATTAGGTTAACATTGTAATTAATCTGTGATGTATGTATGGGTGTGAGGGTGTGCCTGAGCACATGTACTTGCAGAGGCCAGAGGAGGATGCCGGCTCTGCTCTATCGCTTCCCACCTTATTCGAGTCTCTTCATGAACCGGAGGCTCAGCTTCTTCTGCAAGGCTTGCTGGCCAGGGACCTGCCAGTCTCTAATCACTAGTGCTGGAGTTGCAGGCACAGGCAGCCATGTTTGGCTTTTTTACGGTGGGTGTTGGGGGTTTAATCTCAAGTCCTCCTTTGAGCACAGCAGGTGCTCTTGCCCTCTGAAACATTCCATAGTCCTTCTTTGGAGAATCTTTGTTCCTCTCAGAAAGGGTACAGAGGCAGTGGTAGTGGAGGAGTGGTTTTGTGTTAGGGGAGATCATGGCTGACAGTAGCTTCTCTTCAGGCTTGGGGAAACGCAAGGAGACATGATTGAACTATTACATCACCTCAACCTGTGGGCATCCAGGTAGAGGAAATCTTGGTGCTGCCAGCAGGGCTCTGACAACCTGTGTGATAGTGCTGACCCAGGGCACAGGGACCCACAGCATGGACTCATTTCCGCTCTTAGCTTTGTAATCGGGGGAGGTCATCTTGCAACAAGTCTGGCAGAAATGAAGATATTCTAAAAAGATACTTGTGTTTCTCAACTTGACCGTTAGACTATTGAAACAATGGACCCCAAAGAAATGGGGACTTCCCTAGGCATCTCATGCTGGGAGAAGGAAAGATCACCAGCCAGAGAGGAAATTTGTCTCTGGGAAGAGACAGTTTGTCGACCACCTTATGGGTGAAGCCCAGACAATGAGGGGTCAATGGCGCCCTTGACTGCACCTTGACCAGGACAGCTTTGATGTGCCCTCTACTTGGCTTTGATTTCATTCTAGGACCTTCGCCCTCTACTTAAGCTTTGATTTCCTTCTGGGACCCTTGTGAGGTTTGCTGGATTCCATTGACCCTCTCCTCAATATGGCCACATTGAGTAAATCTTCTTTTCTGCTTTCTACTATTCATTTGCCGTTTTTTTTTTTTTTTTTTTTTTTTTTATTGAGGATCGATAGCAAGTGCAGACTCACAGCACAGTTTGTGGCCCCCAAGTTTGATAACAATCTGATTTCGGTCATCCGTGTTCAGGAACACCTGTGGCCTCAGTTGTATTGTGGCCAGCCAGTGGCCCGGACCTGCCATACCCCTGTACCTCAAGGGCAGGGATCGATGAGGAGGGCTGGTAGCTTCTGCTCCTTGGTCATCAGAGAAAATTAATGGTCTTTTCCAGATGTACTCAAGACTGCACCATAGTGTTTTGTTTACTTGGGCCATCTGGGATCTTTAAGAAGCTCAAGGCAGTTAGCGGACGAGGCCTGGATACCAGTTCCCAAAGCCAAGAGCAACAACAATCCTGCACCCCCTTTCTCTATGATGCACATATACCCCTCCCAGGCTCTGGCTCCTCTCCTGGCTGTTCCCTCTCCAGAGATCACCTGAAGGGCAGCAGGACCGTTTAAGTGTGGGAGGAGGTACCAGGGGAACACAGTACACTGTTTAGCTAAAAGCATGTCCTGCCTACACACTGCATTCCGGCCACTGTCCTCAAAGCCTCCCACTCCTGAGAGCTGCTTTTTAAACTTTTTTTCCTGTTGCCTCTGAAGCCTGCTCGTATTTTCCCCATGTCTGAGCCTGAAGAAATGCTTTTGATGACGGATGTAGGAGAGGCTCAGGGTGAAGAGGAACTCACTGTGTTTACTGATCAACCCAGGCTACCTGACACAGGCAAATTTGGATCTCTCAGACATATTTGCTCACTACAGAGGGGGCTGTTCCATGTGGAAACTGTACTCTCAAGCCCCACAGCCTGTGGGCACATCAGTGTATGCATGGCTAACATATGCCTGGGCACTCTGGCAACAACATTGGCCCAGGAGGCTGAATTCAACCATATGTAGTGGAACATGGCTGCCATATGCTTTCTCGGCAACATTACGGAAGCTGCTTCAACCTTTCTCACAGTAGAAGCACAGGCTAGCTGGCAGCCATGCACACCAAGGGCTGTGTTTTGCAAAGATATACGTGCACACTTATTGAGGTGAAATTCACACTTATACAATTAGCTTTTTAAAGTGCACAATTTGGTGGCCTTGGGTGCATTAACAACATCATGAAGCTACCATCTTTCTCTGATTTTTAAGATTTTTGTCACCTCAGAGAACACACTGTACTCAACTAACAGTCCCTCCCATTTCTCTCCCCCTCTTATTTCTTAGCAACCACTAATCTGTTTTGTTTCTATGAATTTGCCTATTCTGAATATTTTATATATTAGAAGCACACGGTGTCTGGCTTCTTTCATTTAGCGTGTTGTCTTCAAGGTCTTCAGGGTCTGCCTTTTCATCTTTCCATTTATTTGCTTGTTTATTGAGACATGGTCTCACTCTGTAGCCTAGGCTGGTCTTGCACTTATAGCAATTCTCCTGCCTCAGCCTCCTAAGTGTTAGGATTACAGATTACAGCTACAGAGCTTGACCGGCTCTCTCTTTTCTTTTTAATATTAAAAAAAAAAAGTATCTTTATTTTAAGTGTGTGTGCATGTGTGTGTGTGTCAGAGAGACAGACACACATACACATACAGAGGGGGAGGGGGAGGGGAAGAAGAGGGAGGAGGAGGAAAGGGAGAGGGAGGGAGAAAGGGAAAGAGACAGGGAGGGGGAGGGAGGGAAAGAGAGAGAGAGAGAGAGAGAGAGAGAGAGAGAGAGAGAGAGAATGAATGAAAGGTTGTGGGAACCCTGGCACTGGTTATAGGAGGTTGTGAGCCACCTGATGTGGGTGCTTGGAATCAAACTTGTCTGAAAGAGCAAACAGTAGCTAACCTGCTGAGCCATCTCTCCAGCCCCTTCCTTTCTGTTTGTGGTTGAATACTATTCTACTGTACATCTAGGTAACATTTGCTCATTCATCTGTGAATGGACATTCTGGTTGCCTCTACCTTTTGGCTCTTGTGAGTTGTGTGTTAAAAATGTGTGTGAACAGGTATTTGTTTAGGTCTCTGTTTCCAATTCTTTGCGGTATATTTACACTTGGAGTGGAATTGTGGGTCATTGGCAATTCTGTTAACTCTTTGAGGGATCCATACTTCCTTCAGTCCTCAGAGTATGGGACAGACATGTTTAGTAAATTAACAATTGTTGTTACTGTTATCTTCAGAAGCAGAAACAGGCTTAGCACGTACAGTGATTTCATTAAGAATATTCTAAATGACCAATCAGAATGAGACAAGGGCTTCCAATTCATAGTGACTGAACCAGAAGCAAATGGCAGAGTAGACTTCCAACTCCTGGTTCATGCAGCCAGTCTTCTTGGCACTCAGTCCTCAGATTCCCCAGGGACTCGTGGAGAGAAGCCAAGCTGCACCCCCCACTGAATCTTCTGCAGGGTCCATCAACCCATTAGAACCTTAAGCTTGTCCAGAGGTTGGAATGTTGCAGGTCCAGAGACTAATTACAATTTATGTGGGGTTTTCTTTCTCTCCCTTCTCAGCCGTTCTTTTTCTACCTCTGTGTTTGATCTACCATCCTCGAGATTGTCAGGTGAAATCCTTTTAAGTTCTGCACACAGCTGTCATCTGCCACCTCTATCGCTAAGGGTGTCATTGGAGGCCGATGGCTGAGTTTCCCCTGCTTTGCTGTAACCTGTCTATCAGATGCTGTCACCAATGTATTTGAAAAGGGTCTTGGTTTATGACTTTGTTATGTCTCTAGAAAAGCTTCATGAAATTGGAAACTCATTGGAACGTGAAATTTGAGGTAACCTAAGACTGTATTCTGGGGTTATTGTCACTCATACTTGGCTCCAGAACAAACTATCTCTTACCCCTTTGACATGAGAATTTTACTTTTTCTCCTTTCAACAGATCTAATCCATGTGACCCAAGGAAAGAGACAGGATACCTAAGGAGAGAGCCTTTCACTGCCTTTCTCTAGGGCCTTCACTGTTGTAGCCTGGACACCAGGCAGAGCATCACTGATTGCAGTACCAGCTGGCTGAGCAAGCGTGCCCCCAGAGTGAGCCTCCGTGTCATCTTTTCAGCAACCTTGGTCTCCTTCCTTGGTCCCCATCTGCAGGAGTTGCTGCTTGGAGCCTCCCCTTTGAGCAGCCAGGAGAGAGAGAGAGAGAGAGAGAGAGAGAGAGAGAGAGAGAGAGAGAATGAATGAATGAATGTGTCTTGGGGTAGGGGAATCCAGAGGCTGGCCTCTTCAGGAAGATCTGACAGCTTCTCTCTTCTCATCTGGGAACCTGAGTGAGTGTCTCACACCTGCATCCATGGTGTTATCCAGCCATCTCCTGGGGTGGAGGAGTGGAAGGGGGTGACCCAAGCTTTGCCCTGGCTTCAGAGGGCAGGATCTGAGGCTCAGGGAGTTAAGCATACATCACCAGAAAGGCCACTCAAGTTCCTGGCTGCGGCTCCCTGACAGCCCTATCCTCTTTCTCCTTCCTGCTCTATCCTTCCACAGGACAAACAGGATCCCAGGAAAGAAAGGTGGCCAATTTAGTGGGGAGAACTAGATGCTTTGAGGTTTGCTCTTGCCTCTGGGGAAGACTGGTTGGAATTTCTAATCTTGGAGTGGATCTAGCTAACTCCAGCCAGGAAAGAGAAGCCATTCTGATAGGAGGGAGGAAGGAAGGTGCAGTGGGGGACCGGCTGTCTGAGGCGATTTGATACTCACTGGTTTGTGGCTTTAACCATCATGCCAACATCCACACACCTGTCCTTCCACCCCACCCTCCTTCTTGTTAAAATCCTTTGGTTTGATGGCTTCAAACAAGGGGTGGCCATCCCTGGATTTTATGCCTCTGAAAATGCCATGAGGAGTTGGCAGCTTTGATTTGCCTTGTTTTTCTCCAAAGAAAAGATGGGGAAGAATTCAGGGTCAACCCAAGCCTGGGACACCCCCTACCCTCTACTTCCAGCACTCACGCAGGCTTTGGCCCTTTTCTGCTGCTTCCTCCTGTTCCTAAAGCCACGTAAGTCAGAATGGGGTCTGGTGAAAGGGGCCTGGTGAAGAACATCTATTACCTTGGAAAGGACAGGCAGAGTGATTGGCAGGGGCATCTGTGAGGCGGGCCAAGTTCTAGTCCTCCCCCTAGATAGAGGTTCTGAGAGGTCTGATGCTTTCCTGGCACTGTTTGTTTGTAACTGTGCGTCCTACCACTGTAAGCATGCTGTTATACCTCCCAATTTAAAGAAAAGCAACCTGGCTGAAGGAGCAGATGGGAGCCAGACACTGCGGTGCACACCAGCAGTCAGAGCATGCAGGAGGTAGGGGTGGAGGCTAACAAGTTCAAGGCCAGGCCTGCCTCAAAATAAATGAGTAGAATGTTTGAGTTCAGTCTCGCCTCTTCTGCTTGTTTGTCATGTTTTCACAGGGTAGTTGACCCCTGATTACCAGTTTCCACATCTTTCTAAAGTGGAGTCAACAAGACCATCAGGGTTGTTGTGAGCACAGAGGGAAAACTTGGATTTTTGTCTCTGCCTTGTAAAGGGCAAAGCAGGATCCACATGGAAACTTGCCTTCCAGCTGAGGGAAGGTCAATGGCTGAGCTACACTTGGGAGAGGTGGTGGAAGTTGCCTAAGGCTTCCCAAACAAGTGAGTATAAACAGAGAAACTAAACAACAGGGATCTAGTTTACTCAGGTCTAGAGGCCAGATGTCTGAAAGCTAGTTACTGATAGAGGGGTTGGCTGCAAGGCTCCTGGGAGAATCTTGCCTTGCTTCCTTCTAGCTTGGAGGGGCTCCCATCGCTCTTTGGTATCTCTTGGCTTCAGTTTGACTTGAATACAGCTGAGAAGATCCAATTTCCAAGTAAACTCAGGGACTTCCGCATCAATTTGTGGGGGACACAATTAAGAAAACGCAGACCCTGAGCTACTTCTACCATTTTATCATTGAGTATACTGGCTTCTCAGCTGGGAGGAAAATTAGGTAGAAGCATAAACTCCCTGACTAGATTCATAAGGTGAAAGATTACTGTGATATTGTTGCCATCCTTATTTCTCAGATAGGGAAACTGAGGCTGGGAAAGAACATTCGGTTTACTAGGTGCTAGTGTGAGTGGTTTCTTGGAGAATGAGAGGTGTCAGTGTTCAGTGGTACATCCTGAGTCTCAAATTCAACACAGTCCATAAGGTACCTTAGGGACCAGGTTAATTCCTGGCCCCCAAGGGAACTGAAGAAGGAAAGATCAACTGTAGGTGAAAGTAGAAGCCAAGGACTAGGTGTGGTAGCACATGCCTTAACTCCCAGCTCTTGGGAAGCAGAGGCAGTATCTGTGAGTTCAAGACCACCTTTTCTGCATAGTGAGTTCCAAGACATCCAGAGACACATAGTGAGAACCTATCTCAAACCAACCAACCAACCAAACAAACAAACAAAGAAAATAGAAGTCAAACCTCTCACTGTTCTTGGAGGTTACTAAGATGCTAAGTCTTTGAGGCAAGGGACAGGGCTACATCATTCTCCAAGAGGCTTGCATCTGACAGACCTGAATCGGATTCAGGTTCAAGTCTCTGCTTCACCACCATACAGTACCCAGCCCTAACCCTCAAGTACCCAGACCCAAGCTGGGCTGTGACTTAGGTTGTGGTGTGGGTATTAACGTCTCTGTTGGATTGCCAGTAAATGGCTGACCTGTCCATATTGTCTCCCTCTCACTGAGAGTTCCTCAGAGACCCATATCTGGTGAACACTCAGCATAGCCTGCTGCTCAGGGATGCACAGAAGTACTAACAGGGCTTGAGGGGCCGAAAGAATCAGTTTTCCTATTCCCAGAACAGAGCTTATTTCTTTCTGGTAGACATCCCCTATCCTGAACCTGCTACCCAGTTCCTCCATAGAGCCTGGCTCCCCAGAAAGTGAAGACCAGTCTTCTTTTTCCTAGTTCTTTTCCTGGGCCTCAGCTGCAGCTGTCTGGCTCTGGTCATAGCTCCTTTTGCAAGGAAAGGAAAAATGTAGTGTGTTTGTTTGTCAAACAACCTTGAATAGAACCTTTCAGAAGGACCTTTACCGAGCTGTCGGGCAGCCAGCTATGTCACCTGCCTTGGAGAAGTTGTCTCTTCCAGCCGTTTCCTCCCAGTAGGTCATTGGCCTTCAGAAGGACTGAAGATATCCCTATATGTGTGTTTTGTACTTACTTGCACTGGGTTGGATGGATCCCAAGGGGCCATAGTTGAGGGATCTGAATCCTAGAAGCCCTTTGGATCAACCACTCACAAATTTGACTCAGAACCATACAGTTCTCAAATCTGAGCAAGTCAGAACCCCCTGGAATATGCTTACAATGGGAAATGCTGAGCCTCGTCTCCACAGCCTCTGCCTCAGTGAGTCTGGGGAGGAGAAGGGTAGCTTACATTTTTCCTCCTCCTTATGTGTGTGTACATAAGTGTGTGAAGGTGTGTGTACAACCTAGGGTATCATTTCACACATCTTAGTTAGGGTTTCATTGCTTTGAAAGGACAACATAGTCAAGGAAACTTATGAAGAAAAATTGGGGCTGGCTTATAGTTTCAGAGGTTCTGGCCGTTATCATCATGGAGGGAAAGAAGGCAGCATGCAGGCAGGCATGGTGCTGGAGTTCTACATCTTGATCCAAAGGCAGCAGATTCTAATTCCATATCAAGTGGAGCTTCGGCATAGGAGACCTCAAAGTTGGCCTATATAGTGACTTCTTCCAACAAGGCCACACCCATTCCAACAAGGCCACACCTACTCCAATAAGGCCACACCTCCTAATAGTACCATACCTTATGGTCAAGCATGGAAACACATGAATCTATTGGGCCAATTCTATTCAAATCATCAGGTGTGTTCTGTCCATCTTTTTTCTGTTTTGAAAAGGCATTTCCCTGGTTAGGTAGTTTAGTCTGACTGGCCAGTGAGCCCCAAGGATCCATGTATCTACTTCCTTGAACTTGGGAGGCTGGTGGTCAATGCCAATCTTGAAGTTGGCATCAGTTTACAGACTGGATACCACAATTGGTTTCAGTGACCATGGAAATATTGACATTTTGGGAACCATATCACCACAGTACAACAGACAGCAAGCTAAGTATTTGCTGTATTCTCCTATTTTGCCATCTGGTTGGTTGCTCAAAGTAGGCACTTGTGATGCACTATAGAAAGCTGCTTATGGTGGGTTTTCTCAGTATTGATGGCAGGGGTGCATGTGGCCCTAGGGAAGTGGATGGCTGGCAGTAGGTACCAGGTTGGTCTGGAATTCTGTCAGATCAACATCCAAGGCTTCCTCAAGTCTGAGAGATACAGTGATAGATGACTAAGTCTGGCTAGGGAGACCATTCATATTGGTATTAGTTGGGTGCTCAGTATTGAGGCTTCCACAACAGATGCCATTGATGGCCTTGGCATCCCCAGGAAGGCACAATCAGAGTATTCCATGGTGGGGTGGATGGTGAGACTGATACAAGAGAACTCAACTGTATCTGGAAACCAATAGTCTGGGAACAGAGACATCCTGCTCAGATTTCTTGTAGTCATCAACGGAGATGTTCGTCAGAGGGTTGTGAACCCAGAGCCTGTTCTCTCACCAAAGCTGTGGAAACCAAGAAGCCCCAAAGAGCTGTGCATTGCTCAGAAGCTTATGAATTCTGTCTAAGATGACATTAGTGACTTCCTTGCCCACCATGTAGCCACAATGGGTGTAGTCATTGGCAGCTTTCCTTGCCTGTGATGAGCTTCTTTAGACAGATGACAGTAGTCACCAGTGCAAGCTTCATCAATGACTGTGGGCTCCAAGTCTAAAAGCATTGTCCAGGAACACACTAGCACCTGTCTATCTGCAGAAGGTACTATCAGGCTAGCTGCCATGTTCCAGGCAGTATAATTCCCAGCAGGCATTGCAAATCTGGACTTCAACCTAGCCAATAGGGAAAGGGATACACTCCCACATGGTGGCTCCCGGTCAGAAGATGAAGGTGACAGAGGCAGACAGTGGGTCCCAGTTACTGTCCCTGAAAAGAGTCAATGTAATACAGTTCAGAGCTCTGGGGACCACACCTTGTACAAGCCCTGGTCCAAGGACTCCTAAATACAGAGCTTCAAGAACTCATCCACAAGGTTCCTAGTCAAGATAGGGTGGGCTCATGAATCTGTCTTTCCACCATTGTGGGTGATTCCCCACGCCTTGGTTGTACATTGTTAGCTCAGTATAACCCAAAGGCTTATTGGAGGGTACCCAGGATGAAGGCTATAAGCCCATATAAGACAAGGGCAGAATCAAATAGATGTCCTTCTCTGGGTTTGCCTTGATTTGTGGTTTTGGGGACACTGATTGGCATGCCAGGCAGGTGCTTTCTCCCAGAGAAGCACCTCAGCCCTGAGTACCTGGGTGTTTAGTAGTAGGCAGCATGGAAGACTTTGTCACTAGCTGGAAGCTGGGGCTTTTACTATTGGGTGATCAGTTAGTTGTAGATGGTGGTCCTGGTCACAGCATGGGACTTTGCTTGGCCTGATTCAGGGATGTTTCCCACTTTCCATAAAGGGCCAGAGTTAAGATTGGAGGCTGTGACAGAGAGTTCTTTGATCCTTAAAATTCCTCTCTCTCATTCAAATGTGTAGAATAATGCAGTGCCCCTTTGAGGCAGAACAGGAACTGGAATCCTAATTAGCATCCCCAAACTCTTTGTCCTATTAGGTAGGGGACACTTTTAAGCAAATTGTCCTTTAATCAGAACAGTGCATGGCAGCAGTCTCTGGGGGAGAGCAGACTGCACGGAGGTGGAGGTGCAGGTGCGGAGGCCCTGAGGGGTTTATAGGGCAGGAAAGGAGACTTTGGGGAAGATGGAAGACTCCATATTCAGGCCTGCTCTTCTGCAGTCTCTAAGACTTAGAGCCTCAGAGGTAAATTCAAGGAAGTTGGTATGTTTATCTCCTTAGCAGGAGTTTCCCAAATGCTAACAGTGAAGTCAACTCTCCCCCTATATGGCTTCTCACCTGAGGTTTTTGTGTTATTGGCCCAGACCCTAATGACAGATTAAAAACAGGGGGCATGAAGTAGCCTCTTGAATTTCGGAGTACCACAGTAGCCGGAGAATTGAATCAAGCTGATCTGAGCCTTCTTCAAGGTTTTCTGAGAGCTGGCTACATGGGGTGACAAAGAAGCCCTCAGTCTGGCTGTTTTAGTTCTGAGTCCTGGGAAAATGTCCAGAGAGATAAGAAGAGGGATGATTTGGATCACCCATTAGTCTTCTTTTCAGAGGTCACCCAACTGCTGCTAGGAATTTTGAGGGGCCATAGATCACTCTAACTGCTTCATAGCTGGCAAAAGGGGTGATGTAGAAAAGGGAGCAGTTAGGGTACCTCAGAGGGAGCCATGATAAAACTAAGCAGATGATAAAGATCCAGACCACAAGACAACCATATGCTGACAGAATGCATCCTTAGAGTGTGTGGTGTGAGTAGGTAGCATCTGTAACAGAAAGAAATGAGACTGCCCAGGCATGGTGATGCACCCTGTCTAAGCTGGGGTTTCCAAAGCTGAGATAAAACACCACAACCATGGTAGCTTATAAAAGGAAGCATTTAACTGGAGGTTACTTATATTTCCATCATGACGGGTCACATGGTGGCAGGCAAACATGCATGGCACTGGAGCAGTAGCTGAGACTCACATCTGATACACAAGTTGCAGGCAGAAAGTCAAGAAGACTGGGCCTGGCGTGGGCTTTTGAAACCTCAAGGCCAACTCCTTGTGACACACCTCCACCAACAAGCCACACCTCCTCATCCTTCCTAAATAGTGCACCAACTGGGAACATTCAAATATATGACCCTATGGGGGTCACATTTGAACCACAAGTACCTTTAATTCCAGCATAGAAAGGAAGATCTCTGAATTTGAGGGGCCAGCCTCATCTACATAGTGAGTTCCAGGATAGCCAGGAATATATAGAGAGTCCTTTTCTCAGAAAAACAAAAACCAAACAAACCAACCAACCAACCACCAGTGAGACTGTTAGTACTGTTGTGACTCTTACTGAGAGTGTAGTTAAGAACATAGAAACAGTCAGGAGCTGCTTTGCCCTCATTAGAGAACAGGCCAGATAACTACCTAACAAACTCCTTCTCATATGTGTTAGCAAGACTGATGCCATTTGTCACTGTCAGCTGTAACAAGATGTAAGGTCATTGATTTGGTGGAAGAACTATAAACATTCTTCTTTGGCCAGTATAAGTTCAGAATTGGCCACCAGGCCATCAGATCTCCTCTATTACAACTTGTAGGGAACATTAAGAGACAGAGTTAATGAGAAAAAAAAATGTAACATCATGATTAACCTAAGTTTTGCTTAGTAAGGTGAAATTTAATTACACAGGGCACACCTTGATGAAGTGGACAGAACAGGAGTGTGCCTCTGCCTAGAGTGGTCCTTGCTAAGACATTCACTCCAAGGGCTAGAAGGAGTCTAGCCCAGCAGGCTGGGTGGTGGATGCAGCTAATAATGGTGCAGGTGCCTTAGAATTGAGCATTTGAAACCAAAGGGACAAGGTTGTCCTGCATGTGCTTGGAAATTGTGACAGCTTCATCCATCAAGGGGCTTTAGCTGCTTGCAAGACTGGGAGCTGTGGAAAGGTAGAAAACACTAATTAGCTTCTGCTTCCATCTAGATCTGAAGGATCGGTAGCCCTCAGAGGTTCTGTGTCAAGTGAAACTTTAAATCTGCCCTTAGCAGAAAGTGTAGGGAAGAGTCATGTGGCTGATTGAGAATGGCTACCTTGTATCTCATAGGGTTTTGCTGTCCCTGGGCAGGAATAGAAGACCCAGGATATTAGGCAGCTCCCAGAATCAGGGGTTCAATACCAGGAGCCCTTATTGTATGATAGGTGCAGGGATCTGGGCTCTCACAGTGAAAGAAACTGGGCTCCAAGAGAAAGGCAAAAGGCTAGATGTGAGAAAAGGAGCTTGAGTACAGATACACACACACACACACACACACACACATACACACATATACACACATACACACATATACACACATACACACATATACATATGCACACATATACACATACACACATATACACACATACACACATACACACATATATACACATACACACATATACACACATACACACATATACACACATACACATACATATATACATACATATAGTCCCACAGCTCTGAGCTTGAGCAGGAGCAAGACCACGTCACAGGAGCTATCCTGTGACCCCTGCTGAAATGGGAGCCAGGCCAGGCTAGGCTGCCTACCAGAAAGAGGTCAGAGAGGGGCCCTTGGGGCTCCTGGAGCCTGTTGACACAGCTCACCTTTCCACCCTAGCATCTTTCAGAAACCAGCTAGGCCTGGATAAGTCATTTGGGAAGTGTCTGAAGCCAGAAGAAAAAGTCAATAGCCGGGAACTGGGAGAGCCATTAACTTTTCCACCCTCTGTCCCAGCACCTGGCTTCCACAGGGGAAACTCATGGGCCACCTCTGCCTCTTTGACCTTGGTGCCTGGCTGGACCTCCTGACTCCACTGCTTCATCTCAGGCATCAGAAGGCAACTGTGAATCAACTCAATCAAAGCCTAACACCCTACCCACCCTGAGTCTCCAGCCCTCATGAAACCCCAAGTTTGTGAGCAGAGCCTCTGCACATTCCTGTCTGAGAACAGAAGGGGTCGCGATGGGTTCACAATTAATTCCCTGGAGCAGAGAGATGCCAGAAGAATGTAAGGCCCAAGCAGATCTTGTATAATGGCTGCGAGCTGAGGATCTGGCTCAGGGTTTCGGCATCTGGAGTGGAACTGACAAGGTTTAGAAGGCAGTCCCTTCCACCCTTCCATTCACTCAGTCAGCAAGATTGTGCAAAGCAGCCCCAGATTGGGCGGTGTCAAGGACAGACATGTTGGCCCCTAGGAATCCTTTCTTTTCTGGGGCTCAATCCCTGAGAAATTCTTATTCTTCCCCAGGGTCCCAGAATGCCAACTTGCCCCTCGTACCTCGATAAGTAGTAATTATTTCTATGGAGAGAGAAAAAGAAGCTCATCCGTGTAAAGTCCATAGAAACTGCATCCACATGCACAGTAAGAGCCAGTTGCCACCACTGCTGCTGTCCGTTGCCAACACTGAGAGTTCTGGTATCTTGGTCTGTCTGGAGCAGCTCCTCTAAGATCCTGAAGAATCTGGTTACATCAATAGTTTCAAAACATGTGTATTCAGATTGCCTGTGGTACCCTGCCTCCTCAGATTGGGATTAGAAGTTCTCTGTCCAATCTCAGTGACTTTGAATTTCTAACAGGCATTGCTGGTGAACCCAAAGCCTGAGACATTGTATGGAACCAGGCCATTTATTTCCACTTTGGACTTAGGAACATAGCTTTCTGCCCTGTTGCTTCCATCTCTCAGGATTAGCCCAAGAGCCCTGTTACCTTATAGAAACACAGTTGAGGAAGGATTTGCATGCATTTGCATAGAGAAGAGCATCTAGAAGGAATGTAGCCATTACAATAAAGGAGTACCACTTAATGAGAGTGGCTGCAAACAAGACTTTGACTACATAATCTCAGCTTCCTGCACTTGTCAGACTGGAACTGAAGGTGGCCCTGGGGACTTCCACTACCCCTTAGCTCCTCTTGTTCACTCCAGCAGGCCACCTCCTACATTATGGCAGCCCATGGCCATCAATGCCACCTTTCCATGCTGCCTAGATCACAAGGCTGCTTTTGGAGGACTTTTGTTTTCTGATCCTGCTTAAGCATCCATTGGGCACTGCACTGTAAGTCAACCCCGGGCCCCTCACCAGGGGTAGGGGGAAGTGAGGAAAAAGGAAGAGGAAACAGCATCACAGGTGGTGGGAGGAGGTGATACGAAGTGATATTTCTTTTGGCTGATGGCAACAGCCACATTTAGTGACTCCTCTTGTTGCTGTAGTAGCTATTATTAATCATATTAATAATAACAATCATTAATAATATATACATTATACATGACAATATTATTTATATAACATAGTCTATAGGTTATGTTAAGGTTATATATTAATATAGCATTATATATATAACAGTATATATTATTAATATACCAATTACAGTAAAATAATGCTTGATATAAACCACTTAAGGGAGGAACAATTTACTTGGCCTGGTGCATTTAGAGACTTTAGTCTGTTATGTTGAGGATAGTGTAGTAGAGAAAGAAGCTCCTATCCTGGTGGCCAGGAAGCAGAGAGAATTCTGTGACCCGCCTTCTCCTTTCCCTGCTTGATTCCATCTGGGTCCCCAGCCCATGGAATAATGCCACGATTTCAGGGCCACTCCATTTCTTAGTCCTCTCTGGAAACCCTCTCACAGAGCAGTCTAGACATGATACTTTATCAATCTCCTAGTCGCTTCTCAATCCAACCAAGTTGACTATCGGGTTACAACCACACAATCACGAAGAAGTCAACCCCCCCCCCCGATAATGCTATAGAGAGGTGTGGTCTAAAGCAGCTCTACAGCCAACATGCCTACTCTGTATCAGTCAGTCCTGGCATCTGAGGCCCACAGAGGCCCCAGAAAACGTCATGAGAGACTGCCAGAGGGAGCTGCTACCGTACTTGAAATCCATGTGGAGGTGACACCTGCTGAGCATCCCTGTCCAGAAAAGTGAGCAGCTGAGCCCCACAGAAGAACCAGGCTGGAGAGGTGTCTGCTGTAGATGCTGCAGGAACAAACTGAGAGGCTGAGGGCTGGGAGAAGATACCTCCTGTCAGGGACACAACTACTCTATACTTCCCTGCCTTCTTGTGACTACCTCATGGTCATGGGATTAATCTAGCCAACTGGGCTATCAGATGCTAAGAAGCATGTCCAGGCCCAGCCTCTAAAGGTCCCTACCCACAATTGTTCTTTGAGATTTCTCCTCCTATTCTGAGAGCCAGGGAAGGAAGATGGCGGAGCCACAGACTAGAAAGAGGCTGGATGCCAGACCCTGCTTGGAAGACAGCTGCTTGCCAGTTAGGAAAACCTGTTTTGAACGTTATATGAGCAAGAAATAGATACCTCTCCTATTTGAGCTGAGCCTTGCTTACTTTTAGGTTTCTTTTATTATAGCAGTTGCTTACATCTTAACTGAGGCTAGGAATACGTAGGGTGTGAAGGAACCTAACCCTGACGGACCTTGACTAAGGGCAAAGGAGAGAGCAGAGCAAAGCCTGGGGCCCTAGAAGGGAAACTTTCTTCTTCATATCTTTTATTTATTCTTTGATTATTATACATGCATACAATGTATCCTGACCACAACGTTCCTCAATTCCTTATTCCCCCATCATGTCACCTCCCACATCTGTGTGATCTCGTTGGCTTGACTTTGTGCGGTTATAACCACAATGGCGGTGAGTCCCTGAGAGCAATGGCCACATCATGTCCAGAGCACAGTGCTTCACGGCCCTCCACCTCATTCTCTGGCTTCCATTCGTCCTCTCTTCCGTGATGTTCCTGGAGACTAGAGTGTGAGGATCGGACCTCCTGAGTGCCAGTCCTGATTTCCCCCTTTGCAACACCTCTACTTGCACCCGGTTTTCTTACTGCTTCCCCTGTTTTCTGCCTGGAGGAAATCCTCATCACCTCTGTGAAAAAGAGGTATAGAGACTTTCCAGAAATGCCAGTCCCAGGGAGGGAACAGAGGCAGGTTCAAATGCTAGCTGGCTGGAGGCGGCTGCTTTCATATTTGTAACAATAAATGTTAAACAAATCAGTCACTTTTCAGGGTGGCTTCTCAGGGGAGGTTTCATGGTCAATGCCAAGAGCCTTAGCTGAGGGTCTGAGGGCTCTGCGCATGTCAAGGAAGAGTTAAAAGCCAGCACACACAGATCTAAAGAGAAATGGAGCCAAATGAACTACAAAGCCATTTGTGACCTTGAGAAAAATGGAAGTCAAAACCAAGCCAGCTTGCATGCCTGAGGGGACCAGGAGTTTAATTAGCACTGTGCCTGCAAGTTTGCAGACTCTAGTGACATGACATTTAAAGGTACAGTGTCTGCTGAGCTATGGCCTCTGAGGCAGCACAGATGTTTCTAGAACAGGTTCAAGGGTCTTCGTGGAGTATTCCATGCTGGCTTCCCCCTCCCCTTCTGGCTACAGACAAACGGTAGGGTACAGTGACTGTGTTCTGGCCTCTTCAGGACCTTCTTGAAGGACCATTTCCAGTCTCAGCTCTAGAGTTTAGTCAACCATAAGCTGATGCAAATCATGAATTTCCTGTACAGAAATGTTCTGACTTCTGAAATGTCAGTGAGAATTTCTGGAAAGAAGCTGTGCCTGCAGACACTAATTGGCCGATTAAGCTGGAGAAATGGCTCAGCAATTAAGAGCACTGACTGCTCTTCCAGAGGTCCTGAGTTCAATTTCCAGCAACCACATGGTGGCTCACAACCATCTGTAATGGGATCTGATCTGGTGTGTCTGAAAACAGCTACAGTGTACTCATATTAATACCTAAATCTTAAAACTGCAGTAATTTAGATGGTGTCTTAGTTAGAGTTTTACTGCTGTCAACAGACATCATGGCCAATGCAAATCTTATAAAGAAAAACATTTAATTGGGGCTGGCTTACAGGTTCAGGGGTTCAGTCCATTATCATCAAGGTGGGAGCATGGCAGTGTCCAGCAGGCATGGTGCAGGAGGAGCTGAGAGTTCTACATCTTCATCTGAAGGCTGCTAGTAGAAGACAGACTCCCAGGTATCTAGGATGAGGGTCTTAAGCCCATACCCACAGGGACACACGTACTCCAACAGGGCCACACCTTCTAATAGTGCCACTCCCTGGGCCAAGCATATACAAACCATCCACAGAGGGGTTGGAATGTGACTGGTCCAGAGACTGCTTCACTTCATTTTGAGTTAGCCCCATGAATAGCCACTCCTTGACCCCTTCAGAACACTGTTAAGAGATAAAAGCCTTTTGGGATCTACTAACCTAGCAGACTAGTAGCTTCTACCAAGCCCAAACCTAAGAATAGTGTAGGCCTATAGGAGAGATTCCCTATCTCTATGTTAGTGCTTCTCTGATGCTCTCAGCAGTGTATTTTAAAATTGCCTTCTTTTACGACTTTCTTTGTACTGTGAAAAGTTCATAAAAAACAAAACAATCGAAGACTTCATGAAATTGCTTCCACACTGGAGCATGGAATTTGGGGTAACCTAAATCTGTGTTTCTGGTCCATGGTCACTCAAATTTGACTCTAGATTACACTATCTTTTACAGTTGTGTTTGTTTGTTGGTATGTGTGTGTGTCTGTGTGTCTCTGTGTTAGTGTGTGTGTGTGTGTGTGTGTGCGTGTGCGTGTGTATTACCAATAGGAAGGGTAGAGGCTGAAGAATCAGGAAGAACTTTCCAGAAGGCAATTGACACAACATGTCAGAGCTCATCATGCTGGACACTGGCCGCCGAGGTAGAAGGCAGAGGAAAAGCTCCATCATTTTCCTGTGTAGGAAGAAGAGTCTTTCTGTATGCGTGATTCCGGGGCCAGAGTGTTGCCTTCTGGCTTCCCCTCTGCTGCTGGGGCATCTGTAGTGAGCCTGTGTTACTGGCCAGTGGCTCCCCTTCTCTCTCTGGTTGTCAGATCTCTTAACTCTGTTCCGCTTCAGTTTTCTTGAAACATACCTGCAAGTTTCTTTTCATGCACTCTGCTTTGTGTACATGTCATGTCTGCTGTTTGTATGTCTCACAGACTAGATTTCTCTCCACAGTCTGCTTCTGCTCCCTTCATTTTCTTCTTCCCCTGTAGACATCTCAGGTTGTTCACTTTTCTTCTCGATTTTTCTTCCTTGTGTTTGCCCTTCTCCTTTCCTACTTGTCAAGACTTGGCTTTCCTCTCCAGGATCTTCTTGTGGTCCTTGTCCAGATTTTGCCTGGTGATGCCCACCTTGCTGGGGTGGATGCCCACATGGACAGTTGTGCCATTAACCTTCTCTGGCTGGACTCACTCAGTATTGACGACATATTTCTTCCTGTACACTTGGACCACTTTGCCAATCCGCTGGCCTTTGTAGTGCCCTCAAACAACCTGAGCCTCATCATCCTTTCGAATGGGCATAGACCGAACATTATCCTTCTGTCTCAGCTCTTTGGAAAGAGGGGAAGACATGATCTTCTTCCGAATGTGAGAAGGTGCGTTGAAATGCTGTTTGTGGTTCTTGCTTCGGTAAGAAGTCACGAAGGGACTGAACTTCATTTTGGCAGCTGCGATCCAGCGATGGCCTGATGTTTTGCTTTTAACCACTGTGACAAACACCAAGGAATCCCAGATTAAAGGAGGAGAGCTGTATTCTGGTTCAGGCGTCACCGTTTTCAGTCCATGGTGGCTGGCTGGCTGACTTCATTGCTCTGGACCTGAGTTGAGGCAGAGTATCATGGTGGTGGAACATATGTAGGAGGGACCTGCTCACCACAGCATCCAGTGCAAGAGAAGAGAGGCTGGGGTGGGGGAAGGCATCTAGGAGAAAAATCTACTTCTCAGGGATTTCCCCCATGGCCTACTTCCTACGACTACACAGCAGGCAACTCCTGTTAGACCTTTGCCTATGAATAGATGGTGGTTGGCATGCTCAGGATCCAGCTATCTCTCGGGAGCCTTACCAGCTGGTGACTAAGCCTTTACTCAACACATGGATCCTGGCAGACACTTTGTGGTGGTTTGAGTAGGGATGGCCCCATAGACTCGTGGGTTTGAGTACTTGGTTCATAGGGAACAGCACTATTAGGAGGTGTGATCTTCTTGGAGTAGGTGTGGCTCTGTTGCAGGAGTCGTGTCTATGAGCTTTGAGGTCTCAGAAGCTCAAGCCAGTTCACTTCCTGCTGCCTGTGGATCCAGATGTAGAACTCTCAGCTCCTTCTTCAGCACCATGTCTGCCCGCCATGATGATAATGAACTTAACCTCTGAAACTGTAAGCCAGCTCTAGTGAAATGTTTTTCCTCCATAACCATTACCATGGTCATGGTGTCTCTTCACTGCACTAAAACCCTAAGACACTTTGAATACAAACATGGTACCTCCATATTGATGCACACATTTTAATATTTCTCCTTTGTTATTAATAATTCCTTCATATGTACCGTCTAGTTATGAATTTTCTTTTCAACCAAGTCTGATTTTTTTTCTAATTTGGACTTTTTATCAGATTTTAAATTTTAACCAGTATTTCTCTCGCTTCTGTAATGTCTGCTTAGTTCTTTCCCAAACATGCCTGGTGAGTTTTGGTAATATGATACCATACTCCCGCTTGTCTTTCCATTGGTTCAAGTGTATCTAAACATTTAATATGATGCAACTTTATATTCTCTACCCGACAATTTCTTTTTAAAAATTTGTTGACAAAGTTTACCTTTGTGTTTTCAATATCATATCTATTTACCATATATTTTCTTCATTTTAAAAAAATCTAGATAAGCACTTTTTAAAATGCAGTGCTTTTGTTTTTTGTTTTATTTTGTTTTTCAAGATAGGGTTTCTCTGTATAGTCCTGGCTGTCCTGGAACTCACTCTGTAGACCAGGCTGGCCTGGAACTCAGAAATCTGCCTGCCTCTGCCTCCTGAGTGCTGGGATTAAAGGCGTGCACCACCACTGCCCGGCAAAATGCACTGTTTTTATTATTTGAATTTCATGTATTTTGGTTGAATCTAACCCCTCTTCTTCCCTCAGATTCCTGACCAAGTCCTCCTCCCAACTTCATGTCTTCTTTGCCTTCCATGAGCTCTGTGCTGGACATAAGCACATACGTGTAAGGCCATCCATCGGAGCATAGGCAACGGCCCAGGGCCACACCTCTAAAGAAAACAGACTACCTCCTTCTGCAGCCATTAACTGTTAGTAGCTCCTCAGCTAGGACTGGGTCCTCATGAAACCCCCCTGGTCCATTTCAATACCTAAATCCCTTGCAGGGTGGTGAAGCTTAGTTTGCAACAGTGGCTTGTTTCTTTGGTATTTGGTAATCTTTGATAGTGGGTCCATATTTGGTTGATTTTAATCTTTGAGAATCCCAGCAAAGGTCTGGAGAGATGGTTCAGTAGTGAGAACACTTGTTCTTTCAGAGTCTCTGGGTTCAATTCTCAGTAAGTGCATGGCAGTTCACAACCATAGCCCCAGTTCCAGGACACATATGATAGATGGTCATATATGTGAGCAAAATACTCATACACATGAGATAAAAGAAATAAATTTAAAGAAAAAATTAAAAATTGCAGCAAGCTAAAATGAAGATGCTCTCCTTGGGGACAATTTGTATTTGCTTCTGCTCCTAGTTAGGGATGCTCCTGACCAGTGGCCACTCGTTCCCCAGGTGAGTCCTTGGCTTATCCTCAAAGTCTTGAGTTCAATTCCCCTAATCTGCAGATGCACCAAGAGAAGCCCTATGCTGGCATTTGCTGATGGTAACCCTTATACCATGTTGGTGTTTTCCACATGGTCACCCTCACAGCACGTTGCCCTTTATTCCAGGGAACCCTGGTCCTTTACTCTTGCTGACCAATTCAAAGGTTTGGTTTTAGTTCATGGGTTTTTGAGCCTTTCTTGGCTCTTGGAGTTTTTGGCTATGAGCTTAGTTTTGTACAGGCTCCATAGTGGAGGACTTCAGAATCTCCAGTGCTTTCAAGCTGCTGGCATACATGAAGCCAGAGTTTGTAGTCAGGTATGGTGGCACACACTTGTAATCCCAGAACTCTGAAAGCTAAGATGGAGAGAGGCGGGTGCTGTAAGTGTAAGCCTGGGCTTAATAACAAGATTCTGTCTCAAAACCACTAGGGGGAAAAGTCCAGATCTAAGCTTATAGTTCGCCTCTGATGTTCCTACTGCATGAATCCTAGGAAACCAACTTGATAGCTTGAGTCTCCACTTGAGCATGCATGACTTGGCAGTAGGAATATTCACCTTGAAGAGAAATAGAGATAATTTATACCTGGAATTCTCGTCTACTTTCCCATAGCCACATGTGATGATAGCATTCGTATGCATGATACTGAATTTTCTGGAAAACAAAGCCCTATAGTGACCTGCCTTTATCACGCTCAAGACTCACCCACCACAGGCCCAAGGGAGATGAGTGACATCAAGCCTTCCATTATTGTTGTGTTTCCTCCTACCCTAGAGAGTGTTTGGGTCTTACCAACACAAACTTACTAATGTGATAACTTCGAATGTACATTCTAACACAATATAAAAACACAAGTAACTAGATATCTGTGTATTCTACATTAGCCTCTAGTTGCACAGAGCTCACTCAGCCTGTTTGGGGCTGAGCTCACGTTAGCCAGTCACTGAGATTCAGTCACTGTCTCCATCTCTTGCTGGCCTGGTGTCTTCACTTCTCTATGCGTCTTCTAATCTTCTCTTCACTGTTGGTTTCTGTTCCCTGCTTTTTTTCTACCTGAATACCCACTCTGAACTATCCCCTTCTTCCAGTGGCTCCCAGTACCCTCCCCTCGGGTCCTGAGAGCATTTATAAATGCATCCCAACGAGTCTGCCAGCTAAGGCTGTGAAGTGGTTAGTGCTGGGCCATCTTTGCCGATCACAGGGTCCCGGGATGACAAGACCACAGAGACAGGGGGCTGCAGGCAGGGAAAGCTTTCACTTAGGAGGCATTTCTAACCTCATGGCTGAGAATGAAGAGCTGGCAACGGCAGCACACAGGGAGCTGTGCAGTTGTTTTCAGTATGTGTCAGTTCCTCTTCAGATAGGAGAATGTTGACTCCAAATGTATGAAGGCAGGTGGTGCCAACGTTTTATTTATTTTTTATTTATTCTTTATCTAGCTATTTATATTTGTGGTTCTAGACAGATAACCCAAGGCCTTATGCATGCTGTAGCACTGAGTAAGATGACCAACCTCAGCCTTGGGTTTTAATGGGATGACCACATATAGGTGGACAGGTGACATTCTTGCTAATTGGGAGCTGCCATGCCCACTCATTCCCCTTATCCTGTGTATGTAATCAGTAAAAAATGTTAAAATTCTCCAAAGTAACAAAGGAGACCTGGGTCTATGCTGGAAAGATTTGGATAGCCTAGTGCTTAGTATCAAGGACTCTGATGTCAGATAGCCTTGGTGGGACTCTTGGACCCATCATTTACTAGCTTTGTAACCTTGGGCAAATGTTTCCATCTCTCTGTGTCTCATTTTCCTTATCTGCAAAATAAGCATAATAATTGTCTTTACACAGTTGTTCAATGAATGGATACAGGACACCCTTAACCCAAGCACCCATAAAAATTGTGAAGTACATTATTGTGGTCTTAAAATTTCTAGAGGTCCCCTTGCTGACAATAGGCCTCTCTCTCATGGTCCTAATTCTAAATCTCTTTGGAGCTGAGTCTCCTCTTAGGCTCACCCAAGGGAGACTTACTTCATGCACAGGTCAGAGAGCCTCTATCTTAACTGTTGGAAGTAGACTTTCCCCTCCATTCTTATTGCATCTACATATGGGAGCCAAGTGGAGGCACTGTCCCACCACTTGAGTAGGGGTAGAAGAGTCAAGGTGTTTCAGAGGCAGGGGTGGCAGCTGGAGAGGAGCAAGGGAAGCTGCAAATGTGTGACACTCTGCTTCCCTCTGCTTCAGCCCAATAATGGAATTCGGCCCTTGCATGGAAGTCAGCCACCCTTAGCAAAATTAAAACAATGCAAATCTTCAGTACTTCTCTGTTGTGCATAGGATTTGGGAGAACCTAGTGAATCTCAAAAAGAGATACATTTGGAAGTGTGTATTTTGTTTTTAATCTTCAAAGCTTTTCATATCTATCTTTAGACGATGATGGCATTCTCTAAAAGTTTCGCCAGGCCTGTGCTTGATCACCTCTCCATATCAAGGCACAGCCATCAGGACTCACATGGCTACACACATCCAGGCACACAATGCATTCCTGAAATTGTGTGCGTGCACACACACGCATGCAAAGGTACATGATTCATACATATCTGAGTTCACACTACAACTGATAGTGACCGATATGAAAATTTATCTCTGTAGTCTTCCTACATGTTTACTGATGCACAGTCATGTGTGTGAACTTAACTCACTATCAGGTTTGGGGTAGGGAAGGAAATCATGCGTTTTCAAGGAGGGTCAAAAATATAGCTGAATTCCTAAGCTTAAGCCTAGGTCCTGCATCTGGCTGTCGTGACCAGAAAATACACCCAGGGCTTAGAAAGGGGGCAGGTTCCTGAGGCCACAGGGCAACAGTCATTTTAACTGACCACTGGCACTCAAGTGAAATGACCAGCTTTGGTAGGAGGCTATTCCAGCTCAGGGCAGAAGACCCTTGAGCACAAACAGACCTTGGAAAGGCACCTGGAGGCAGGAGACTGACTACTGTGGGTTCAGAGAGGTAAAGGGGTTCCACCATGAAGCAAGCGTCTAGGAGCTGTAAGTTTACCTTGAACTGGAGCCAAGGCACAGCCAGGTGCTGCTTCTAACATCAAGGGAGCAAGGAGGGCTATGTGGACACAGTTGGGCCTGTGGCAGGAGACGGGAAGGCAGGAAGCAGCAGAGTCTGAATCTATACACTTTCTCTTTATACGAGCCAGACTTGTAAGTTACCTCCCCCCCTCCTTCCCCCTCCTTCCCCCCTCCCCCCAGCTGGAATTCACTTCACAGCTCCTTGTTTACTTACCCACCATCTGCGTTCTTCAGAACCAGTTCTGTTCCTGTCTAAAGAGAAGCCAGGCCAGGTTGGATAAATATTTCCTCAGCCGGCTCCTTAGCCTCTCTGTCTGAGAGAGGCCATCTGGCCACAGTGTCCTTTAAGCAAATGCACAGAAGATAGAAAACCCAGGGCTGGGAAGGGGCAGTTTCTGGAGGGTGTGGTCATCTTAATTGATCTCCCCCAGGTTCCTGGAGTCCAGCTATGCATGGGTGTTTATCACCCAGCTCCTAAAGAATATGGGGAAGGTGCTGACTTCTATGGCCTGTGTGGATCTGCCAAAGTGAAGTCCCTGGATCTCAGTGGGGGAAGAGACCCTCTGTGATCTTCCATTTCATGCCCTTGTTAGGCCTGTAACCTTAAGAGCCCAGGTACACAGAAAATACAAAATAACTAACAAGTAAGTGAGCTCTGTGCAGTCAATGGCCTTGTTTTTAGTGTGAGGTAATGGTTAGTTTATGTAATTTAATTTCAAATGATGTATGTCCCTAACAACCAGCTCACAAAGTTCTGGAAACTTTAACAGTCAGCTTTTGTGAGCCAGTATGGACTGACTCCAGAGCTCCAGAGCCACTGTCTCTTCTCAACTTAGAGAATGAACATGTCCGTGTTAAATCGCTTGAGTTAGCTGCCAAGGCCACATCACCAAAGGAAGGCCACAGAGGGCTTTGCTTCTCTAAGACCCTGTGTTCAGAGGGCAGAGCAGACACCTGCTCAGGCGAGAGCAAAGCTAGAGAAACACTGAGTGGTCTTGCCTTCCTTCACCAACCATGAATGCTCAACGTGCAGGTCAGCCATTCCCCCGGTCATTCAGCTCCTCGTTGTGTATGCTTCAGTTCATGGCATCAGAAATAGCTGCTCAGCGTCCAGCCTCATCCACTTAAGACCTTCTCCTCTCCAGAAAGCCTTCTTTTCTATTTTAGCTAGAGCATGCCAGAGCCCATGTGGCCCGGTTTCCTGTGTTTCCTGTGATTTCCAGGACCTCATCAGAAGGAGTGGGTACTTTAGGTCTCTCCAAAACTCTCACAGAAAACATTCTGACACGAGAAAGAAACCATTTTCTCTGACTGAGGCTGTTCATTCATCCCTGGTCCCCGAGCATATGAACAATTGATGGGATTTACCAAAAGCACAACATCCAGAGAGTGGCAGTGTAGAGTGAAGACGGGAAGAGGGCACAGGGATTGGTGTAGGGTCCCAGTGGCACAACTCCTGAGCCAAGACTTAGGGCTCGTTTTCTAGCACCAGCACCTTGTGAAGGGCTGCATTGAGTATGCCAGATGGGCAAGAACAGATAGAAGTGGAGAGGTTGAGGGTGAGGAGGGGGGTGGATATGTTAATATATGTGTTTCTTCCATTTTAGGGGTGTCTGCAGTGGCTGCTGATAAACTGGACTCATTCCCACAATTCTTCATTCTTGTCAGGACCTTTGATATCCACAGCCTTCCTAACCCAGTGTGGATTCTATGGCCTGTCCATCTAGTCAGCTTCTTATTCTTGTCCTCCTCCAGTGTATTACCTGAAAGCCCTAACAAACCGATGCAGCTGGCTATTCCACACTATTCCCAAACAAGTAGACACGGCTATAGGGCAGTCCACTGCATCCCTAGACTCAAGATGATGCATCTCTATGGTGCTCAGAACTCCCTGGAAATCCAGCCGTATCCTTAGTCAGTTCACACACATATACCTCCCAGTGGACAGCCCTGACTCTTATGGTGGCAGGTACCCTCTTTACCGTAGGTTGGATGAGCCCATTGCCGCCTGTCTCTGAATCTGTTCTCCTCACTATTGAGCTGTCACTTATTTCTTCTATCCTGCTCCCAGACTCCACATTTCTTAGGAAATTGGAGAAGGTACAGTGGTGCTGGAAGGGTAGCATCTCATGTGGGCCACACCCAAGGCTGTGTCTCATCCTCCAGGGCTGTCACTTGGCCAGGGAGGACATGTAAAGGGCAGGGAAGGCATTACTCAGACTGAGCTGTCACAGCAGCATTGATATGTGCCCTCCCAGGCAGAGTTTAAAGCTAGTTTTCTCCCATCCATGAGGGCCTTATAATAAACAGATTTCTTGGTGACACCCTCCTGGCTTCCAGGTGTCTGCTTTCTTGATGTGGATCTTGCCCTTGTGGCCACTGTGTCTCCTTTGGCCTGAATCCACACGGATTCTGGTCTCTCACATGTCTGTTGGGAGCCACGTCTAAAACCAGGAGCTTGCTTGGCAAGGTCAGTAATGACCTGGGGCAAGGGCCTTGGGGAAGCTGCAGTTCCAGATTCTGGGAACCCAACTTTCCCCCACTTAAAGGGCTGTGGTTATCAGTCCCAAGGCCACTGAGCAGAAGGCTGTGACACACTTGACATATCCCACTCTATTTTTTGCATTTGATTAGCTTCCTGTTGACATTGTCCAATGGTATGATAGTTTGCTGTTGAATCTATTCTACTTTCCCCATGGGGACTGTATATAAAATGCCATACTTATTAATAAAGTCGCCTGGTATATGCCATCGGTTATGCAATAACCCCTGGTCCCAGTTTTCCCATCTTCTTTGTTTTCTTTTCCAAGTTCTCCTCCTCAGGTCACCGTGCCCAGTGTCAAATGGATTTTTTTTTAAAAAAAAAAAGAAAATTTATTTTGGGGGCTGGAGAGATGGCTCAATGGTTAAGAGCACTGGCTGCTCATCTGGAGGACCTGGGTTCAATTCCCAGCACCCACACAGCAACTCACGGCCATCTATTCACTTCAGTTCCAGGAGGAATCTGATACCCCCACATCCATGCACATAAAATAAAATAAAACAAATTATTTTTTAAAAAAGACTTATTTCTAATTACATGTATGTGTGCAAATGAGTAGGTGTCCATGGAGGGACAGAAGAGGGTGTCAGATGCCCTGCAACTGGAGTTATAAGCAATTGTGAGCTGCCTGCCGTGGGTCCTGGGAGCCAAACTTGGGTCCTCTGCTAGAGCAGCATCCTCTCTTAACCGATTAGTCATCTTCCTAGCCTCTGTAAAATGGATTTGTTTGTTTATTTTTTAATGCCAGCTGGGCTGTTTGAGGTTCTTGAACTCTCAATTTTTCCCTCCACCCCCCCACATGCTGAGATCAGAGGTGTGTTCCAGTATACCTGACTTCCGCACCGAGGACTTACGACTTCCTATACTGCCACGTACAGCTCCAGTGCAGCCTTCTGTTTTATTTCTGAGGTAGGGTCTTGCAGTGTAGCCCAGGATGGCCTTGAACTCACAACACTCCCTTCTCAACGTCCTGAGTGCTGGGATTACAGCCGAGCACCTGGCCAGTATAAGTTCCTTGCTTTCAGTTGCTGCCCATGATAGACAGTGCATCTCTTTGCTGCCAAACACCTCGGTTTGCTGTTTTTACCACAAAGAGTGCTGCTGGGATGAAGCTATTGTTTCAATCATGTGAGCCTCTTTAGAATTTTGATCTAGTGGAGTAAGATTACTGCATCTTCAACGCACTACGAGGTGCCAAATGATTATTCCAGAGAGTGTTTTTTTTTTTTTTGCAGTTATGTCCCAAGCAGGGGTGAATGAGTTCACTGGCCTTGATGTTGTCAAACTTTAAAAAGTTTTGCAGTGTGATGGGAATTTGAGTGTCGCTGATTTCTGGGAAAGCTGGGAATCTTTCACAAACACACAGATACGCCATCTCTTTTGTGAGTGACTTGTTTATATCATTTGTCTGTCTGTCCTCAGGGCTCATACTTGTCTTACTGACTCAGAATTTTTTTTAACACTGTACTGGCTAGTTTTGTGTGTCAACTTGACACAAGCTGGAGTTATCACAGAGAAAGGTGTTTCAGTTGAGAAAATGCCTCTATGAGATCCAGGTGTAAGGCATTTTCTCAATTAGTGATCAAGGGCGGAGGGTCCTTGTGGGTGGTACCATCTGTGGGCTGGTAGTCCTGGGTTCTATAAGAAAGCAGGCTGAGCAAGCCAGAGCAAGCAAGCCAGTAAACAGCATCCCTCCACGGCCTCTGCATCAGCTCCTGCTTCCTCACCTGCTTGAGTTCTAGTCCTGACTTCCTCTGGTGATGAACAGCAACATGGAAGTGTAAGCTGAATAAACCCTTTCCTCCCCAACTTGCTTCTTGGTCATGGTGTTTGTGCAGGAATAGAAACCCTAAGACAAACACGTGTGTTCACATTCTTTATTCAGTTGTAAATTATTTCTCTTTTTGTGTGCTGTTGTCATTTGCTGCATTTTCTGGCACACAGAGTGTAATTTTGAGACAATTAAGTTGATTTTTTTTATAGTTTCCAGTTTCGTTGTGTGCATTTCTGGTATTATTTAAAATATTCACCCCTATATGAAAGACATGAAGATATGTCCGTGTTTCCTCCTGGAAGTGGTTGAGTGTCCATTCCCCTGGAATGTATCTTTGTGAGTGCAGCATCTGGATGCTGATTTGCCCACACATTCTCTCCAGCAGGGTATCACCACTCCATCCACTCAGACATTACTCAGACTTCTATATCTTGTGAATCAGTTTCCGAGGTCTTTGATCTGCTCTGTTGTGTCATTTCTCTCCCCTGTAGGGATACCACACTCCTAGCTGTGGAAGATGTCACATGTTCAAGTGGGACTGCCCGCTTCTGTCATGGCTCCATAAACGCTTTGCTTGTTTGTATTTGTCTATAATTAACCAGCCTTCCCTAATCCCCCAATTTTTCAAGACAGGGTTTTTCTGTGTAGCCCTGGTTGTTCTGGAACTTGCTCTGTAGACCGCGCTGGTCTTGAACTCAGAGATCTGCCTGCCTCTGCCTCCCGAATGCTGGGATTAAAAGTATGCACCATTACCGCCTAGCAAATCTGTCTGTTTTTTTGTTTGTAAACTTTTTGCAGCTATGGCAGTATCCAATAATTGCACATTTCAAACATACATGGTTGCTAAGTTTTGACATGTGTCTAAACCCACATAAGGTCAGTAGCACTGTCAAGTGTTGAACTTACCTGTGGCAGACAGACTGTGAGATGGAGCCCAGGCATCCCCATCTTTAGCTGTCTGTGTCCTGGAGTGTCACCTTGTATGGGCAGGAACCCTGACCTGCTTCCTATCTATAGAACAGTGTATAGCACAGGTGCTGGGATATCACCTCCATGGTTGTGCCACATGAGACTGTCTTCCATTCTGCTATAGATTCTCCTTTGGGTAACACAGCTACTGGGCTGTGAACTGCCCCGAGGAAGAGATGTCTCTATGGAGGGCGGCCTCCCGCCAGTAATCAATAAGAAACTGAGGCTCCAGTCCCAACAGTGCACGAGAGCCTGAACCTCACCAACAGTCTCAGAGCCTTGGGTAAAAGATCCCTTCCTAGTCAGGTCATGAGATGAGTCTGTCCTCAAGGCATACCATGGCTGCAACCAGACACAGAGCCTTAAACAGGGAAGCCATTATGTATTCCTAACTCACAGAAACTGTGGGGCAACCAACAGGCACTGTGTAAAATGCTAACTTGGTAGTAATCTATTACATAGCAACAAAAAGCTAATAACTACTCATGGCTTCCAAAAGGTTGTCTGTGCCTCCTCTGCCTTCCCCTCCAGCTCCATCTCAAGTACCTGACCGTTTCTTATCGCTAGAATGGCGCCATTAATTTATTATTGTTTTAGTTATCATGCAGAGCAATGGGCCTTGTTGTGACATTTCTATGAATGTCGTTGTGCTTTGCTCCTGTCCCCTTCACTATAATTTAACATGTTCTTCTGGAAATCTGAGAATTTGAACGGCACTTGGTATGGTCAGGTTGTTAAATTCTGACCATTCTCTGGGGTGCCTTGGGGGTGAACTGGGCCTTTTCTCGTGTGCTTATTTGCCATCACCACTTCCTCAGAGACTCGTTTCTCTGAATCTTTGCCCATTTCGATTATAATAAATTATAACAACATGCCCATTTATGATACATCTTAGAACTTTCTCTGCTCCCACATGACTTTCTATAGCCCTCCATAAGACTTTTGACTATGATCGATGTGGAAGAGGAAAATATTGACACCTCTGGTCAGTGAACACACAGCGTCTTTCCTATTGTTCAGATCGTCTGCATTCGTTCAGTAATATTTTATAATTTTCAAGGTAACATTATCAAACTGGTCCTTGCTTCCTACTTTGGATGGGACTTCAGTGTTTAATTATTTGATACTAATGGATAGAAATGCATTGATTTTACTTTGCGTCGCATGACACTGCTGAATTCATTTACTCGTTCTAGTGACCTTTCAGGTTTTTTAGCAGATGCCTATGATTTTTTACAGTGAAGATTGGGTGTGCTGAGAACATAGCTTTGCTTCCTTCTTCCCATTATGCCTCTTTTCAGATGTCATTTTCAATAACAATTAAAATTCTAATTACATTTAGTTATCATGTGTGCGTGTGAGTGTGTGTGTGCACACGTGTGCCACTGTCTGTGTGACAGCTGGGGACTGCTTGCAGGTATTGGTTCCTCTTCCTACCATGTGGGTCCCAGGAACTGAACTCAGGTTGTCAAGCTTGGTGAGACACCTTTACCTGAGCTACTGTGCCTGCTCAATATACTTTTAAATTGTTTTATGACATCATCTAGGACCAAATTGTTGAATTTATCACACTGTATAGGCCTCAGTGTTGGATTTCTGATCTTTCCCTAACTTTGCTCTGTTCCTAAGGTCTGTACTGCTGTCCCCTCTCTCATTCTTTTTAAAGTAGATATATTTGGGGCTGGAGCAAGGGCTTGGCAGTAAAGAGCAACTGGCTGCTCTTCTAAATGATCTGGATTCAATTTTCACCTACGTGGTGGCTCACAAACATATGTAACTCCAGTTCCAGAGGATCTTGACCCCCTCTTCTGGCCTCCGTAGGTACCAGGTACACACATGACGCAATGATATTATGCAGGCAAAACACAATGCACATACATTTTTAAAAATTGTGCGTATATATTTTATGTGCATGGGTGTGTGTCTGACTATATGTATGTGCACCTCATGTGAGCAAGGGCTTGCAGAGGTGAGAAGAGAATGTTCAATACTTGTGATTGGGAGCCACCATCTAGATGCTTCTGAATTTTTCTTTGACTCATAGTTTTTTTAATTAATTTATTTATTTACATCTCAAACACTACCCCGTCTAGTCCCTCCCTCCCAAAGTCCCTCTCCTCCTCCCCCTCTCCTTTGAGAGGATGTCCCTGCCCTGAGTATACCCCCAAGTCTAGTGCATCAAGTCTCACAAGGTTAGACTCTGTTGTGCTTGCAGACAGGAGCCTAGCATAACCGTCCTCTGAGAGGCTCTACTCAGCAGCTGACTGAGACAGATGCAGAGACCCACAGCCAAACATTGGACAGAGGTTGGGACTCTTATGGAAGATTGGGGGAAGGATTGAAGGCCCTGAACAGGATAGGACCTCCACAGGAAGACCAACAGTGTCAACTAACCAGCACCCGGGGAGCTCTCAGAGACTGAGCCACCAACCAAAGAGCATGCGCAGGCTGGACCCATAGCTTTCTTTTCTTTTCTCTTTCTTTCTTTCTTTCTTTCTTTCTTTCTTTCTTTCTTTCTTTCGTGTGCTATGTTTTAAAACGCTGGGGAATTTTCTGGTCTTTTTTTCCCTTAGCAATACCCGATTTACTTACTTTATACTTAAATAATATATTTTCTTTTGATTTGAGTAAGTTAAAAATTTATTGTGCCTTACTTTATGATCTAAATCTTAGTAAATGTTCCACGAACTTAGAGAAGAATATGCACTCTGCAGCTGCCACACAGCAGAATGGTCTCAAAATGTCATATATGTCTGACTGGTTAAGCAGGCTTCCTCAAGGCTGTGGCATTCTTTTGATGTCCTGTGCACTTGTTACTCTTTTGCTCATTTTCTATGTAGCCCAGGTTGGCCTGGAACTCATTATGTAACCCAGGCTGGCCTTGAACTGTGAATCCTCCTGCATCAGCCTTGTGATTACAGGTATGCACCTCCACGCCTGGCTTTTGCTTATATTTGTTTTTACCACTGATTAAAATAGAATATAAAAATATCTAAGTACAATTGTAGACTTTTATGTTTCTCCTTGTATCTCTATCAAATTTTCTTCCCTACATTTTGAAATTATAACATTAGGTGCACATCTATTTTTTAGATTATTGTCTACTTGAGGGATCAACTTTCTCACCATTTTATGGCTCTATTCTTTGTGTCTTATTCTGAAGTATTTTTCCTATATTAGTCCTGTCAGCGTGGCCTTTTGATTTTCACATAACATCTCATTTCTACCTTTGCCTTGCCTTCGTATTCAACTGAAGTATCTCAATACAGAAAACAGTTAGGCCTTGCTTAAAAAAAAAAAAAAAAAAAAAATGGGGCTGAAGGGATGGCTCAGTGGTTAAGAGCACTGACTGCTCTTCCAGAGGTCCTGAGTTCAATTCCCAGGAACCACATGGTGGCTCACAACCATCTGTAATGAGATCCAGTGCCCTCTTCTGGTGTGTCTGAAGACAGCTACAGTGTACTCATATGCATAAAATAAAGAAATCTTCTTAAAAAATCCAAAGTGAGTTTCTGCCTTTGACTAGAGGGCAGGATGAAGTTCTCTTCACATGACTTATAAAGATCTATTCATCACCTTTCTCTCTTGTGTGCTGTCTTCTGTCCCCGCTGGATTCTCCTTGCTTCCGTTGTTGCTCTGGCATCCACACAGGCGCTGGGCCTTCTTTGTCTCCCTGTCTGTCCTTCTGTACTGCCACTGACATGCAGCACGTCCAACAGCTCAGCCCCATGTCTTTGCTCCCAGACATACATTTCACGGTACAGATATTGTAAACTGACTAACACTCTAATAATACCTTCTTCTTATGGAATAAAAAAGCTCTTAAAGACATTTATTTTAATAACAGGGTTTCTCTGTGTAGCCCTGGCTGTCCTGGGACTTTCTCTGTAGACCAGGCTGGCCTCAAACTCAGAGATCTGCCTGCCTCTGCTTCCTGAATGCTGGAATTAAAGACCTATGTCACAATGCTCAGCACTCTTGACGGTATTTTTGAATTAGAAAGTTTTGCTGTGTACCCACATGTTGACCACTTCCAGCAATTTCTTTTGTGTAAATCCAAGTTTCTAGCTGGTGTTATCTTTCTTTTGTTCAAATAACTTCTTTTAATTTATTTTCCAGTCTGTTTTTAGAGAGGATTGTGTTACATAACCCATGTTGGCCTCAAGTCAATATATAGCTCAGGCTGGCCTCCCATCCGAAGTGATCCTCCTGCCCCAGCCTTTGGAGTACTGGGATTACAGGTGTGGACTATCATACCTGGCAGTAACAACTTTTATTTTTCTCATCTTTTGGAGCTTTTCTCTCTGTGTTTTAATATTTTCTTTTTTCCTGGTTAATTTTTAGAAATTTGAGGGCTGGCAAGATGGTTCAGCAAATAAACCTGCTTGCTGCGAAAATCTGGTGACCTTAGTCCAAGCCCCATAAAGATGGGGAGGAGAAAATGCACTTCCAGAGTTGTCCTCTGACCTACACACACACACACACACACACACACACACACACACACACACACGCTATGACACCGGTATTCATGCGCACACACACAGGCACACAACGACAACAACAGAAACCCAACCGTGGCACACTTGGATATAGTAGTTTTCTTCATGTTTCCTCTGCTTTGGTGTGTGCACTCAGCTTCCTGGATAGGTTTGGAGCTTTCACCAAATTCAAAGTTTTGGTCATCTTGAAAAACAAAAACAAAACAAACAAACAAACAAATAACTCCAAAACCCACCTTTTCTGCCTGCCATTTTCTGGGATTCTGATTACATATTTATTAGTTAGCTTGATATTTTCTGTCAACTTCCTGACGCCTTGTGGGCTTGTGGTTGTGTGCATACACATAAGTGTGTAAGGTGTGTGAGTGAGTGAGCACAGAGAGATAGCGTTGACATGGGCTTTCTTCCTCAATCCTTCTCTACCTTCTTTGAGGCACAGGATCTCTCGCTGAGCCTGGAGCCTGGTGGTTCGCTTAGACTGGCTGGCTGGCCAGCAAGCCCCAGGGACCTTCCTGCCTCTGCCTTCCTAGTGTTGAAATTTTAACTGTGAGCCACCTCGTGCTTGCGTAGCAAGCTCTATACTGACGGCCCCAGACCTTTTCTTGGTGATGCAATTTGAATGGTTTCTGTCTCCAAGTTCTGCGGCCTTTTCTTTTAGCAGGGATGTCCAACATGTGTGCTCTAGGGGCTGCATGCAGCCTGTATCACTGTGAAGAGTTGTGAACTCACCCCAACACAAAGCTGTAAACTTGCTTAAAACATTGTAAGGGTTTAGGCTAACTCGGCCACACAGTTCTTGAGTGTAAACTTTGTAAATGAGAGTGTTGTGTCACAATGTCTGTGCTACCTAGTTTTATGTCAACTTGACACCAGCTACAGTAATTTTGGAAAAGGGAACCTATGTCAGTTGAGAAAATGTCTCCTCCAGATTCACCTGTGGGAAAGCTTGGGATGTCTTTTCTTGATTAACGAGTAATGTGGGAGGGGCCAGCTCACTGCGGATGTACCACCCCTGAGCTGTTGGTCCTTTTTTTTTTTTTTTTAAATAAAAAAGCAAGCTGAGAAAGTCAGAAGCAGCAAGCCAGAAGCAGCACTCCTCCGAGGTTTACGTTTTAGCTCCAGCCTTCAGGTTCCTGCGTTGAGTTCCTGCATTGACTTCCTTCAGTGATGGGCTGTAATACGAAACTGTAAACTGAAAGAAAACCCTTTCTCCCCAAATTGCCTTTGATCGTGGTGTTTTATCACAGCAATAGAAACCCTGACTGAGACATTGTCAAAGGCTGAACATGCCCGAAAGAGCTGCTAATCTGCTGTTGTGTTCCTTCAGTATGGTTTTGGAATCTAGAAGTCAGTTAGATCAGGGGAATGTGGTAGCGAAATGCCTGTATTCTCCATACACTCCTCAGTATCATCATGGATTTCAGACCAGCCTGGGCTACATAGCAAGATCTGCCTCAAAACAACAACCAAAACAAACAAATAGAAAGAACCAACCAAGCAAGCAACTAAACAAAAACCCATAAAAAGTAAGTTAGGCTCACTGCCCACGCTCTCCTTACTGCACATGCGTATTCCTCTGCGGTCCTTGTAGTGGGCGTGGAGCATATGCTTATCCTCATGTGTTTTGTGTAATTCTAACGTTGATGCCAGTTTTTGGTCTGTTTATTGATCTCCTTCTAGGTTCTATTTCCCTGTCTCTTCACATGTCAAAATTTCAATTGATTGCCAAATGTGGCTTCAAAGGCCACTGATGTCTGGACATTTTGCTGATTTTCTGACTCCTTCTCCTTACGCAGTCTCTCTCCACCACCCCGGCACCCCTCTTCTTACTCATTTGTGGTTATTCTTTTTTTTTTCTCCAGCATCTTCTACCCTTAGCTGTCACCAAGGGCTGCTGCCTCGCTTCTTTTGAATTTCGGTTCAAATGTCACTTTATTAAAGGTATTAAAAAAGAAAAAATCACCGATCCCTGTTGCATTCATCTGTAAATATTTATAACTACTTGTGAGCCTCATGGCTGACTATTACATTCCCCCTTCCACTTCAGTCTAGAGCTTATCATGATGCCATTATTAAAATGATTGCGGTCAGCTGCATAATAAAATCATCAAAACAAGCTGGGTGTGGTGGCAGACTCCTAGCCAGCCTGGATTAAAGACTCCCTTATCAACAACATCAACAAAACCAATTATTATTTAAATATTATTTAAACGTGAATGGATATCAGAGGAGAGTGACCCACAGATAGACCCTAGCAGGTAAGGAACAAAAACCACCTACTCAACCGGTGAGTTCGGAGAACTGAAAGCCTCAAGAACAGCTTGTGCTGGCTGTCAAATGGAGGCGTTGGGATGCTGGGAGTCAGGACATCCTCTCACAGTCTCTGGGCGTTTTGCTCAAGAAACTTTTCATCTTTCCCAGTTCAATCCTATTTCTCTATATCTGAGTCATTTAAAAATTATTTATTTTATGTATGTCTGTGTATGCTATGTGCATGCTTAGTGCCCATGGAGGTCAGAAGAGAGCCTCAGCTCCCCTGGAACTGGAGTTACAGAGGGTCGTGAGCTGCTATGCAGGCTTAGGGAATCAAACCTGAGTTGTCTATAAGAGCATCAAGTACTTTAACCTGCTGAGCCATCTCTCTAGACCCGAGAACTTTGTTTTTAAATTATCACAAATAGGATGGTTGATTTCTAGATCATTTGTATAGAAAAATGCTAGGTCATTACTTGTATATAAAAGTGTAGAGACTTTTGTTGTTGACATTGCATTCTGCAGTTAAAGATTTTTATTTTGCATTTGTTTTTTTGGTGGTTGAGGTGGGATATGGGAGAGGAGAATATCACAGTGTGTGTGTTTGTGGAGGTCAGAGGGTAACTAATGGGAGTCCGGTCTCTCCTTCCACCTTGTGGTTCCAGGGTCAAGCTCAGAGTACTGGGTTTCGTTAGCCGAGCTTTCACCCACTGAGCCATCTTGCTGGCCCTATGTGCTACAGTTTTGTGGAATTTATTTATTAATTCTAACAAATGTGTGTGTGTGTGTGTGAGAGAGAGAGACAGAGAGAGAGAGAGAGAGAGAGAGAGAGAGAGAGAGAGAGAGAGACCTGCCTGGAAACCAAGAGAGAAGCTTCTCTTGCAAGCCAGGGTCCCAGAGCACAGCTGAGCCCTCCAGGGAGGTCCCTGTTGTAACAAGGGGGTACTTACCCCTGTTGTTCTCCAATCTCTCAAAGGAAACGCCAAGGCTAGGACTCCTGCTGGACAATGCGGGGCAGGGCAGGCCTACGGAAAGTGGTATTTTGGGGATCTTCAGACCTCCCCCCAAAGTAACATTACTTTCTGCAACAAAACAAAAGAGGAAGCAGGTAAAGACGGTGGAGAGAGAAATGGATCACATAAAGCTTCTGACTTTGGGCAGGACCAGAAATTTCTTCTTTGGAGTCACACTCTCAAAGCAGAAAGTCTCTCCCTGGCTCTCCAGCCCCTTTTGGTAGGATCAGAACAGAGCTCAGACTTGCTACCACTTAGAAAATGTGGGACCTCAGATGTAACGCAGGCGCTGGTTAGTAGGTAGTTTGTTCTCAATCTGTCTTTTGTTCGCCATTCTAACACATCACCAGAGCAGAAAATATTTTGCTAAAGAGAAAGATTCATTCTGCCAACCCCCTTTCTTAAAATCCCATTACGATAGCACCAGTCTGAAGTGGGTCGGCTCCATTAGCAGTTCAAGTCTCACCCCAGGGTCATCTTTAGCAAAAGATTGATGCTATGGCTAGCCTCCTCCCCCTTCCCTGTTTTAATTCCTGCCTCTATTGGTGAGGCCTAGCGAAGCATCTTGAGGCAGCGCTGGATCGATGCCTGGCACTCAACAGCTGCTTTTCTTCCACATGGCACCAATTTGCGGAGTCACATCTGGTTTGTAAGACTGGTGGCCTGGTGTGCTTCTGTTCGCTCTTATTCCTTTTGTCAAAGTCCTTGGGGTTTTGCCAGATCAGAAACCCTCACCAGTCTTTCATCTCAGTGTCTGTGACAGAAGGACTGACAGCCACTCCTTTCTACAAATGCTGTCTGTTTGGTTTTAGTGAATTGGGAAGGGCCCGGTCCAACCCACACATCTAACTCTGTCTTCAGTCTCAGGCAAGTTGATCTCTTAGTAGGAGTGGTACTGTGGCTTCCTCTGCCCTTCTGAAGAATGTCCTTGACTGCTAGGAGATTGGACATTCTCCTCCTTTACCAGAGACTCTGAGACAAAAAGCAAGCAAACAAACAACAACAAAAAGTCCACAAAATGGCATAAATTCCCTTCTTCTGAATTGCTTGCTCTATTTTTGTTTCAGAACAAGGGTTGGCCAGCCTTGTTTTGTGATGTGGAAAACTGACCTCAGGGCCTTGCACATGCTAGGCAAAGGCTATGTCACTGAAGTATATCCCAGACTTCAGTTTCTTTTTTTTCGAGACAGGGTTTCTCTGTGTAGCCCTGGCTGTCCTGGAACTCACTCTGTAGACCAGACTGGCCTCGAACTCAGAAATCCTCCTGCCCCTGCCTCCCAAGTGCTGGGATTAAAGGCGTGCGCCACCACTGCCTGGCTAGACTTCAGTTTCTAAAGACAGGCTCTTACTACATAGCCCAGGCTAGGCCTTGACCTTGGGGTTCTTCTGATTCAGCCTTCTGAGAGCTAGGATTACAGAGATAGGCCATTTGGCCTTGCTGTGGGCTTTATTTTAAAGAAAGTACCAATCGTCTGACCCAAATAATGCCTGGCCTCCTCCTGATTGGAGCCGGGGTTTGAGAGAGTCCAGAAAGTGAGGGACAATTAATTATTCTGAGCACATATCAGGGCAACCTTTTTTGAGACATGGTTTCATTGTGTAGCTCTGGCTGTCCTGGAACTGTAGACCAGACTAGACCAGGCTAGTCTCAACTCAGAGATCCACTTGCTTCCCAAATCAAAGGTGTGTGTCACCACACCCTGCATGACCTTCTCCTTCATAGAACTCAAGGTGGATCCTCGTCTTTATGGACCCAGGATCTGTGAGGGTTCGGGATTGGGCAAAGGAGGTTACACTTGAGCCTATGAGTTAAGATTCCTTCTTTTGGGCCCATCTCAAGGATTCGTGGGCATAGATGGGCTGGAATTAAAATGGGGCTAGATCTGAACAGGAAAGGAAAATTGGTTTCTTCTCCTCCTTCCCTCCCCTCTCCATCTGCCCCTCTCTTCCCCCTCCCTTCCTTCCAGCAGCACCTCACCACCTAGCTCAGGTTGCCCTTGTCTGTCTTGGCCTTCTGCATGCTGGGACTGCAAGTGCGAGCCACTTCAGCTGGCTGAAAGTATCTTTGCAGATTACTTCACTGCAGTCTTTGTTTTTAAGATTTACTTTTAATTGCACTATGTATGTTTGTGTATGGCCATGTGTATGTGGTGGTTTGAATGGGAATGACCTCCGTAGGCTCATATACTTGAATGTTTGGTCCCCACTTACTGGAACTGTTTGGGAAGGATTAGGAGGTGGTGGCCTTGTTGGGGGAGCTGTATCCCTGGGGGTGGGCTTTGAGGTTTCTCAGCTACTTCCTCAAGGCCAGGCCTGCTGCCCATTGCCATGTTCCCCACCATGATGGCTAAGGACAATAACTCTCTGAAACTGTAAGTCTCAATAAACACTCATCTGTAAGTTGCCTTGGTTATGGTATCTCTTCACAGCAATAGAAAAGTGTGTTCGCATGTGAGTGAAGGTACCCAGGGAGGCCAGAAAAAGGCAGTTCTGAGCTTCCAGATACGGATGCTGGAAACAGAACCTGGGTCCTCTGCATTACACAGTCTTAACCTCTGAGCCATCTCTCCAGCACACTTCTACCCTTGTTTTTGTTTGTTTGTTTGTTTGACTTGTTGACACATGTTCTCACTATGTGGCTCTGCCTGGCCTGGGGCTGGATAGCTGAAACAACATCTCCATGAATGCATTACTTAAGCCACCTTATATAAAGACTGAAGATCACAGACCACTTGATTCAGATTTGAGGACTTTGAAGTGGAGAAATTGGCAATTTTTAATTTCATACTCAATTACATTCTAGAGGGAAAATAAATGGAAAAATAAAACCCCAAGTAATCAGTAATTTTTACTTTGGCAAAAGAGCCAATAGAATGCTCATCATCTTCCATTATTATTTTAGAAAAGTACCTTATAACATAAAGCTATAAAAGACACTGTCTTTGTTTTTCACGATAGTGTCTTTCTGTGTAGTCCTGGCTGTCCTAGAACTCACTCTGTAGACCAGGCTGGCCTCGAACTCAGAGATCTGGCTGCCTCTGCCTGCTGAGTGCTGGGACTAAAGGTGTGCACCACAGCTGGACAGATGTATTCTTTTTATAATATCTGTATGACGAAGGATGAAGCTAAATCCTAATCTCTCATTTTGCACACAAGTCAATTCCAGATGGGCCAATGACCTCAGTGTTAGTCCTGAAGCTCTGAAGCTGCTAAAGGTCACAGTAGAGAGCACACTCAAAGATAACAGGCATGGGTGAGGACTTTCTGAGTGGGACCCAGGAAATACAACCAACAGTTGACAAGCAGAACCTCATGGTATTAGAGTTTCTTCACCACAAAGGAAATTGTTAATCCAATGAGGAGTGGCCTGCAGAATGGGAGACACTCAGTGCCAGCTATTCCTCTGATAGAGGATCACTACCTAGAATACGCCAAGAGCTTAAGCAAACCAAACATCAAGAAAGTGAACAACCCTATTAAAAATGGCTCATGGAACTGAGCAGAGAGTTCTCAAGAGAAACAAAACAGCTAATTAATACTTTTAAGAAAGCATTCACCATCCTTAGGCACCAGAAAAATACAAAAGGAGACGGCTACTCAGTTCTCATCTTACTCCAGTGAGAATGGCTGTTACAAGGAAAGCAAACGACTATACATACACACTGGTGAGGATCTAGGGAGATCTGGGGAGAGGGGAGCCCTTATTCACTGTTGATAGGGGTGGAGACTTGTACAGCCACTGTGGACAGCATTGTGGAGGATTCCAAAAAGCTACAAGCAGAACTGCTATATGATAAAGTTACATGCTCCTGGGCATATATATCAAATATTCTAACTCCTACAATAGAGATAGTTGTATTTTCCTGTTCACTGTGATGCTAATCACAGTACAGATGAAATGGAATCAGCCCAGATGTGGATATAGCTGAATGGATAACGGAAATGTGGTATGCATGCACCATGGAATTTTATCCATTTGTAAAGGAGAATGAAACTGTGAAGTTTTTAGAAAATGGGTTGGCCTGGAAAATACTATATTGAGAGAAGTAACCCAACCTCAGAAAGACCATATGCTCTTCCCCAAACGTGGGTCTTAGCTACATAGTTTTAGAGTACCAACCTGGCAGTGGTGGCACACACCTTTAGTCCCAGCACTCGGAAGGCAGAGGCAGGTGGATTTCTGAGTCCGAGGCCAGCCTGGTCTACAGAGTGAGTCCCAGGACAGCCAGAGCTACACAGAGAAACCCTGTCTCGAAAAAAAACAAAACAAAACAAAACAAAACAAAAAAACCCCCCAAAAATAGAGTACCATATTTAACTTTGAGTCCTAATAAAGACCAGAAGACAGAAAGGCCCAATGGAGAGTGGGCGAGGCTTAAGGGATGGGAATAGTAGGGCACATTAGACATAAGAGTGGAGGGGGTTAGCGAGGGTGGAAAGGTGTAGCTGCTTGTAATACGAAGGCTAATTGTCTTTCTCCAAAAACCACTTGCACGAGAGTATCTGTACGTAGTTTCTAGGAACTTGCCCCACATTGGTTCTGATTGGTAAATAATGATACCAACAGCCAATCGCTGGGGAGGACAGACAGAGGCGGGATTTTAGGATCCCTGGGCTTGGGAGAAGAAGGAAGAAGAGATCCACCATGTTGGAGAGTGTGGAGGAGAGGAGGGACGCCATGCCTGAGAAGAGTGCAGGACAGAGAGGCATGGCTGCCATGTGACCGAGCTGGGAGAGCATAGCCCAGAGGCTGCCCAACTGGGTGCAGAGCAGCCAAGATAAGACATAGAACTAGTAAGTAATAACTCGGGATTAACCACATAGAGGTTAGGCAGTGGCCCAGCTCTTGTGCTGTTTAAGGTATATTAAAGGATATAGGCTGGGTGTGTATGTGTCTTTCATTTGGGAACATAGATCATTGGGGTAGGTAGCAGAACCCCAAGCTGGGATTAATTAATATTTAATGTTACAGAAAGGTGGCTAACTTTGTCGACTTTACACAAGCAAGGGTCATTCTGGAAGAAGAAACCTCATCTGAGACAATATTCCATCTACAATAGCTGTGGGCAAGCCTGTGGTACTCTTTCTTGGTTGGTGACTGATATGGGAGGATTCAGCTTACTGTGGGCGGTGCCACTCCTGAGCTAGTGTCCTGGGTGCTATAGGCTGGGAAAGCTATGAGGAGTACGCCAGAAATCAGCATGCCTCTCTGACTTCTTCCTCCAGATTCCTGCCCTGCTTGAGCTCCTGCCCTGACTCACCTCAGTGATGGAGTACCTGGAAGTGTAAGGTGAAATAAATTCCTCCCCAGGTTGCTTCTGGTCATGCTGTTTTATCACAGCAATAGAAGCCCAAGATAGAAGGTCTAAGCAGGGAGTGGATGAAGGGTAAAGGAGAAGTGGGAGAAGGGGATGGTAGTTTTCAAAATTAAGGACATATGAAAAGACCGTATGGAAACCTACTCCAGTTTATAAGGGTATTGACATATAATATTAGGACAGAGATACTGTCCATGGGTGGATAGTGTTCCTCTCAGAAACCGTAAGTTATTAAAGGGGAATCCCTGTGCCAGGTGTGGGATCCCTCTCTAAGAGTTGTTGGTCAAGAAGTCCCAGAGCCCCACAAAACAAAATTCTCTATTACCATTGCTCTTGGCTGCCCACCAGAACCTATTAAGACCCTACTGCTGAAGACAATGCACCCTTGATCATAGCTCAAAAAGAGATCAAGTTGGAGCTGAGCTGAAAGATTTCTTCCCGCTGGCTAGCTTTCATTATACTAAGGTTTTATGCAGGCATCTAGGGAAGAAAAATCTTCAGTTATGAATCCTGCAAGCTGCAATAATGACATACTAGGAAAGATGTGTCTTCTAGTACAATAGTGTTGGCTTAAATGGTGGGGTGTGGGTGTCCCCTGTCTATCCCAGGCTCGGGCCTCTTGGAGAGGCAGGAAGCAGGAAGTTTGACTGCGCTCACTGCCCAGGGGTGGAGGAGCGTGGCCTGTGGGTCCCGGGAACCGCATGGAAGTCAGCTCCATCTGGTTCTCAGGCTCTTGGGCATCCCAGGCACCTCTGGATGCTGAGGAAGAGCTGAGAATGAAGTGAGAGGCTTCAGGCTGGAGCTAGCAAGGGCTGAAGGGGAAAAATCAGGGAGGAGCTCTGCTGGATCCCGTTAGGTCCTTGGCTTGTTGCAGGCTAGCTCACTTGGTTTGGTTGAGACCATGGTTGGGAGCATGGAGAGGCCTTCTGTGGGAGACTAGACATGGCTTTTTAGACGAAGGCCTGTTCCATCATTCCCCATGGAGAATCCTGATGAAGAGAGACAGTCCATGGTTTCAGCACGTTTATTGTCATGGCGGAGAGTGGCATGAGTGAATCTGTACCGGATGACCTCAGGGAGGGGCAAGGTTGAAATACCATTGGCTGGGAAGGCTAAGCTTCTAGGTGCTTCATTAACATGGGGATGTCTTGAGGCTATGTGACCACACCTCTACCTGTGAAGGGGCTTGGGCATTGCCCTTACATGACTGATAGTCACAGACCTATGGAGGAGGCCTTGTGTCAGGAGCCTGGGAGCTAGGAGCATGGCAAAATGCCTACTGTCCCTTGTAGGGTTATTTCCTACTGGGTGCACCAGGATTTTAAATCTTAGCTCAACCAGAAACCAGGCTACCTTTCACGGTCCCACACAATAGTGGCATTACTATTAAAGGGGTCACCAACCACTTTCTGACTGGATTTGATGCCTGCTCCACAGGAATAAACTCATGCTTTGTTCTGGTTAAGAACCTGTGGCTGGGGAAGTCATAAGCCATAGCAGGTACCTATGAATATTGTTTTGCTAAGTGGTCATGTTGTCAAGCTACCTTCTACATACTTATATTTATACTAATAGGTCACTACTGTGCAGATTCCATCAAAGAAGCTTCTAACTGTGATAGGGGGCAATTAATACTAGTGATAATTGTTGAAATTACTGAGTCTAAATGATGATTGGGGTGCTAGCTATCTTTCAAGACTCAAGAAACATGAAGGAAGAGGAGAAGAAAAGGATGTAAGAGCTGTAGGACGGGCAGCAAAGATGTCTTCTGGACACAATGTAGACCTGTGCATAACTAAGATGGAGGAAGGGCCATAAAGCTCCATCTTTCCCTGGGGGATTATTGGCAGTGCCCTTGTTCCAGTAAATAACCTACCCACACCCAGACAAAAAACCCTAAGTAAACTCAGTGGGTCACATGTAAAAAGGAAACATGAACAATTTTTTACAAAAGAATAAAATTTGGCAAATGACTAGAGGTGGGCAATAGTCAGTGTAGAAGTGAGTCGTGTGTGTGTGTGTGTGTGTGTGTGTGTGTGTGTGTGTAGGGGTGTGGAACTGGCACTTGAATGGGCTCAAAATCAGTTTAGATACCACTGAAGAGTCTGGCCATGGCAACTCTTCCTTCTCCTTCCTCTAACTCAAGAAAAAATGAACATGGGAGTAAGCCACAGATGGAGATGGGAAGCAAAGGCACACCTTTGTGGACTCCAGATGGGGAACAGCAATGAACTGCATGACTCTTCTTCCCTTGATCTAGCCAGAGAACATCCATCTGGGCCTCAGAGTCCTGCCTCTTTACAGTCTGCCATAGAGCCTACCTCCAGGTATGGAGCACTCAGATGGAGGGACACCTCACAGGCATCAGGCCCTAGAGAAGCTAGGACTGAAGCAATGCTCCACTGTCTGATACGTTTGTGCCGCCGTGGTTTGTGATTCACGTGGTTTGTGTGTTTTCTTAAACTTCATCTTGGTGAAAAACACAGGCTGGGAAGGGATTGTACTTAGATGGTAACAGAATCTATGATACCCTGGCTTCTATTTTTTACCCTACTTGGCAGGACATCAGACTGCCTATGGTGGTAGCTTAGGCAATTTTGTTCCATCATCTTTTGTGCCTCTGGCAGGAAGAAGAAAAGTGGATATTATCTTTTAAAAAATAATAAAACATGGACAGATCTATATCAAGAGGTTGAGACTTTCCATTCTGCCACTTCTGCAGATGCAGATGCTCAGAGTGGTATTACATAGCTACTCCTAGCTGCAAGAGAGTCTGGTAAATCTGTCTTGTTTAGACAACAAAGTGTGTGTGTGTGTTTTAACTAAAGAAGTAGAGAATCAATATTAGAAAAGAAATATTCTCTGTTGGATGGTGTAACCAGAATAAAAATGAGCCCTTTGGCTTCCTCTCATCCAGAATCTATTGCAGTAGAGCCCATTTAAAGGAACCACTAACCCATCTCTAAAAGCCTTAAGGTCATGATGGTCATTGCTGAAATAGTATACATGTATAGTGTATCACACTGTATATCAGCAACTTCCAAGCCACTTTGATACCTATGGTCTACAGTCTTGGCCAAATACTTCCCATGTGTGACTCCTGTGCATATCTTTAAGACCCACTGATGGGCTCTGCTAGATGCTTCTTTACCCTCACCTGGCTCTAAGCTTTGTACTGCACTACTCTTGCAAGAAGCCTTGTTTTGAAAATCTGCATCAGTGGCTACACTGTCTGCTTCAGCCTAGGCTAAAACTAACCAGAAAGGCAGGGACAGGCCCTTGGCAGGAGGGTTACCCGTTCTTTTTTACCTCAGCTCCTTTCATGTATCATGCACTGAAGTAGGTGCTGAGGACACAAGGCAGTCCCAGCTTCTGGCTCCTCTCAGGACCTTCCCCTCTGATCTCTTAGGGCTCCTAGGATAGTGCTCTGTCCAATAAATAGTAGGTTTTAGCCTGAGGACAAGGGGTCTGGACAAAGTTGAGGAAACTGGGACTCATCCTCAGAGAGGAACCCACTACCGCCTTCTGGACTCCAACTTCACCCCGCCCTGGAATCTCCTCTGAGGTTTCCAGCCTCCTCCCAGCATCCCGGCATCCGGTGTTACTGTTGGCTCCACTGCCCGCCTGTGGCCAGGGACTGAAGGCGCTCTTATTCCAAACGAGGCCAGTCAGCTAAATTTCCAAAGCAAAGATTGTTCCATTTCTTCTCTTCTTTCCTCTTCTGCTAAAAAAAAACCAAACCAAAACAAAAACAAAAAAAACACACTCACTTTGTAGAAATGGGACAGGCAATTCATATTCTAAGGGTTAAAGTCTTCATGGGGATAGCAGGAGCAATGGATGGAGCTTAGGTGCTGGGAGGAAGGGAAGAAGGAGGCAACTGAAAGAGCTTTCCAATGCCCAGGAAGACAAACCAGAAACACAGATCTTTACCCATCCCTGTACTTATCCGATTTTCTCCATTTTTCTTCCTCCCTCCCTCGTCCTGTCCCCTCCCTCTTCCTCCATCTCCCTTCTTGCTCCTTTTCTATTCCCCTTCCGTCTCCTGTTCTTCCTTCGCCATCCATCAGTTCACCCACTCACGCATACATGCATCAGTGCACACATCTATCCTCAACAGGTATCTATTTAGTGTCTACGATGAGCACTCTGCTGCATGGTAAGAAATGTGTGGAGGCTCTGTAGTCTCAGGCGTGGAAAGTGGAGCAGACAATAACAGGTCTAGGGAGGAAATACGAATGGCAAAGTATTACTGGTAAATCTCCAGGAGGACATTCACCACGGAAAGCTCCTAGGATGAGGTTGTCACTGATGCCCTAGACGAATAGACTATGGACTGCCTGAGGAAGTTGCCCTGTATCCCAGTCCAAGTGCTTGCTACAGGAGCATTAATTAATCTCCTTTAAAAACATTTACTAAAGTGTATTTATTGAGTGAGATTTTGTTGGAGGGCTTTCAGAAGCAAAATTGACTAGAAAGTACAGAGAATACCCATAAATCCCTTGCCCCTTTATGAGCTAACCACACTGGTGCCCTTTGAACTAACCACACTGGTGCAGTTTCATCGCCACATTCACAGAGGAGCTTACTCACTGCACATGTTCTATAGGCCCAGACGAGTATATCATGGCCTCCAGCCTCCAGCCTCCAGTGCCACAAGAGCAGTAGAGATTCTTGTCCTAAAATTCCTCTGTGTTCTGTCTTAGTCTTTTTATCTTGAAAATTTTCTTCTTTAAAATGGGAAAAAATGATTATCTCATGGGGAGTTCGTGACGATAAAACAAGGTTGTGTACTTCGCTCAAGGCGTGGGCTAATTCATATTCTGTTCCTGTGAAAACCAACAGGCCTCATTGTAGGGCTCTGACTATACTGTGTGCTCTGGGAAGAAAGAGATAACTTGGGGATTTTGGGCGTGGGTGTTTTCAAGAGCATCAGGGGCACACTGCAGCCATCAGGCCTGGGTGGCAGAAGCATGAGGGCCTCAGAGACCCACCAGATTTCCACAGAGACTCCGAGTTGTTCCCTACTCCTGAACTAACCCATGCATGTGTATCCAGGCAGTCATCTAGCTGCTCTTGGCAAGGGCATAGAGAGCCTGCATGAGTCACATCCACGTGGCTGCTGAAGAGGGGGGACAGCCCATGCCCAGACTGGGCCACACTGGCTTGGAAAAATTGTTCCTGAAAGTCCCTGGCAGGGAGTAGGCTGCTGGAGGTGGTTAACCTGCCATGCAAACCTACCAGTAAACAATCTGTGATGAGAATCCCAGATACTCATACATTCTGGAGTACCAACCAGTCTTCCAGGTCTAGGTGGGGGCCAGCTTGATAGAGACCCACCTAGGAGCAGAGGCAGAGCTGCAGGTCCCTCAGCCCACCAGCACCTAGACAGGGTGTTTTTTCAGAGTATCAGTGATCAATAACCAGACAGGCCATGTTACGCGGGGAGGAGGAAGCCCAAGGGGTACCCATGGCACACACAGATCACCTTTCACTGGGGGTCTGTGTGTGCTGTCTAGATCAAGTAATCCAGCCATATCCTGCTGCCAGAGACATGGTGAGCTATGTGGTGCACTCATGGGAACACCTCAGTCAGCTTTGTTACGTGGTGGTGGTGGTGGTGGTGGTGGTGGTGGTGGTGGTGGTGGTGAGGCAGTGGTCTTGTGGGAATGCCAAATGCTTGCTGTAGATACACTGAGGATTTATTGACCTGTGGTGAGGAGTCTTGACGAGCCAGAGGACAGAATGGAGCACATCTGGTGACCTGATTTTTTTGTTTTCCTGCTTTTAGTTAAGGGCTTTGGCTGTTCTCAGGGCTGGAGGAAAGGACAAGAAAACAGGCAGGGGCAGGAGAAGGGGCAGATGCAGGCAGGGAGTGTAGAGAGGGACGGGGCTGGTTTGGTCCTGAGAAAGCCTCTGCTCCTGGGTTGGGGAGGGCTTCAGTGAGGAAGCAAAGTAAGATCACTGGACACACTCAGTAGCATGTATGTCTAACAAGGACAGCATGCGATCCTATCCAGGCAGATGCCCACAGAAGCACAGGCAACACAGACATCTCCAGGCAGGACCGCAACACTGCTGTCAGCTATGTATGTAATGGACACCCCAGGACCCTGCCATGGATTGCAGGTGGCTTTCAGGACCACAGGGTCCTACTGAGCCCTAAGATCAAAACGAATGTATCCAGAAGTATCATAAGCAAACCTAAATCTCATTTCCAGTTTCCTCGTACTTCTAGAGGGCACCCTTGCATTGGATGAGCAACTTGGTCCAAGCCACCCTGTACCATGTCTCCTACATTCAGACAGAGAACACAGTAGAACGTCCCACAGGCTTCTGTGATGTGACAAGCTTGGCAAGCTACTTACACAATAGCAAACACAAAAATCATTAACAAGAAGTTATTTCTGGTCTTAGTTTCAAAAACCCACCAGACGTTTTCAGAGCTCAGGACCAGACTTCCCATATTATTCAGAAAGCCTTTCCTCTCTCCTCGGTGTCTCTCTTAGGGATAAAACCCAAATTCCTCTCATTTCTTAGTGGAGCAATTTAGTTCTCTTCATCCTCTGCTGCCAAACTTGGCTCCTAAGCTTGCTTAGCTGAGCCAAACCCCACAGGGAGTTCCAAAAACAGCCTCTGTGGCTCGCTGATTAAGTTTCTAGGACAGAGGCCATTCTGCCTTCCCCATGTTCATTTATTAGAAGTCTTTTATGTCTTTTTCAGGTTGAATACACATGCAGATGTACATGTGTCCACAAAAATAACAGAACCTTCTGTGTACTTCCCCAAACAGATTAGACAGAGAATTTTCCCAGCATCCTCCAGTCTATGCTAAGCTCCCTTCTCCCATACACACAGCAGTCCTTGCCTTCAGAGATCCCAGCATTCCTCTCACCAAGAACTTACTAATTTTTTTTTTTTTTTGGTTTTTCGAGACAGGGTTTCTCTGTGTAGCCCTGGCTGTCCTGGAACTCACTCTGTAGACCAGGCTGGCCTCGAACTCAGAAATCCGCCGGCTTCTGCCTCCCGAGTGCTAGGATTAAAGGCGTGCGCCACCACTGCCCGGCTAGACTTCAGTTTCTAAAGACAGGCTCTTACTACGTAGCCCAGGCTAGGCCTTGACCGGTTTACATTGAAAAATGAGGAAGAATTTGATGTTCATGATAAAAGCCATGAAAACTAACATCTCTGGCATTAAGAGACACAGAGGCAGGTGACATAAAATGAGGCTGGAAAAGCAGGCAGTGTTCAGCCATGTTCCCAATACACACACACACACACACACACACACACACACACACACACAATCTAGCACAGTAGCATGTAGAGTCAGGGAGAATTTCTGCAAAGTAAAACCTGATGTTGTTATCTAGGTTTAAGAGCTTTAGGGTGAAGATGACTCAGACCAGCACATAGCTGGGCAGGGAAGACCTTGTACACCCAGTCAGTTAGTACAGGAGATAGAGCTTAGACACATAGGCATGTAGCTCAGTTGGTGCAGTACCTGCCTAACATGTATAAGATCCTAGGTTTGATCCCCAGCACTGCATAAAAACAAGTGTGGTGGAGCATACCTGTGATCCTAGTATTTGGGCAGTAGACCAAGAAGGATTATAAGTTCAAGGTCATCCCAGGCAAGTTTGAGACCAGCCTGGGATACATGAGGCCCTGCCTTCAACAACCACCACAACAACAACAACACAAACCCAATCCAAAGGAACACAAGAAAAGGCTATCAGAGCCATATTCTTGGGACTAGTCTTAGCCTTAAAGAGCCACCACCATGGACAGCGCAGGACTCTGTGTGAGCGTGGATATCACTGCATCAGACAGATGTGTTCATCAATGTGAGCCACCTATGGATGAGGCCTGGTGTCAGTTTCTGTTCTCATGCTGTGACAGAGTACATGACAGAAGTTAAGGCAGGAATATTATGATTTACAGTCTAAAGGTGCAGCTCACCACTTCGGCAGGGAAAACACAGCGACAGAAATATGAGGGATCTGGCCTGACTACAGTCACAGTCAGGAAACAAAGAAATGAAGTCCTGTACTTCCCTGGGATCCCTTTCATTCGGTCCAGGACCCCAGCCCATAATCTAGTCACCCACATTCAGGGTGGGTTTTTCCTTCTCACCCTCAGAGACACATCCTCAGGTGAGTTTCCATAGCGACTCTGAGTCCAACCAAACAGATAATGAAGATAGTCTATCACAGGCATGGTAGGCTAGCCCAAGGCAATGAAAAGAAGGGCCAGATGACATTCAGAAGTGTTCTTAACTCCGCCTTATCTTGGCATTTTTAACATGTTTTTATTGATTATTTAGGAATTTCACATCGTGTGATCTCACTCACCTTCTGGTCTCCTAAATCCATTCCCCTCCTCCATGACATCCCTTTACTCCCCCCAAAAAAAAATAAAAGAAGAGAGGAAGGGAAGAGGAAGAAGGAGGAGGAAGAGGAGGAGGAGGGAGGGAGGGAGGGAGGAAGAAAGAGAGAGAGAGAGAGAGAGAGAGAGAGAGAGAGAGAGAGAGAAAGAGAGAGAAGAAAGGCAAAAACCAAATTCATTTTGTGTTGTCCGTGTACCCACTGGATCATGGTCAAACTTCCAGTGGCCAGCCCCCCAAGAGAAGCTGCATCCTTCTCCACCTGGCCCCCAAGAGAAGCCACCAAGTGTGGAAGCTACATCTCAGCATCCCCAACAGTGTTTTAAAGTTCTCCTTGATGGCTCTATCTTTAGGCTGTCACTTTTGGGGGAGTGGGTAGAGGTAGGGGTTATCACAGAGGCTTTTATGTTCCTCTTTCCCATCAGTGCATTTGCAGTCATTGGTACCGCTGCAAGAGCAGCTTCCTTGCCCTTCACAGTCAGAGGGAGCACAGGTTCTAGGCTTCCACATGGTTTCTGGCAATAGCACTGACCACAGATATCCACTTGGTCTTCAGTATCAGCCAAGGACCTCTGCCTGGTCTCCAGTGACAGGTACAGCCTGTGGACATCCATGTGGTCCTCTGCTGAATCACAGGCCACTGACCAGCATGGCCTCTAAGAGAAGCACGGACCGTGGAGGTCTTTCAAGGAGGTCCAGTCTAATAAACAGACCATTCTTCCTTGATCTTGACCATCTCCCTGGTCACTGTTCAGAGCCAGGGAAATCGTGTGGCTGGGCATTTGTTTGGGGTGGGGACAATGAGTCTGAGCAAGCTCCAGGCCATTTCACACAATTCTGCCTACCCTACTGGGTAATAACCTGCTCCTCTGTGAACCCAAGTCTTTTCTCACACCAGTCAGCTGTCTTGTCTTCAGTTCTACCTTGCACATACCACTCTGCTCTTCTGTCTTTTCTGCCTCTCATCACGTATCTGTTCATTGTAGTGGCATCGGAAGCTTCAGTGTGGCTCACAGTGTACTTTTCTGCCCAAAGGGCTTTACATGCATCTGTTCATTACAAGGAGTCGTTGGTTTGGTTCAAGGCCTCTGGCTTCTGTTCCACCATCAATGCTGAACCCTCACGAGACTCCTCTCAGATATCCTGCTGTTGCCCTGTGTCATGGAGAACCTGCAGCTCTGGCTCTGCAAAATGGGCCCCTTCACTTGCTCCAGCAGCACATAGATGGGATGGATGTTGGGGTGGACCAACTCAACCCCCTGATTCTGCGTCTGGGTGGCAGCTGCATTGGTCAGCCTGGGCCTCCACTCTCAAACCCCTATCTTGCCTATATTGGCACTAGAATGCTAGATGAGGAGCTGGCCAGCCCTCCCACACTCACTCTGCCGGGCAAGGGGGTCTGTCTTGGCATTTGAATGCCAGATGACTTCTTGAGCTGAGCGCCATTGTGGTCTTTTGGCCTCATAGGGGCAATGGACCCCTGCCAATTTGAACAGATTAAAGCTTGAGTGCTTAGTTATTTTAAATTAGCTGGTGATACAAGTATTGCTTATACATCAAAGGACAGGAAGCCATGGAAAGCACTTGGGAGAGGAAATGTCAACACCAGAATTATGATTGCAAATGAATTAAAGGACAAAATGTGACTAAATCCAGAGAGACTAATTAAGAGACTATATTAGCCAGAAGCTCTTGTAGCATCAAGTGAGAGAAAAACTCATAATAGCTTAAAACTTGTCATGACATTTATTGTTTACCCACAGGAATGAGAAAACAAGGTTGTCATTGAAGTTACTTAGACTACTCAGTTATGTCATTAGACTCCATTCCACCTTCTGCTTCTCCACCCTCTACTCAGCAGGACCAGCCCACAGATGGTACCACCCACAAGGGGCCCTCTGCCCTTGATCACTAATTAAGAAAATGCCTTACAGCTGGATCTCATGGAGGCATTTTCTCAACTGAAGCTCCTTTCTCCATGAGAACTCCAGCTTGTGTCAAGTTGACACACAAAACTAGCCAGTACACAGGTTCATACCTCAGCACCAGACGTAATAATTTTATTCAGAGCAGGCAGGAAAAAAAGAAAAGAAAAATTTCCCAGAAGCCCATCATAAACTGGGTGGTGTTTCCCTTATAACTGCAAGGTTGGAAAACTGGATGTCACAGAAGAATGAGGGCGAGGCACACAGCTGGCTTGAAGATGTGATAGAACAAGAGAGACGTTCTGCTGGGTGTGAAAGACCGATGGTCACAGAAGCAGGAGATGGTGGCCCAGGACACAGGAAGTAGAGGTTACAGAGCTTGGGACAGGATGTGGGGGATGAGGGAGCAGAGAAGTCAAGGACAGCATGTGGTCTTTAGCCTGGGCAGTTGATGGGTTAGAGCACATGTACTAAGATGAAGCAAAATAAAATAAAAAGCAAAAATAAAACCAACCAACCAACAAACAAAACCCCACAGGGATGGGGAAGATGGAGACATTTTTAGAACTCAGGTGCCTGTATAGTGTCGCTATGGAGTCCAGGTGTCTATATGTATCCAGGTATTAGCACCAAGTATGGAGACGGGTGATGGCCTTGAAGTGCAGGCTAAGAACTTGAGCATCATGGGAGTAACTGGGTATGTGAGCATGTTAAAGAAGATACTTGTACAGGGAGGTGCACAACTTGGACAAGGTTGGAGAGAGACAACACATGCTCTTGATGACGCAGCAGGAGGCATGGCTACTTTAGGCACAAAAGCATGCCGCATTCACATGTCCCACCTCCCCTGCTCCCGTTTGCTTTTCCTCCTGGAGATAAGTCATAGTCGTAAACATCATTTCACTGTATCTTCCTGATCATCCTTTGAAGCAAGTCTGTTATTGCCCCTGTTAGAGATGAAAAAACTGGAGCCTAAATCTGATCTGCCCTCACTCTAGAGAGGACCAGCAGTTTGGCAGGCTGTGCACTGGGGCAAGGATGCTCTGACCCTCCCAGCTTTTGATCTGTGGCCACAGGCAGGGAGGGCTCTCCAGGAAACTAAGCTTCCTTCTTCCTGCTTTCTTGGGGTAACTCACAGATGGTCAGTGGGGACTAAATGCTGTTTCACTTCCTAACAATTTTCTGTCAGTCACTTGAGTGACCGCTCTTCCTTGAGTTGAGTTTTGGATGTGGGAATGGTTTAGAGAAGGAAGAGGGAAGGAAACAGCTCTCCTAGGGGACACCATTGATGCCAGAGCTGATAGACACATCGTTAAGCATAAATCAGACTGCTGTTCCTCACACAGATCTGGGGGCCCTCTCACTTGGTAGTTGTGGGTTTACACCGGGGGTCAGTGGAGGTGTGCAGCAGAAGAGCGGATGCTGAGTTAGCAGAACTGGAGAAGGGTCCATTTAGGAAGGGGTAAAGAAACCAGGGAAACTCAGACAGGCACATGGGGTTGCCAAGAGGGCAGGAGGCTAGCATCTGCTGATCCCGTCCCAGCCTGAGGCCTGCTGGAGTCAGCTGTGTGGTCTTTTGGGGCCGTCTCAGCTGGGGGTGAAGTTATTAGAATTACAGTTGGTGGCTGTCGGGCTGACAGGGACAAGACATCTTTAGTACAGCAGGAATGTGACATCTGAGTACTAACAAACTGGCTTTTCGGAAGGATATAAAGAATTTAAGAGCAGGATGGGAACACTCCAACATGGTCCATAAGGGCTCAGGACCACATCTTGAAAGATTTTATCCATCAAGTTTAATATATCAGGCAATTTATTTCTCTGTGGGGATGCCGTGATGATAAAACCTAGCCAAAGGCAAAGACAGGCAAACTTTTAATTTACCCTCTGCAATCTTACCGTATGAGAATTTCATTAAGTCTTTGAAAATACTGAGAGTATCTTTTAGGCTTTCTTTCATTATTTGTGAGAACTCAGAAAGAATGACAGGGACTCTTCAGGACCACTGGTCTCCGTGATCCTCGAGGGTCATCTCCTCTTCCCATGTGCTGGAGCCCTGAACCCTTGCTGGCTAAGTTGTGGTATCTCCATCCTGTCCTAGCTAATGGAGTCTCTCATGAAAGCCACCCTGGGGATGCCCAGACAGCACGTTCTATCAGCCAGCCCTCCTCAGGGGCGGCCTTCCACTCCCACCTCCCTCTCTCTTTCTTAACCCTTAGCCTTTACCTCAGTTATCTGCTAAGTGGCCTTCCGACCCTCTGGCCAAAAACCTTGTCGTTCAGTCTAAGGGACAAACTTGGTCTTTTTCCTCAAGTAACTCTGCTTACTAATGAAGAGAGTCTAGCAGACACTCAATTCACTTAGCCAAATACTGAGGAGGTAGTGAGCAAACTTGAGCTTGGGGATGCCAGAGGTCAGGGAAGCAGAAGAGGAAGTATTGATGGAATTCTACCTGAAGGGCCAAGAGAGAAACCAGAGAGCCTTCTGAGAACAGTATTCAAGAAAGATGAAGCATGCATGGGAAGGGGCTAGACCCGCAGCCTCTGAACAGTTCACTGACATGGCTTGACTTAATGCATCCTTTCTCTCTGCCTTCCGTACATATTTAGATTTATTTATTGAGCATCTTTTCAGGTAACCTACAAGGAAGTGGGAGCAAATGAAAATCAGACATGCTCTGACTTGAAGGAGCTCATAAGTTAATAGAAGATGAATTTCCAGTAGTCCTTGTCCTTTGATAAAGTTCCTTCAATATTAAATTCTCCAATCCCAACCTTGTGTCCAAATGTCCCCCAACCCCCATCTCATGACATCTGGCCTAAAAGCAGCCTGAACAAGTCTCATCCAGGCCTCCTTAGCATGTCGTCTGTTCTAGCTCCTTGCCTGAAGATATTTAGAGTTTTCTCCATCTATTCTGGAAGCTGTGGGGATTTCCTGCTTAAGACTACACCAGATAGCCGGGCAGTGGTGGCGCACGCCTTTAATCCCAGCACTTGGGAGGCAGAGGCAGGCGGATTTCTGAGTTTGAGGCCAGCCTGGTCTACAGAGTGAGTTCCAGGACAGCCAGGGCTACACAGAGAAACCCTGTCTCGAAAAACAAAACAAAACAAAAAACAAAAACAAATAAACAAACAAAAGACTACACCAGATGACCTCGACCACACCAGATGACCTCATCCACTGCATGTATCTGTAAGAGAACGAGGCTGAGGAAGTCCATGAACTCAGGCTTCCCCTTTCTGGTCCTCTTAGGAAGGATGGAAAGGATGAGCTTGCTCCTTCCAGAGAGAGGATAGGATAGTTCTCCTGCGTGTCTCACCCTCACTGCCCTGCAGGAATCTAGGTCTGGACAAACCAAAGGGGCAAACTTGGGGGTTTGGGCAGTTAATGGAGAGCCCACATTAGAGTCATCACAAAACATCCCTACATAGATTAACAACCCTGGTAGAACTTGGGGATTGACATTGCCTCTTAAGTTCCAACCACCTTTACCAGACCCAGAGATCCAGTGAAAAGTTCCCATGAAGAAGGCTCATTTGTCTCTGTAAGGGGCTCGTGGCAGTGTTTCTGGGACAAAGTGAGATAATCTTCCATGGAGCAGTGCAGAAGACCCGCAGAGCTCAGAGGTAGGAAAGGTGCCATCCACCAGCAGTCTGGACATGGCGTGGACAGGCATGTGTCAAGTGAGCTCTACATCTTTTAGGATTGAATTTGGCTGCATGTAACAGGAACCTTAATCCTAAGCCCAACTAACACAAAGAACAGAGGTGGGGCTGCTTGGGTGTCATGAGGGTGGGGACTCTATGGGTCTCAAGAAGCCTCTGAAGTCTAGCTCTTCCTGTCTTCTGATCTTTAATGGTGCTTCCATCCTCTTGGTTGTAAGCAGGCTGACTCCACACCTAACCAGCCACGCCATAGGCTGTACAAGAAGCCATGAGAAAAAAAGAAAAAGACATTCTGGCCCTGAATCCTCTTTGCTCTCATATCCAAATACAAAAGAAAACAAAAAGGACTGTATCAGGTTGACCAGACCTGTGTCATACCTGTGTCACATCATCATCCCCGGCAATGGGGAACCTGGGAAATCAACACTGTGAGGAGAGCACATGGGTATCCCTCCCTTGACCAAAATCAATGTCCTATAAACGAGGGAGATGGGAAGAACAGATGAAGGCTGGATGACTGGTGACCTGGCACTTAGCAATGGCCCAACAGAATAGCCTAACCCGGAAGCCCAGGAAGTAATAACCCATTGATTCTGCAGTCTGTCTGCTCTGCCACCACATGGTCAATGCCAGATCTGTGTGGTTGTGCTCTGGCCAGGCACAACAACACACCTTTGGTACCAGCTTCCAGATCTGGTTCACTGACTGCCAGCAGCCACTTTCTCAAGTTAATGTACTCCTTGTTCACCATGTGGGCTGGGAGGGGTTTTCCCAGGAGTAGCTTCTTGGAAGAATTGAATTTCCCCAGTAGCCACTTTATAGACAACTCAGCAAGTAGGGGTTGAGAGGAAGGCCATTCCTATTAGCTACCATACCATTAATACCAATTTAACCCCCACAGAAGCAACTTATTCAGACTAAAGAATGGGGTTCTAGAAGATTCTTCTTTGCCTACTTCCTCATTCCTCAAATAAATCTTGATTAACTTTCCAGCCAACCTTCTGGTCTGCCTTGGAGAAGCTCAGAGAGAGAAAATGACTGGAGGAAACACAGGCAGAAAGGAGGAAAACAAAACTTTGTACTTAAGTAATTCATTGTCTTTCAGAGCATTTTTGGCATTAAAAGCCCAACACCCATCCCATGCTATTTTTACATGCTCAGTCACTCATCCTTTGTTCAGTGAGAGTCTGTTCTTCTGGATGCTAAGAGAGATGCTCAGCAAATTAGACCTGAAAGAGAGAAAAGTCTGAATAGGGTACAGAATAGACAAAGTGTATTGATAGCCTTTCTGTTGTAACAACGTACTTGAGGCCTGGGTGTTTGGTGAAGAGACTTACTTAGCTTACAATTTCAGAGGTTAAAACTCAGCCCTAATGGGGATCCTCTGTCTGTGTCACCTCATACAGGGGACATGTGTGACAGAGAGATGATGTGTTAAGACAAGAAGTCACGTGGCAAAAAGGAGCAGTCTTTGTTTTCCTGAAAAGCTCACTCTCTTGGAACCTAACTGGAGTCCTGTGAATACTACATGGATCTCTTCTGAAGACACCCCAATGATCTAAACACATTCCACCAGGCTCTAGAACAGTTTGACTGAACTTACTCTACACAGAGAATGCTGTTCCTCCCACAGCCATAGGCTGACAAATAAGCAGCCCTGAGCTGGGCGTGGGATGCTGCCTTTCAAGCTGTGAGTCAGGAGCATCTGTCCCAGAGAATCCCCAAGCAATGTAAGCTATTGTCATTGCTGTTAGCTGTCCACCAGAACTTGATAATAAGACCCTATTGCTGAAGACTCCACATGTATTGGACACAGGACATGAAGAAATCAATGGTATTGACCAAGAAGCTCCCTCCTTGTTGGTTGGTTTTCATACAGTGGAAGAGGCTATGTAGGCTGCTGCAGTGGGAAGGAGTAAAGATCAGTGCTACCCAGCTGTGGACACCACAAGCTACAATAATGATTGGATCAGCAATATGTTCACAGAAAAGTTTAGGGGTGTTCATGCAGGGCACACCAGGGGTATGTGGGACTCAGTATGTGCGACAATGCAGTGCCTGGTCCATGCTCTTCTCTGACCAAGGGAATGCAACAGTGCAATTTGGAAAGAGATAAGAGTGAAGGAGCCTCGTGGGCAGAAAGTTGGACCGTGGCTCATGCCCTGGGCCTGTCACCAGCCAATCTCTTACAGCCAGTCTCTCTAGTCCTATATCTCAAACTCACAGGAAAGGCAGCCTTTGACCTGGGAGAAGAAGAGGAGGTTGCTCATGCTGAATCACCCAGCAGCTCCATCTCAGCCTCAGAGTGACCTTTCTCAGCTCTCCAGACTGGGGCCAACCATCACATGCTAGAAGGTCAGTACACAGGTCCATGGCCTTTTCTGTGATCACAAAATTGAACTCCCCATGCACCTTACAACCTCTCTCTCCCTTATCAAAGCAGACAGGAGACTGGCAGGCTGGCGCCACAGGCTGCATCTCACAAAATAAGACTGACCAGAAATCATTGTCAGGGCCTGGGCTTGCATTTAAAATACAGCTGTGGGACTTGGAACGATGGAGGTGGGGCCTAGAGCGGCAGGCATGGGTGAGTGTGGGGCTTTCAGGGAACAGTGTGAGTCAGGGCAAAAATGAATGGGTGCCCCTCGGCTGAACAAGTGGAAACGTTCACAGTGTGCTTAGATCCTACCCTCAAGGTAACATAGTTACATACCACCCTAGAGTTGGCATTTTGTAAAAAGGGAAACTGAGGCACCATGTGAACTCACCCAAGATCTCATCTTGGCTAGTAAGTAGTGGAGCCCAGATTAAGCTGAGGTAGACTCTGAGAACTCAGAAACACGGCACAGTGCTGGGAACAGCAGGGTCAGCGTCCTCTGAGCCCTGAGCACTGTCTCAGCTCTCTTGGCCTCTGTGCTGAGATCACCACACAAGACTTTTCAAAAAACCAAAGTGGACACATTCAAGAGAGACAGCCTCAGAAATGGTGAAGAACATGTGCACCCCTCCCCTACTTTCTCTACCACCATCTTCTCAGGCTCCACAGCCCACAGCAAAGGGACCGTTCAACACCCACCCCAAAATCCATTCCCATGTCGTCATCACTCAAGGCACACCAAATTTCACACCCCTAAAACCCAGAATGCTCTCCAGCACAGGACACTGTAAGCCTTCCAGCCCTTCCACAGGCTCCTCCTTCCACAGGCTCTTCTCTTCTCAGGCTCCCCTCTTCATGGGCCCCCCTCCACGGCCCCTCTTCCACGGCCCCCCCTTTCCACGGGCTCTCCCTGATTTCCTATCCATCCCGCAGCTGCCTCTGCACCCCAAAGCCCCAGCAGCTCTCACCCTGGACCCTTAGACTCCACACACCTGTTCTCTTCAGTTGCTTGCCCACACCAAGCCACTCTTCATCCCGCCAACAGAGGACTTCCAAACCCAGTAGGGTCCTGCTGATTCACTGCCCTAATCCCTTAATGCTTCCCGATCCCCTTGAACTATGACCGTCAAAGCTCCTATCTGGCCAAAACTGCAAACTTGAGAGCCCACACAAGGAGATTCTGTCACAACAAAACAAAACAAAACAAACAAAACCCTCCCCAAGCATGTATCTGTCTGTGCATTTACTATAGACCCCACGAGCATAGGGACCATTTTGCTTTGATCACATAGCAAACCACAGACCAAACACAGAGGCACATGGTGTGTTTTTCTTGTTTGTTGAGCAAATGAAGGGCTTGGGGAAGAGGCAGTGTGGAGAGCAGCCCTTTGATGCATGCTGAGAGATGGGCTGTCAGCTGTGTCTTCCTCTAATTCAGCCTGGGACCAATTGATTAAGTAAACACTGACCTGCTCTCAACACAGGCTACATATTAATCAGCAGGCCACCACTGTGACCCTATGGGGCAGGTACTGCAATGGTAGAGTGGGGAAGCTGGGTCCCCAGACAGCTTGAGGAGCTTGCTAAAGGCCCCAGAATTGGTAAGGTGTGGAGCAGACTGTGAACAAGAGTCTTCATGTTCTGAAGCATATATGTGGCTAGTATAGGGAAGCTTCTGGAAATCCTCTCTGGACCAGTGGAGGGATAGACTCTAGAGGTTGGGTTAGCCAGCAAGCTGGGAGGGACTTGGGCATGGACGGACATAGCTACCCTCTGTGGCCTCCATGGCCTGCCTCTAACTTCAGCTCTGTCCAGGAGGATGACGTAGATAGGAAGGTGTTAAACACTTGAACATGCTCCCTGAACACATCTTCTTGCTGTTCCCCAGCTAGTCAAAGCTAGAATAGCAATGAAGTCAGTCTGAAAGTGGTGGGCACAGCCATAGGTGGTTCAGACTAAAGTAAACCAGCAGTGCTTTCCTGTGGTCTGCCTCCCCTCTGTTCCTGACTCTCCAGTCCCTTCAGGCCTTCCCACCTCCAGCAAGCACAGAGGGAAAAGCCTGAGAGGAAAGGTTGCCAACCAGCAGGAGAAAGGACACATCACTGGAAACAAAAACAAAGTCCCTTTCTGATTTATGAGATCCCCTCCAAGCCAGGAGTTTGGGATTAAAATGAAATCTTTGAGCCTCTCTTGTGGTGGCTTTGCACCGGGTTTGCCTGCCAGGCAGGCTGCCTCTGCCTGCCCTGGAATTTCTCAAGTCCAAGCCAGCCCAGCACTGGGAGGGGGTGGTGGAGATTGGACGAAGAGCTGGAATCATCCATCCCTCCCACAGAGTCAAGGGAGGCCTGAGGGTCTTCTGGGCACGTGTGAGAGGGACTAGGAAGGAAACTTCTCTTCATCACCTTGTTCCCGCAGCAGAGCTGGGTTTGACAGCCAGCAGGAGGCAGCTGCAGTCTCTCTCCAGCTGTTTGGCTTCTAATTGCGGAGACTGCTGCAGGAGCTGAGGCCACCCCTCAGAAGGCCTGAGGGAAAGGCTAAGTAATGCCCAAGAAAGATCAGCATGGTGTAGTGAGGGAGCACTGAGCCCCAAAGACCAAGACTACACAGCAGATTTGGATGAGCAAGCGATGTCATGTGACTTTGAACAAATAATTTTCTGGTGTTAGTTTCTCATCTTAAGACAGGGCTTGGGCCAGGTGCTCCTCACACCGTTTCCAGCTGTAAAGATGGTTTTTAGTCAGAACCTGCCTCCCATTTGCTTTGTAGCCTCATTTCCTACTTGGTGCTATGGATCTGGTGTAATCTCCAGGTGTGAGCACCTGTTCCTACAGTCCATCCACTCCCGAGGCCAAAGACTAGAAATGCTGCTTAACACCCACCTTACACAAGTCTAATCAGTGAATGATCCATTAATGGAATAAAGAAATTATTACTTACTAAACTTACCATGTACCTGGAATGCTGTTTAACTGGCAATGCCATTACACAAAGAGACTCGGCTTGACCACTGTCCAAGAAGCTCACAAGCTAATGAGAAACTGCCACTTACAAAGGATGCTTCCAAATGGAATCGGAAGTCATCAGCAATTTGCCGGGGGCATGGAAGCACTTGGGAGTCATGCCCTCTTCAGCTTGCCTCTTCCACTCAGAGAACAGGAAGAACAATTTGTGTGAGTGGAGGCTGAGGTAGTTTAGGACTGTGTGAAGTCTGTTCTGATGTCTTCTCCCTTTGGATTGTTGATGCTTTCACTCTGTTGATGAAGTCTCAAGCAGCCATTTCTGTTTCATGGTCACTTTAAGAACAGCAGTTCTTCTTTGATCAGGTAGGATCTGCACATGTGTGTGAACCTTTCACCTTTCCTCCAAGAAGCCATCTTGAACAGCCTCATTTAATTCATTCATTCATTCATCAAATGTGTATTGAGCCTCCCTTCCTCCTCACAGGATAAGTGAGGTGTCAGGCACTGGATGTGATTTAGCAGATGACGCCCCGAATCCTACAGCCAATGCAGACCCTCGGTAGTATCTCTCCTGAGTCCCTTGATGTACCCAGCTACTCAGACTCTGAAGTATGTACCTTGTGGGACAGTGGCCCCACAGGCAGATATCGGGGCCTCTTCATTGCCACTTTCTGGGTGGCTGGCACAGTGCTGGGCACTTGTAGGTACTCAGTGAATGTTTAGATATTTGTGGCTTCCCAAGGGCGTTGAATTAAGCAGGACGATCGCATGGTTTCCCCAGTCCCAGCACAGCCCTCCACTAAGGAGGCATGCAGAAGCAGAACCGAGAGGGCAGGAAAGACCTGGGCTGACTGCCAGCTCCAGATGCCTCTGGACAAGCAGGGGTCCATGGTCCTCTGTGTCTGGAATGTGAGAGGCGCTTGCCAGGGAATCTTTGAAAAAAAAAAACGACTCCTCCCCAAACCTTTGCTCCTCACCCTGGACAGAGCCACGCTGGCAGTGCCTGTAGGACCTTCCTCACAGTACACGGGTGCCCCTTGGTGGACAAAAAGCCTGCCTTGCTTTCACTATTCCTGAGGACTGGTGAGCCATTATAAAGGAAGATTCTGAAGCCTTTGTGTCCACAGCATGTCAGACCTTCCATGGCATGAGTTTAAGTCTGCACCAGAGCCCTTTCTCCCACATGTGGCTGACTGCATGGGCCTGGGTTCTTGGCTGATGGCATAGTACACTTACAGTCAGTGTAGGCTGACCTCATATCAGGCCAGCAGGGGCCCCTGTGTCACTCCCCTCTAAGAATTATGCACGAAGCAATTGAGGACAGAAGCAGCTCTTTTTGATCAGATGAGGTCTGGGCATGTGTATGATTCTTCCCCTCTGGTGGTGACTATGACAAGATATCTGCCCTACCTGAAGCTCCCCAGCAATGTCGATGGCCCTGGGCTGGCAAGGAGAGAGAATGAGGGCAGCAAAGCTTTTCAGCCTGTGGCATGGGGACAAAATGGAAGGTTGGAGGAGGCAGGTCCCTGGGGCGCTGTAGAACTTGGGAACACCCACTTGTTTTTTTTCTTATTTCACAGCAAATAATAGGCTGTGTACTGACTATTATTAAGACTGTGTGTCTTCTTCTCCTTCTTCTCCTTCTCCTCCTCCTCCTCCTTCTTCTTCTTCTTTTTTGTTTTGTTTTTTCAAGACAGGGTTTCTCTGTGTAGCCCTGGCTGTTCTGGAACTCACTCTGCAGACCAGGCTGGCCTCGAACTCAGAAATCCACCTGCTTCTGCCTCCCGAGTGCTGGGATTAAAGGTGTGCGCCACCACTGCCTGGCGGCTCCTTTCTTCTTAAAGAGCACGCCTCCTGGGGACACTGTCAACTTCCCCTGCCCAAAGTTGAGCTGAAGATAGAAATAAATGTGAAGGGGGCATAGGCAGCCACAGTAGCAGGAACTGAGCCTGGAAAAGGTCAAGAGGTCATGGGTCGGAGACACTAGCTGGAGTAGGGGGTATTTGGAGGGATGGCAACATGAGGAGCTGTCTACTCCTGGGACAGTGAGGGTATTGGTGTTCCCAGGGTGCTGTGAGGTGGGTGTAGTGCAGGCTTTCCCGCCTTTTTTCTTTAAGCCTTTATTACAGCAGGGACCTCACCATCTGTGTTTTGTTTGGTTAAAATGTATCTATTCTTATTTGTGTGTATGTGCGTGCATGCATGTGCATGCCTGCCTGTGTGTGTGTGTGTGTGTGTGTATGTGTGTGTGTGTGTGTGTGTGTGTGTGTGTAAATACCCAAGGAAGTCAGAAGAGGGGCACGAATGCCCTGGAGCTGGAGTTACAATTGGTTGTAAGCTGCCTGGTGTGGGCACTTGTAACCACTGAGCCATCTTTGCAGCCTGACCCCATCCTGTTCAGTAGCAAACTGAGTCAACCTTTGGAGTTTAAGCATCTTGGTTAAAGCACCATGGCAAAGTGGTGGTGTGTGGATTTGAACTCAGGTCTGCCCATCAGATTCCACATGGTTCCTAATCCCTCAATCAGCAGTTCGTCCAAGAGTAAAGAGGCTGAAGCAGTGGAGACATAGAAGTTGAGGTCCAGACTTCTACAAGTTTAGGGTTGAACTAAGCTATCAACCTCTAGTAGAAGTTAGATTTCAGTTAGACTACTGCCATGTCATGCCGGGCAGTGGTGGCGCACGCCTTTAATTCCAGCACTTGGGAGGCAGAGGCAGGCGGATTTCTGAGTTCGAGGCCAGCCTGGTCTACAGAGGGAGTTCAGGGACAGCCAGGGCTACACAGAGAAACCCTGTCTCGAAAAGAAAAGAATACTGCCATGCATTAATTAGGCAGCCAGTTGATTTTGAGGGGAAGTTAGGGAAGCAACGACCCTCCTTACTCTTGTCTCTCTTCTTCCATCCTTCCCTCCTTCCTTCCGACATGATTCATGGAGCAATTACAACTTGTGTGGAGTGCTGTCAAGTCTAAAACACAAACAAGCCCAGGAGCCTAAGCCCCTATCCCTGGAACTCATGATTCCTTGAGAAGGTCCCGGGAACAGACACAGCTGTTCACACCCCCCTCTCTCTACAGTTTTCCCTTCTTGGCTTTACTTCTGCACCCTAGACCATGTCAGGCTCAGCAAGCTCCCGTTTCTTCTTGAAACCTCAACTTGGAAACAGAAGGTCCAGATTCCTCCCTTCCCAGAGCCACCCTCGGGCTGGCTGTTGAAGAGAAGGCAGTGAGCCTTGAACAAACAAGCCTTGACATGTCTGAGCCTGTGGGCTCTACATCTGGACACAGCTGGGCCTGGGGCAGCCCAGATTCTCCAGGTCATAGGTTACACCGAACTGACTTCCAGTCCTGGAACAAACGGACAGTTCCTTGGCTCCCAGCCTTTCTCTCTCATAGCCGCTGGCCCAGCTAACCTCACAGCCACCACACCCCATTCCTTCCATGCACCAGCACTAAAGCAATGCTGAGGGCTTAGGGCCAGTACCCAAGTCCAGTCCTAAAGCGTCTGGCTGGCTGCATCTCCCTTCCCATTGATTTCTCTATACACCATATCGGATCACGTCTCCATGTGCTCCAACCATACACCCCTTCTTTTTCTTCTCTCCCTTTCTTTCTTGTTCTGGAACACAAAGGCCATGCATTTACTATTTAGCTAAGCAAAATCTTGGAACGACAAGAAGGAAATGCATTGACAGGAGAGCCTAGGCAGGAGAGAAGATGGACACACTCAGAGGAATGATGTCTGCCTCACGATAGCTGTCACTACAGTGAGCCCTTCCCTCCAAAGCTTCCTTCCCACAGGCTTGTTTGTTCAAGGCTCACTGCCTTCTCTTCTACAGCCAGCCCGAGGGTGGCTCTGGGAAGGGAGGAATCTGGACCTTCTGTTTCCAAGTTGAGGTTTCAAGAAGAAACAGGAGCTTGCTGAGCCTGACATGGTCTAGGGTGCAGAAGTAAAGCCAAGAAGGGAAAACTGTTGAGAGAGAGGGGTGTGAACAGCTGTGTCTGTTCCCTGGACCTTCTCAAGGAGGTCTTGGTTTAGATGCAGTTTGAGTTCCCACAGTCTTCCTGTGGTAAAACTTATTCTCACTGTTGAGTACTGAGAGAGTGGGAACTTGATTCAACGAAGCTTTTTAGAAGAGGGGTTCTTGGACGGTGGTCAGGATTTGATAGGATCATTAAAGCAGAGCCCCATGTTTGAGTCCTGGTGTCTTTATAAACAGAGAAGACAGGAGGATGCAGACATGGGCACCCCTCTCTGGCTACGTCAAATTCAGTGTCTCCTCAGAACTCTGCTAACAAGAAGGCCAATACCAATGGAGTCCCTCAACCATAGGCCAGAAGTATGAGCCAGAATAAGCCTCTTTTTTTCTTATAAAATAGCCTGTATCAAAAATATTTTATTATAGTAACAAAACAACAACAACAACAACAACACAAAACCAAAAAAAAACCAGGCTGATGCAGGATATGTGGCAAATTAGTAGGTTACAAATCTCTGTTCCTACTTTTGAAGTCTGTGTCTTTTAAGGTCTGTGTTGGTCTTGTTAGCTTACTTGATCAAAGGAATCCAGCAGATGTGGAGTTCTGGAACTTTCAAGGACATTTTAAATTTCCTCTCACGTCTCCTCTTATGCCCTGTGAGAGCACTGGAGCTCTTTGCCATGCTAGAGTGAGTGTTCCGACCAACAGACTCAGAGCCCCAACCCCTGCCACCCTTCCCAGGTGCTGGCCTTGTGAGGGAAGCCTTCTGTACTCCTCTGACCCATCAGCCTGCCACCCGATGAACACTAAAATGACCTCAGGTGAAGCCACATGCAGTAGAACCAAGTGGCCAAGTTCTGCCCCAATCCCTGACCCACAAAATCCAGAAATGTTACAAAATGATTGTTTTAAGCCACTGAACTCTTTTTTAAAAAAAAATCTAAGTTTTAGTACATGTACATGTTGCGTGATGGACTTATTCTCTCTCTTCTTCCTGTCAGTGTCCCTAGTCTTTCTAGACCATATGTGTGTGTGTGTGTGTGTGTGTGTGTGTGTGTGTGTGTGTGATTTATGTGTTATTTTATGTGTTTATACAAACTCTGGGAGGCACAAATGAGATAAAACAGGACATTCGCCTTTCTGAGACTGGCTTAACTTAATATGATTATCTCCAGTTGTATCCATTTTCCTGCAATGGCACCATTTGGCTCTTTGTGTTGAGCCACTGTACTCTGAAGTTAAGCAGTGTGCGTGCAGCATCATATATCAGTGCTCTCTTTGTTGCCCTACAAGGTAACCAGTAGCTGAGAGTGAGCAGGTAGATTATTGACATGGAGCAGTCAGCTGGGATGAAGGAGGACCAGCAAACCTCTACCTCAGTGATGGCGTAGATGAAGTCACACTGTGAAAGAGAACGCAGGCTAAGAGAGAGTGTGCTGGGGGTTGATATGTCCCTCTGTATTCACGTGTTGGATCCCAGTTCCCAAAATGACTATATTTGAAGACAGCGTTTAGGAGGTAATGGTGGTTAAATGAGGTCATGGGGTGGGGCCCTCACCCTGTAGGGTTGGTGGCCTTATTAGGGAGGGAAGAGGGAACTTCTCCAAGCACACACCACTGTACTGGGGAAAGACCTGTGAGCCCTAGCAAGAATATGGCCCTTGGATAAGGCAGAAAACAAGCTCTTGCTGGACCCAACCAAGCAGACACCCTGGTCTCTGGCTTTCAGTCTCTGAATCTCTGTGAAATAAATGACTATGTATTAAACTCTCCGGTGTGTTTTGTTACAGTGCTCCAGTCTGACTTAGGCTGGCTACTGTCACCGTCTCTACGCAGGCCTGGGGTAAGAATCAGCTTGTTTCCTCATTTCTGGTGAGCTGCTTTTTCTGTCTCATCCATTTTCTCTGACAGGATGGGCATCATCCCTACTCCCACCACACCAAGCATCTTCTAGGAGACTCTAACTTAACTGGTATCACACACAGAAAGGCAGTCGGAGACTTCAGCTCCGTGCAAAGTCTGCTGTGGAGCTGCTTTATCTCAATGAGTCTCTTATCAAAATATCTACACTTCTGCCATCTTGAGTCATTTAACCCTTCTTGTTTATTTCAGACCCCTCAGAGGGTATTCTAGAAGCAAACCTTTGAACAAGCGCCCACAGACTGAACAGGGAGCCCAGCTTCCGCCTGGCCAGTCGTACTGCTGTGTGTCATTCCTTCCATTGGCTTCTGCCATGGAGCTACTGTCCAGGGCTCTTTCCACCCCACTGTTTCCCTGGTGGGAGTGTCAGGGAGTGTGGTATTGGACAGAGTGGGAGCAGAGTTCAGGTGAAGGTCTAGGAAGCATAGGTTGGAGCTGGCTGGGAGAGTGGTGATTGCTCAGGCTCCTTTTATTTAGATTTTCCAACCCTTTTCCACTGTCTTTATGCAGCCATGGCCTCCAAAATCAGAATTTGCCAGATGTAAGGACAGCAGCAATCGAACAATGGAACTGTCAGCCTTCCTACAAGGCCACAACACCTCCAAAACAGACACCTCCCTCCCCTTCTTGCTGTCTGGGTGCTGGTCTTTCCCTGGCTTTCTAAGTGCTTCCATCTCTCTGGCTTCTCTCTAGAGAGCAGGAACTATGTGAGTTCACCTGAGAGCTTGGGGAATCAGCTAACCTGAAACCCTAGCCTGTGTCTTCAGAGCAATGCACCCTGGGTAAGTGGGTTGTGTTTTGAAGCTTGTCCCTCCCCATCAGGCTTCTGGGCAATTAATTGGGTAAGACAGGGCATATCAAAGGTCTGGCACCAGAAGTGTTGGAAGGTGGTATGTAAACTGTCACTGTCCGGTCACCGTGTCATTACAACCAACTCTTCTGTTTCTTTTTATAGAGCAGCAGTTCTCAACCTTCCTAATGCTGGGACCCTTTAATATGATATCTCATGTTGTGGTGAGCCCCAGCCATAAAATTAAATCTGTTGCTACTTCATAACTGCAATTTTTCTACTGTTATGAAATGGAATGTAAATATCTGGTATGTGGGATATCTGACATGCGACCCCTATGAAAAAGGTCATCTGACCCTCCCCCCAAGAGGTCTAGACCCATAAATTGAGAACCACTGATCTAGAAAATGAGAAACTGGAGAGAGAATCTAGGGAGACTGGGCAAACTGCTTCTGTTTTTATCCCCCAAGGTCAGAGGAAGTAGGCCAGCGAGTTCAAAAGTGTGTTTAAATTTAATAAGAAATATTCCAGAACGATGGGATGTCATGAGCTGTCTCCCTTCCTATCTGTCCATTTATTAGCTCCAGTGAGGGACTTTCAGTACACTGTTCCCTACCTCCCAGAGTCAAAGAAACATCTTCAAGGAAGCTTAAAAATAAAGCCATCTGTGGAGGTCCTGAGGCATACTCAGGAGAGCCAGGAGAGCAAACATGTGCTTGCATGTGTTCATGCACATGTCTCAGGTGTATTTGAAAGTCAAAGGTACTGGAGAATGCCAGGCCGGGAGAAGTATTAATGGAGACAGCATCATCCCTTGCTCCCAGAAGCCTGAGCTCACCCTCCCACCCGAGCAAGGGCTAGGTGACCTCCGGTTTTCCCTGGGGGACAGAGCATGCTGTGTGACCTAAGTGATCTTGAAATGCTCATTTTACAGCTAGATCCCCTTTGCGATCTCGGAGATGTCACGATGGTGAGCAGACAGACAGCAGTGGCTCCCTCTGCCTCAGCAAGAGTCGTTTGCACAGCGATGTTTCCAGTGGCAGGAGGCTCTGTGGTCTACACAAATTGTCATCAGGGCAGGAGAAGTGTACAAGACTTGCCAGAGCACCCGTCAAAAGGCAGTCAGGATGAGGCATCTGTTCTCGACATCAAGACAGGCAGAACACTGACCAAGGTCAAGGGAGTCAGTCTCTCCAGTTGCTGCCTGGCTCCCTTTAGCAGCAGCCACCAAAACACAGCCTCTTTCTCCATGACCATTACACAATGAAGGTGGCAACCACCGGAGGGAGGCAATTGCACAACACTTTCCATTCCCAGCCCCATTCCTTCAGCTTTTCCACATTTGCCTGAGATGAATGAATGACTAGATTCAGAGGAATTTTTTTTTTTTTTTTTTTTAGTGTTTAGTAAATGATTGCTAACATTACAGATCCTCTTTTTTCCTGGCTTCTTTCTTTATTTCGTTCCTTTTTTTTAGGGAGTGGGGTAGGGATAATTTTCTTTTCTTTTGAAAGACTCAGGTTTACAGCTCAGTGACCACCTGTGTTCTATTCCCTAAATGTCTACTTATTTTAGAAAAGCTTGTCACATGTACACACACACACACACACACACACAGAGAGAGAGAGAGAGAGAGAGAGAGAGAGAGAGAGAGAGAGAGAGGATGAGAACTTTCATATATGTCCTTCTAAAATGTATGTATCTTGGTTGCCAAACTTTTGTGCCCAGGAAATGGGCACAAAATAAATTTCCATATTTTGACTTTCTGGTTAGTTGGACTGGCGGCATCATAGTTAGTTTAGGAACGAATCCCACTTCCTCCTGGTTCTGGCTATTTCAGGTAAAGGAGCCTAGGCATCAAAAGGCAGTGTCACTTGCTTACTAAAGCTGACTCTGAGCCCTTTACCTCTGTACCTTGCCTGGGTGGCTGAGCTTTCTCTGCTGTGGAAAGCTGTCATGTGGCTCCTTCAGGCTGGTGGCTTCCTCTGTTACTTTCCACTGAAGACTCTAGGATTCCACCACACATTGGAGTCAACAGGAAGGAGTACCTGGGAGCACACACACACACACACACACACACACACACACACACACACGGTGGTACATCCACTGAAGTTCTTGTCACCGTGCAGAAGGCACAGACCTTTGTGGCCTTGGCCTTTAATCTTTTGGTATTTTTGTTCCTTTTGGAGACTCAACCCAGCTACTGGTTGAAGAACTGGATGCAGAATTCCAGGCTCCAAACCTTGTCATTGTCTGTGCTCTCTGTTTCCTCCTGTTCTCCTTCCCAGTGCACCTGAGCATTCTCTTAGGAAGGCAGGGGAGGGGTGTGCTTGGTATTTCTCATCTTAGTCCTTGATCTTCTGATCTGTGTAATCTAGGCACAGGAATGGAGGCTGGGCAGATAGATTTCTGTTTTGCAGATAAAGCCTTTTCTGAGGCTATAGGGGAATTGGGGGGAAGAGAACCAAAGAGCAGAAGGAAACACCAGGAAAGAGCATAAGTTAGTATTTCAGAAAAATTCCCTGCCCAACATATGGTGACCATATGCCCATAATTTCCTAGGATAGTCTCCAATTCAGATAATTTTATTCTTAAAGAAGACACTCTCTGTTAAATCTCCTACTTAATATGGTTTTGAATTGCATCCTTTAGCTGGGCCTTTCATATAGATAAATGTGCAGGGGGAGGGGCTGAGCCTGGCTACCACTGATATAAATATGTGTGGGGGTCGGTGCATTGTGACAGCTGGGGTGTGTTCCTGAGTCACGTTGTGCTGACTGGAACAAGGCATTTTCCAGAAACCCCATTCAGAGGAAGAGCGGAGGCCCTGAGCACTTCCAGTCTTGGGAGGCATAGGATAATGATCATGAGCTTACTCCCCAGCCTACCAGGGCAGCCACCTCCTTAGCCAAAGAGCAACAACTATAGCTTCCGCCCCTCCCTCACTGGGTCCTTGCTCTCATCCTGGACCATCAACCACAGCATCCTTGCCTGGCCAAGAGTGTGAACAGTTGATAATCAGACCTTGCCTCCCCCAGTAAAGCCAGTTAAGGGATGTCCGGTGCAACAGTTGCTCACACTACAGTCCTGCCATGCTCTGCCTTTCTTAGCCTATTCTCCCCCAGGGAGACACAGTTACCCCCACGACCATACCACCAGCCCGCAGACCATGCCAGTCAGGGTCTCCGATCGTATTACTCCATCTGCTCCACACCTACACACCCACCTGCTTGCAAGACAGTTTCACTCAGGTATTGAATGTGAAACATCTCAAATTCAACCTGTCCCAAAGCAGTTCACTCATCCCCGCCTGAACCAAATCTTCCCAGTATTTCACAACTCTGCCGGTCACAGTCACTGCTGGGTCACAGTCCGTGCATGGTGGTGGGAAGACTTGAACTAAAGGAGAATGTCTACTATCCTCTTGAGATTGTGGGCAAGGTTTTACATCAGTGTGTTTTCTTGCTGCAGAAAGGTTTTTGTGTTGTGCTTTTGTTTTTGTTTTTTTTTCCAGCTCCTGACTGGAAAACAAAATAACCCCTGACCCAGAGTCACACCTGTTGGTTCCTTCCTGTCATCTGTTTGCACCTCCCCCATCCTTCACATCTTCCTGAATCTGTACTCCATGGGCACAGGCTTACCCGGATAGTTTCTGGTAAAATCTTCAATTGTTCTAAAACTTTTCTGGAAATGTCAGAGATCGAGCCCCCAGACCTTGAATATGCTAGGCAAGTGCTTTATCACTGAGCTCCAAGCCAGGCCTCGTGTTATTAGTTTACTGTATGCTGACCCTTCACATGAACAATAGGTCCTATTTGCTTACTGACCCAAGCTGAGTCAGCCACCACCCAAGGTTCCCACATCCGTAAGTCATCCACCATAGCAGAAACCATTCTCCTGCACCTTGGGTATGCCTAAGAGTCTCCTGCACACCTCTAATAGAACACAGATGCCCTGGCCCTGCCTCCACCCAGTGGAGAGAATCCAAACTGTGAGAAAAGATGCCTCGAAGAATCTAGACACACCTTGTTTGGGAAACCACAACTATAGGGGTGTGTGTGTGTGTGTGTGTGTGTGTGTGTGTGTGTGTTCTTACTTCTCAAATGCATTTGGCTAGAAACTCCTTGAATGACCTAGGACGCTCCCAGTGGATCATAGCGCGAGCGATACAATGTTTCTGATATGTCAAGGCGATGATACATGGAAAGGGCTCTGCAAGTGTTTGCTCACTCATGGTCCTTTCATCTTCCCAGTGAGGTAAACCATTAAGCCCATTTATAGATCGGAATTTTTGATGACTGAATCATAATTTCTGGAAGGCTGTTCTGGGGAATCAAAGTGTTTTATTTCATAGTATGACTTTATGTTCTAATCAATTCGTATTTGGCAGCTAGTCAGTGAGCACAGCCTATAGCTATGGTTTAAGTTCATTTTATTAATGGACACCAGTTGTACACAAGGACAGGTTGCACTGTGACATTTTTAAAATATGTGTATTTTGGACCTATAAACACCACCTTTTTACTCTCAACTTTTAAGAAAAATATCTATATTATGTCTATAGGTTTTGCATACACATATGTACGTGCTCCACATGTGTGGAGCTGGCGGGGAGGGTGTCAGGTCTCCTGAAACTGGAGTTACAGGCAGCTGTGAACCGCCATGTGGTGCTGGGAATGGAACCAGGGTCCTCTGCAAGAGCAATAAGTGATTTTAATCACGGAGCCACTCTTTCTTACCTGTCCTACTAAGCCTTCCGTTTCCCTAACAGACCTCCTTGTCCCCAAGAAAGACTCCGTGCCTGTCTTTCCGAGTTTCACTTATTTTACCTACCATGGTGTACTCCAGATCCATCCATTTTCCTGCAAAAGAAATGACTTAGTTCTTCCTCGTGGCTTGTCTTCTTACCTATTCATTACCTACTGGTGAGTGACAGCTGATTCCATGGCAAGGCTATTCTGAAGAGAGACTCTGTACTCATGGCAAATAATGTCTGCTCCAGGCCGACTTCAGACAGATCCTCAGGTGCAGCTGGGTCACATGGCAGTTCTAGCTTTGGTCTTTTCAGGACCCTCCATATTGATTTTCACAGTGACTGCACTAATGTACATTCCCAGAGACAGTATATAAGGTTTCTTCTAGGTACAGGATTATGTTGTCTGAAAGTAGAAACGACCTGACTTAGCTCCTTCTCAATTCAAGCCTCTTACTGAGAGGCTCTCTGCTGCCTCATTGCTCTGGCTAAACTTCCAGTGATGCGTGTCAAAAAAGAGAAGTGAGCGTGGACATCTTTGTCCCATTGATGGTTTTATAGTACGTGCTTTTACTTCTTGACAATGTCAGCTATAGGTTTGTGATGTATAGCCTTTATTATGTTAAGAGGTGATCTTTCTATAGTTTCTTCGTGGCTTATGTATCATGAGGGATGCTGCATTTGGTTGAAGGTTTGTTCTGTTCAGCATCCATGGAACAATTGCATGGTTTTGTCCTTGACTCTGTTTATGTGCTAGCACACATTTATCTATTTATGTGTGATCCACCAAACTTGCACCTCTGTAGTGAACCAAGTTGGTCATGGTGTGTGGTGTTTTGAATGTATTATCAAATGTAATTTGTTGAGGACTTTTGTGTCTGTGTAGTTCCATCAAAGATACTGGTCTGTAGTTTTTGTTTTTGGTTGTGTTTTTATGGGGTGTCTTACTCAGGGTTTCTATTCCTGCACAAACATCATGACCAAGAAGCAAGTTGGGGAGGAAAGGGTTTATTCAGCTTACACTTCCACATTGCTGTTCATCACCTAAGTCAGTCAGGACTGGAACTAAGCAGGAGCTGATGCAGAGGCCATGGAGGGATGTTCCTTGCTGGCTTGCTTCCCCTGGCTTGTTCAGCCTGCTTTCTTATAGAACCCAAGACTACCAGCCCAGGGATGGCACCACCCACAATGCCCCCCCCATCACTAATTGAGAAAATGCCTTACACCTGGATCTCATGGAGGCATTTCCTGAAGAGAGGTTCCTTTCTCTGTGATAACTCCAGCTTGTGTCAAGTTGACACAAAGCCAGCCAGTACCTTGGGCTTCAGTATTAGGATAATATTGGTTTCAAAGAATGAGCCTGGAAGCTTTTCTTTCTGTTTCATTCTATAGAATACTATGAGGAGCAATGGTGTTCGTCCATCTGGTCCTGATGTTTACTTTGTTGGGAGACTGTTCATTACTGCACCAGCTCTATTACTTGGTACAGCCATGTTTAGGTGTTGTTGTTGCTGTTGTTTTTGTACTTTTTTTTTGTTTCAATTTTCTTAGGTCATATATGTCTAGAAACTTACCTATTCCCTCTCTATTTTAGTTTACTAGAGTATAAATTTTCAAAATACTCCTCTCTATATCTGTGGTGATATCCACACTTTGCCTTTATGTCTATTAAGTTAATATTGATTCGTTTGTCTATGAATTTGCCAGTCTGTTCCGAGTTAATTGTTTGATCCTTTGTTCATTTCAGCTGTCCTCTGCAGTATTTTCATCCGTTGTTTTGGGTTTGGCTTGCCCTTGTGTCTCTAAGACCTTGAGATGTCTGGGACCTTTGTGATATTTATTTATTTACTTTGATTTATGGAGGCAGGGTCTTCCCATATAGCCTTGACTGTCCTGTACTCACTGTGTAGCCCAAGATGGCCTCAGTCTTGCGGCAATCCTCTTGCCTAACCTTCTCAATGCTGGGACTAAGGGTATATGCAGTCTCCCCAATTCTGGAATTAAGAGTGGATGGCAGCATGCTCAGTGCGGGAACTAAGACTATGTGACAGCATGCTCAGTGCTAGGATTGAAGGCATAGGCCACTGTGCCCGACTTCTTGCTATTTTAAATGTGGGATACCCTACCATAAACTTACCTCTGAAAACTGCCTTTGTTGTAACACACCTAGTTCTTATATACTGATTTCCTATTCTTAGTTGACTCTGAATTTATTAAAACATTTCTCGTTTGATCCTTGCAACCACTTCTGGTTACTCAAAAGCATACTGATTAATCCCTGTGTGTTGCAAAGTTCATGTGATTCCTCTTGCTGCTGTTGTGGTCTCATTCCACTGTGACCTAAGAAGATACAAGAGATTGTTCTGATAGTTCCTGGTCTTGTTGAGACTTGCTTTATGTCCTAATCCATGATCTAGTAGAGAAACAGTTCCAAGGGCAGCCGCAGAGAGTGGGTATTCTCTGTCTGTAGATGCCGATAAGTCTGTTGGATCTATGGTACAGTTGAACTCTGTGAACCTTTTGTCTTGATCTGTTTATTAGTAAGATTGGGATATATATATATCGGTTTTTCGAGACAGGGTTTCTCTGTGTAGCCCTGGCTGTTCTGGAACTAACTCTGTAGACCAGGCTGGCCTCAAACTCAGAAATCTGCCTGTCTCTGCCTCCCAAGTGCTGGGATCAAAGGCATGCACCACCAGTGCCTGGTTTATATTTTATTATATTGTTATATTGGGGCCTGTCACTTAATGTCCAACAGTTTTTGGTTTTCTGGAATTGGGTGTGCTGAAATTTGCACCTACATCATATATATATATATATATATATATATATATATATATATATATATATATGACAGGATCTCACTGTGCAGCCAGAGCTGGCCTGAATCTTGCTATGTAGGCTCACCTGGCCTTGAATTTGTAGAGATCTTCTTGCCTCTGCTTCCCAGATGCTGGAGGTACAGGCATGCATTAGCATGCAGAGCTAGCCTCTGTTTGGGATTTGGTTTTAATTTTGACTTGCTTTTTTTGTTTTAATTTTATTCATTTTTCAAGACATGGTTTCACTGTGTAACCGCCCTGGCTGTCCTGGAACTCACTCTGTAGACCAGGCTGGTCTTGAACTCAGAGACCCACCTGCCTCCGCCTCCTGAGTGCTGGAATTAAAGGTGTGCTCCACTGCTACCCAGCTGATTATTTTTCTTTTTTAAAATCATGCTCTTTATTTGTGATATTTCTGTTTGGTTCTTTTTTCAAAATCTCTAATTCTCATCTTTTTCTTGAACTTCTCATTTTTAGACTTCATTGGTTTCCTTAATTTATTTAGTGTTTTTCTGTATTCTCTCGAAGCTCCATTTTAAAAAGTGTTCTCCTGAATTCTTTATGACATTTCATCTGCTTCAGTGGCTTTGAAATCAGATGCTTGAGAACTATAGAACTCTGGAGCACCCTGTTGTCTTGTGTTTTCCATATCTCTGTGTGGAGACTGGCACCTGTTGGGTGGATAGTGTGGTGGTTTGAATATGCTTGACCCAGGGAGTGGCACTATTAGGATGTATGTCCTCATTGGAGGAAGTGTGTGTGTGTGTGTGTGTGTCCCACACTCAAGCCATCACACAGCAGATCAGGGATGGTGCCAGGTCTCTGGAGTGCCACAGCTGGTGACGGGCAGGGCCAGCTCTCTCACACTTATGCCACCAGAGCTAGCTCTCCTACGCTGTATCCAGCGAGAGGCAAGGCCAGCTCAGCACAGAGCTTGGACATCAACACAGCCTCAGGTGACAGCCCAGACCCTGGGCATCCGCATGGCCTTTGAAGCCAACTAATTTTAAGGAGGAGCAAAGGAAGAAAAACTTAGAAGAAAAGACAGAAAGAAAACATGTTAGAACAGTCAACCAGTAAAAAAGGAAAGGGTGAGAAATGGAGAAGGGAGGAATCTGTTAGAAGGAAAGAGAGAAGAAACAACAAAAAAATACATCAAAAAATTAAAAATGCATATATGCACAGAGCGATAAGCAAATTAGAAAGTCAAAGGAAGGAAGGAAAAATAGCTCTCTGCAGGGTGCTGGTGGTCAGACAGGCGAAAGCAGGTCTTCTTTACATCCACCAATCTGCACTTCCTTCTTCATCCTCCCGGGCTGTATGCCCTTGGAGAAAGCAAAGGCTGGAGGCGAGCCACACTTTTCCCATCTGTGTGTTGTCAGCTGATCAGTGGGAGAACTGGGGTTGGAGCCCACTGGAGTGGCTTTCATGGTCCCTGTTCATTAGCACCAGGTAGCATGGACGTTTCCTGGCTGGAGTTTACTCAGGACCAAAGAGCTTGGTACCCACAGGATTACAAGAACTCTCCTGAGATGTATGTCTGGTCTCAGCTCTTCCCATGAGACCTGTACAGAGGACAGAGCAGAAAAACTGGACTGCGTGTGTACTGGCTGGTTTTGTGTGTCAACTTGACACAAGCTGGAGCTATCACAGAAAAAGGAACCTCCCTTGAGGAAATGCCTCCATGAGATCCAGCTGTAAGGCATTTTCTCAATTAGTGATCAAGAGGGCCCATTGTGGGTGGTACCATCCCTGGGCTGGTAGTCCTGGGTTCTATAAGAAAGCCAGCTGAGCAAACCAGGAGAAGCAAGCCAGTAAGGAACATCCCTCCATGGCCTCTGCATCAGCTCCTGCTTCTGACCTGCTTAGTTCCAGTCCTGACTTCCTTTGGTGATGCGCAGCAACGTGGAAGTGTAAGCTGAATAGACCCTTTCCTCTCCAACTTGCTTCTTGGTCATGATGTTTGTGCAGGAATACAAACCCTGATTAAGACAGAATGGAAGGAGCTACTATACCAAAGGTCCGCTGAGGTCCAGAACCTCCCAGACATAAATGTGAGCAAATACTAATGACCCTCTTCAGCATGCCATTTAAACTACCTTTAGGAAACATCACCGCTGCTCTGTTCTGGGTCTCCAATCATACTGAATATTTTTCTCCCATGAGCTTGCTTCAGTAGTGTTCCCTTGGGTCACAAGGGAAATGTTCCCTAGGGACAGCATGGCAACACCTGCTTCAAGTTCTGAGGGAAAGGAAAATGTAGCAATGTTTCCCCAGTCAGCAAGCTTGGGGACGGCATTCTAAAGATGGCTCCTCTCTATGGTACATACCTTTTTGTTTGTTTGTTTTCTAACTTAAAAAATTACTTTTTAAAAGCCAGGCATGGTAGTACAACTTGGGAGGCAGAGGCAGGAGGATCTCTGTGAGTTTCAGTTCAGCCTGATCTACATGTTACATTCCAGGCTGGCCAGGGCTACTTAGTGAGACCATGTCTCAAAAAAATTTTTTTTGACAGTTTAATACATGTATATGTGAAGTTTACAGTTTTTACCAGCAATTGCCCTGTCTCATCCCCTCTTCTTCTCACTGTAACCCTTCTTCACAGAACGTTCCACTCTTGCCTTCATGTCCTATTTTATAGCACTGCACTTTCATCTGAGGAAAACTGGAATGCTTCTCGGGTGCCAACACTCCAAGCAATGTCCAGCTCACCTAAGTTCAGAGTGTTGTTTACATCTAATCTATTCCCTTGCCATCTCTCAATATAATCATGGTTCGTAGACTCTCTTGCAGCTAGACACGGACTTTGATGGACATGTGCAGTAGGGGTATTTACATCCCCCTCAGAAAAGGTCCATGAAACACTGCCCTTGGAAGCCTGTATGGTGAGCACAAGAAAGTAAGGGGGGAGTCGTGGCAGTTCCTATGACCCATGGATACTCAACCAGCTTGATATTTGACTGCCCTCGTGCTAATTCTCTGCTTGCCCTGTGTGCTGGTCCTGGCTTCCCGCAGAACCATCCCCAGACATCTGAGCAAACCATGTGCACTGCTTGACATTTAAAGGCCTCTAGAGGTGTCCCAGCACTGTCTCATGTAGAAGTGACATTGTCAGAACTTAAAGAAATAATGAACTCCAGGCTAGGTGTCTTGGCCCCACATCCCTCACTCTGCTACTCACTAGGTATAACTTTATAGTCAATCCCTCAATTTCTGTGCCTTACGGGTCTCATCTCTAAGACAGGATGCTAATGGCCCCATGTCTTTGGACTGGTGTGAGGCATAAATGAACTTATCTGTGTAGTGTTCAGGCCACTCCGGCCACACAGAGGAGTTATGTGATCACATGGCTCTCGAGACCTCCCGGGATTCTCACAATATAGGAAAGTAGCACAAAAATAAATAAATAAAACCAAAACATTCCCCTTCACAGGACAGGACACCAGACCCAGAGAAGCTAAAACTGCTTCCCAGGCAGCACAGCCAACAACCAACCACATTGTCATGCAAAGCTCGCAAAGCTTGGAATCAAGGCCCCACAAATGGGGCACACAAGGCCCTGGAAGCTGGCAACTCAGCATCCCTCCTTCCCCTGGCATTCCTGAGGCTTCCTCACACTTTCCCCATGTCTCCCAGGAATGTCTATGTTCCTACCCCAAACCCACTGTGGGCATGGTAATGGCCTCCACCTCTCCACGCTCTTGCTGCCTAGTGTCAGGCAGGGATCCCCTGGGAACCACACTGGGCTTTGGTGGCAATGCTCGTGGGCACTGTGGTGGCAGGCTCACACCTTTTAACACATCTCTAGGACCTGCTACAGGGCCTCTCTGGCACAACTGCCAAGGGCCAGTACAGGGAAGTCTTGTCAGAGGGGGCAGCCATAGAACCACGACTGCACAGGGATGTGAAAGAGAGATCTTATGTAGGTGGCCTTCGACAAGCTGAGGACAGAGGAGCCTTGAGCCCACTGCATGGGAACCAGATGTTATCTGAGAAGCAGGAAGCCACTGCATAGAATGTTTGGGTGGGATCCTTAGGCGGGGCACAGAGCACAGCAGCTGCCCCTGATGAGGTGTTTATGTGAAGGGGTGTGATGTGGGCTCCGACTGCTTCAGGGTGTTCAGGGATTTGCAGCTTCTCCATTTTGGGCCCTTCCCAGATGAGTCTCACAATCCAGTGCAGGCACATTATCACTTTTAGTCACAGATGGGGATCAGAAACTCGGAGGTACACAGACCGAAGCCAAAGAGACCAGGCAGGGCCAGGACATGTATGTGAAAGAAGCTGGCAGGGGAGGGCCAGGGCGGATGTCTAACCCTGCTGAGCACCCTGAATGCTGCCAGCTCAGAGTGCAGCCCCAGGACTGTGAAATCACTGGATTTTTCCAGAGAAGTTGGAATCTGGGCTTTAAAAGTGTGAAATCTCCTATCCTTTAATATTGACAGCTAATATAATTTCTATTGATCTAAACAAAAATACATTCCTGGGCTGGACTAGGATCCAGGATGTCAGTGTGCCAACTTAGGCCCACACACTGTCTCCAAGATGCATTAGGGGCTGGGATAAGCCCCTAATTCCCTTAACTGATTTTTTTAAAGAAATTTAAATACCTCTGGCATGGATAAGATAGAAGTCATCACAAAGGAATTATTTGTCAAGGGCTTACTTACATGCCAGGTGTAGTTTAGAGAGTATGAGCTATCACTTGACAAAAGCAGGCAAAACTACAACCTCACAGAACACATTCTAAGTGGAGAGACATACACAGACATGTTTATGAGATTTCCAATGTGTTAATAGTAACTGCCTAGGCGAAAACTAAGCCAAACTGGGGAGTGGGGGTAAAAACATTTCACACGAATGTTGCAATCTCAGAGAAAGTAGACAGAGGCCTACTCTTCCGAGGGTGGACATCATGTAGAGATCTATCAGAAGAACTGCAATACCCAGAGGTAGTGGATGCCTTCAAGGAAACAGTATAGTCCAGAGAGGAGGACGGATACACATAGGAGCTCACAGAGACTGTGATGGCATATACAAGGCCAACATGTTTAAACCAAACAAAATCCCTGCGTGGAGAAGGACACACCCTCACTCAGAAGCTTTGTGCAATTGAGTATCACTGGCTATATCAACCATACTCCAGGGCAATCATACACAAAATAGACTCTATGTAGTGTGTGTGTGCATGCATGCTTGTATATGTGCGCGACCGCGCGTGTGCGTGCGTGTGTTTGTGTGTGTTTTGCTTTGATTTGGTGTTTTTTGTCTTACTGGGTTTTATTTTTTGTTGTTTTATTTAAAAGAGCATTTTGATTTGCACTTTTTTATAGAGAGAGTGAGCTAGGGAGGTGGGAGGATCTGAGAGGAGCTGGAAGGGTATATGGTAAAATAGATTATATGAAAAAAATTTAAATAAATTGTTATTATTGTTTTAAATAGAAGAGATCAGGATTATTAAGGTGAAATATTCTGGAAAGTTTTTTCTCCAGGTCCGTATACCAAGCTGTGGTCTAGAGGCGGGGCCTAAGCTGCATCTCAAGCTGGCAGCCCAACTTGGTAATGTGTAAGCATCCCCCACATGTTACTGGTTTTGGTGGCCTGAGAACTGCTAGATTCAAAGAAGTCATGTAGAGCAGGTAAGGTTTGACACTGTGAGAGGCCATTGGAGAAGCAGTCTCAGTTGCCATGAAACCTCAGGATTGAATGGGGCATGTAGAGAGCCTGAGGCTTGGTACCATGTAGCAGGCTGGAGTCCCTGAAGAAAGGCCAGGAGAGGTTGGCTATTGGTGAAGGTCCAGCCCAGCTTCAATGGAGACCCCAGCATATTGAAGGAAACCAAGACCATAGTAAGACCACCAAGGACAGCAACAGCGATGGAGCAGAGCTTGGACCCATGAAACAAGCTGTGTGTGCTGCCGAGAGCAGAGCCTACGTTGAGCTGTCAGGTCTTGCAGAGACCAGATGGCCGTTAAGTGGGTCCTGGATGTTAAGCACTGAATTTTTCCACTGCTGGATTTTGGTTTTGCTTATATTGTGATTGTGCTCTGAGAGTAAGAAAGTGACTTTTATTAACAGTATTTAATTGTTATTTTTGACTGTTATTTTTATTAACAGTAACCCATATGTAAGACTGTGGGTCTTATTTTAGAGAGGCTCTGAACTTTTAAAGAGACTTTGGATATTTTAAAGAAACTGAATTTTTTTTCTTAATTTTTATTTATTTCATGTGTATTGGTGTTTGGCATGCACATGTCTGTTTCTCACATGCATGACTTACAGAGAGTTGTGAGTCTCCATGTGGATGCCGGGAGTTGAACCTGGGTCCTCCAGAAGAACAGTCAGTGTTCACAACTACCAAGCCATCTCTCCAGTCCCAAGACTGAACATAAGAAGCCTGAAGTTTTAAATGCTATGAGATTTATTTTTTTTAAGTTGGGATATTTTATACTGTAAGATTGGTATTAATATGGGATCTTGGGGATGAACAAGAAATGGAAAGTTATTATGTAATAGTACTGTACTGTCATGTTAACAAGAGGGCCTGATTAGTTTTTGTTGTTTGTTTGTTTTTGTCAACTCAACACAAGCCATGGCCATCTGGAAAGAGAGAACTTCAATAGAGAACATGCTTCCATCAGATTGGTCTTTTTCTTGATTAACAGTTGGTATGGGGGGCTCAGTTCACTGCGGGCGGTGCCATACCTAGGCAAGTGGTCCTGGGGTATATGAGAAAGCGGAGTGAGCAAGCTATAGGGATCAAGTCAGTAAGCAGCAACATCCATGGTCTTTGCTTGAGTTCTACCTTGAGTTCCCAACCTGACTTCCCTTCATGATGGACTGCAACTGTGAACTGACATAAAGCCTTCCCTCTTCAAGGTGCTTTTGGTCAGGGTGCTAATCATAGCAATAGAAATCTAACTAAGACACACACACATGGGAGTTTTTGTGGGAGACAGAACTATTTTATATCTAATCTTTATTTGCAGTTTTTCAACACCATTAATCACCACTTATTAAAGCTAAAGTTAGCTATCCTTCACATCTGTTAGAAAGGCCCAGAACTAAAAGATGGCAGGCAGCAGTGTCTATAGGGATGGAGGTAAGGAAGGCTCACACATGCTAATACAAGTGGATGGGCCTTATCCAAAGTACAGGGTCCTTACCCTCAACACCTGGGACCAGAAGTGTTTAGATCTAATTAATTTTAGATTTTTTTTTTTACATTTGTTCATACAGAACCAGAATCAGGTTTCTTGAAGGGACCCTACCAGAACACAAAACCTGCTTAGAGCTCAAATACACTTTCTGTGTCAGCCAGGGAAATCTGCGCCATAGTTTTAATAATTTTGTGCCTGGAACAGTTTCAAACATGGAACTGGCCACTTGTGGTGTCCCCGCAGTGCTAAAATGTTTCAAATTTCAGAGCATTTTCAAATTTGAGGTTTTGAATTAAGGGTGTTCAATCTCAGCTCTGTATTGTTAAGTATAAACTATGCGGTGTGGAAGTTCCTCAAAAAAAAAATTACGCATTAAACCATCACATGATGCACAGATCCCACGACGGGAAATGAAATGTGTTCTTTGTAGAACCCGGGATTCTCATATCCCCCGCTGCACTGTTCCCAGCAATGTGGCTGAACTCCCAGCTGATTGAACTGCTAGGCACGCTTTAAATTATATTATCCCAAGGCGTAAGAGGTTTGAAGCACCCCTAAGTGTCCTAGCTCAATTCATCTAGTATACAATATACTGAAACATCATTCTGTATTCCACAAACACATATAATTTCATACCAAATTTAAAATTAAAAAGAAAATAAAGCTTGGTGTTTGTGCCACAAGCCTTTAATCCTAGCTCTGGGGAGGCAGAGGCAGGCAGATCTCTGATTTCTAGGCCAGCCTGGTCTACAGAGTGAGTTCCAGGACAGCCAGGACTACACAGAGAAACCCTGTCTCGAAAAACAAAAGGGGGGAGGAAAGAAAGAAGGAAGGGAGGAGGGGCAGAGGGAGGGCGGGAGGGGAGAGGGGAATAGGCACATCTGTTTGGGGTGCTGGTTATGGGGACACAACATTGTCAAAGTTCATCCATGGGACCTGTTATTTTGTGCAAATGACTGAAAAAACAGCTAAGAAAAACAGCATCTCTTGCCTTCAGTGAAGAATGGGTAACAGAGGAGCAAGAAGCTATGTGCTGGCCCTCAGTGGAGTCCAGACAGCAGGGTTCCCATCCCAGCCTCTGCTGGAGGAGGGCCATGTTTGCTTGACAGGCCAGGAGGCAGGATGCTGGGTGGAGCTGTCAGTCAGACTAAATTCAAGTTCAGTGGAAATGAGCAGAGAGAAAGAGAGCTAGAGAAGGTAGAGAAGCCCAGGGATTCTTCTTTCAACCAGAAGGTGGTTGTGGGCAAGTCTGTGGAAAAAAGGAAGGGAGACACAGCAGCAAAGGTGGGCAGTTCTAGCAGGCCATCAGCCGAGCGGGAGGAAGACTGGGCTAGACTCTCCAAGGGACAGAAGGGCATCAGTCCCTCCCTTGCTGAACCTCAGTACACCCATTTCTTACCAGCAAGGTTTTTCAGCTGTTTGTGGGACCTTGAGGGGGAGGGGCACTTAAGGCCATGAAAAATATAGGACACACTTCTTCTATGATATTTGCTGTGTGACTTTTGACAGATGGTTTAGTAGCCTCTCAGTGCCCTCACATTTAAAACAGGGGTAAGGTTTTAAATAAGGTAATATACTAAAGTTCTTGGTGCATATGATAATGCGTGGGAATTTATTCTTATTGGGGAGACAAGACAAATACTAGGAGAACAAAGGAGTGAATCATTTAAGACAGGACATAATTAAGGGTATTTTTAGATGGTACAGACTGGACCAGCCTTCAGGCTTAGAAGCAAATAGGAAATAGGGAAAAGGAAAAGGGGTAGAATTCACACATCCTTCCTGCATTCCACAAGCATGCAGTGGGGTTGGACTAAGGATCCTTTCCCCCTGCATAGTGATACCCCTGTTTGTAACTTACTTAGATTTGTGCGTGTGCTAATTTTTAAGAACCATTTAGAGTGTGTGTGTGTGTGTGTGTGTGTGAGAGAGAGAGAGAGAGAGAGAGAGAGAGAGAGAGAGAGAGAGAGAAAGAGAGAGAGGCTTATGCACATGAGTGCAGTGTCCACAGAGGCCAGCAGAGGGCTCCAGATCCCCTGGAGCTGGAGTTGCAGGCAGTTGTATGCTGTCATACAGGGGTGCTGGGAACAGAACTCATAGAACTTGGGTCCTCTGGAAAAGCAGCAAGTGCTCTTACCCACTAGCCCTATGGGTGCTGGTTTCTGTATTTTCTTCAAGATTGAGGGAAGGTAGGCACCATGTCTGTTTGCTTGGCCAGGCAGAGAGCAGGAGCCCAATAAATATTAGAGTCTGTGCAGGGCACGAGAAGACACCATAGCCCTCACAGGTTCCAATCTAAAGGAGAAGCTGGAGCCTAAACAGCAGATTGTTTTCTGAAGTCCATTCCAGGATCTTTGTGAGAGAAGATATCAGGTAAGTTGCCATGAAGAGCTTGGAGAACAGAGGCGGGCTTGGGTAAAGGGAGTAGATAAGACAGGTGGCGTAGGAGTCTGGGTCCTAATTCAGGCACCAGAGGTTGTGAGAGCTGGGGTGCGCCCCGCTCTAGAAGAGGGAGCCTCTCTGGGACTGAAGGACCCAGGATCTGGGGAACTGCTGGGTCCTAGAGGCCTGGAGCTCAGAGGGACTTCATCAACATCTGTGGATGGCCTTATTCACTGCAGCATGGCAGCTGAGGAATGCCACAGCCTCTTTCTGAGCTCAAGGAAGAAGTAAGAGACAGTGAAGAGGGCAGCAGGGAAGAGAATGAGGACGGAGGTGAGGGGCATGGGGTAGAGAGCATGAGGGCCTCACTCACCCAGAGCCCTCTGCCCAACCTGCCTTTAACACAGCCAGCCATGGAGGTCTCTGTGACCCTGTTTTGGGGGATGGCTGTCTCTGTTCCCTGCCCTCTGCTCACTCCCCTCCATATTTCCCCATGTCCCTTCATTCTTCTTTGCAAGGGTGCTTGCTTGCCCAGAAAGCCACCACTTTCGTGAAGAGCCACACGAGTCACACTGAAGATACAATGGCCCTAATGACAATACTCTGCCATTTTCCCAGCACATGTGTCCCAGAAGACCAACATTCCCTTCAAAGCCTAAGATCAGGGAAGGTGTCTGTAATAGTCCATGACAATCTGGATAAGGAGAAAAGGCAGACAGAAGGAAGATATGCCTGGCAGGGCCTTTTCATCTGGACAAGCTAGGCTAACACTGAATTGGGGAAACTGTTAGAAGCTGGAGAAGCTTCCTTTCTGGAGTCTCTGTGGAAGCAGAGCCACTATCCTGAGCAACCCCACCCCCAGGCCCCACATCACTTCGTAGCTTACAGTCATTTGTTAAGCCCTGGCCGACGACACAGACACCAGGAGCTGCCAGCCACCTTCCAAAACATGTTGTGCCTTTTTACCTTCCTTCTGTGGCTTGGCTCACCAGGCCTGAAAATTCCACGTACCTGGGGTGGGCCAAGTTGGGACGCTCCATCAGTAGCATCACTCTTTCCAGCCTGAACTCCCTGAACAGCTTCATGAGATGCGACAGGAAGGCCCAAGGTCCTGTGATTAGCGACGGGCACACAGTAGGAGGACACATGGGAAAAAAGGAAGCCCAGAAAAACCTCTTACAGTCTAATGGGGGTACTTGCTGTAGAGAAGGGGCTGGCTTGAAGGTGAACACTTGTGCCCAGCTCACAGCCTGGGACCAGATCGCTCCTGGCTGGACTCTCTCTTGCCGGAGCCAAGGCCTGTGTAAACACCATGAGGGAAACATGGTGTCTCTTGGCAGGGATGGAACCTAACAATGCTCTGGATTCCTTCACAGTTCTCGCCAGTACAACTGGAAAAGGCATTGACCTTTCGCTCTTACCCTCCACCAGACAGCCGCGGTTTCTGTGCCCTCAGATTGTCCTGTCCCATCTGTCCAGCCCATGCTTGGAGACTGGCTTGCTTCATGGGGCCCTTGCTACACTCCCTGGACCCTGCCTGAGGTGAAGGAGGGAAGCTGGCAGAGCTCTTCCTCCCACAATCTCTGCCCTCAAGAGATGCTCAGCCCCATAGGAGTCCAAGCAAGTGCACAGGTGCCTCCAGAGACCGCCATTCTAAAGATGGAGGAGGTCTGGAATCCAGGAACCGCTCCTCGCAAGGCTAGGAACAAAGGTCAGCTCAGGAGGGTCGCATTTCTGGAGGAGGCAAGATGCAACATGATAAATGGACAATGGTTTGTCAGACCAAAACAGGAAAAATATTCCTTACAGGTTAAGCGTTCTATTTGCAGTTAAGGCAATTAAGTTCCGGTTTGACCTATGTTTGTTTTGACCCACCTGCACCAGATATGCTTGATCACTTGTGGGCGGGAGGTACGTGGGCAGGAAATACGCCAGGATGCATGCTTGCTTCTGATTGGACCTGATGGGAAATTCGGTGAATTATGGGCTTTGCCTAGTTAAACCTCTGCAAAACATGATGCGTGGCCATTTCCTGGGAACCCTGGTATGACCCTGTCCAGAGTCCATCTACCTGGCCGGTATTTAATTAAAACTTGCTTCAAATTTGGCTCAAATGTGGTCTTATTCAACCAGTGGGATTAACAGGCTCACCTCTCTAGAGACCAAACCTAGACATGGGCAGCTATGACCTCTCTCCCTCTGTCGTAGCTCACCCAGTGTCACCTGCTCCATGCTCTGCAGTGGCCGTTGTAAGCCTGGAGGTTGGAGCAGTAACCTGACCTGCAGGCAGCCTGAACTTGCTGTGGCCTGCCCTCAGTGACATTCATAGTTTCCTCTTCGCTCTAGCTGGAGCCAACCCTTTAGGCAGCGCAGTCATGGGAAAGCTCACAGCCTCAGATATAGCACTGTGACCTGGGTCAGAACATGGCCCTGTGGCAGGCACTCAAGGTCTAAGGGCAGGCTCTGCTGGAGACCAATTGGGACAGCAGATTTGGACAAAATAGGCCAATGGAAGGAGGAGAAGCACCCTGAAAAGAGGCTGTAGCTTTGTGGGAGAGGGGTGGGCAAGGGTTGGTGATACCTGCTGAAGAGATTATCTTTTGTTTACAAGAACCGCATAGCAGGTGACATGAGAGGTGTATGAAAGATGGGTGGAAGGGGACCGCCGGCAGCAGGGTTGATAATGCACACTGGGCCTAGCTGACAGCTGTATTACTGTTTATTTATTCTGTGGTGTTTATCAGGACATCAGTGACAGCAGGGACTCAGGCAGCCTGCCTGGATTCAGTCCACCCTTGTCAAGTTCTGTATAAGGGACAGTTCCTAACTAGTGTGACACTCTGCCTTTTGTTTCCTTGTGTTCAAAGAAAGGGCGAGTTGGGGCCTCCTCCTGGGGATCTGGCAGCTAAATGTACTGACAGACTATGACGTTTTTGTTTGGAATAAGCACTCACAAATGTCTCTACCCTCACTGTTATTACTGCTTTGCCAGAGGCTGGGTTTGTTTCTTGTAGGTCCTGCAGACATGCAAAGGAGGCTTTGCAGGGTGAATAGGAGTTCCTCAGATGGAGACCAGGAGGAAAAAGGGCATGGAAACTCAGATTGGACAAAGGCCCAGAGACGTGAAAATCCAGAGATCACGATTCCCAAAAATCTGTTTTTCAGAGAATGATAGGAATGTTGGTTCAGACAGCAAGGGCCAAGGCATTTGATTTCATTCTGTAAACAACTGAGAGATATTACAGCATTTTAAGCAAGGGACCCACACAGTCGGACTTATATTTGCTGAGTCATAAACGATGAGAGAGTGAGAAACTACAGCAAAAAAATAAAGGATGTTTTATAACAATTCCTGAAAACAACACACAAGAGGGAAGCCAGTTCTGCCCTTCCGAGGCTCGACACCCAATCACTGCTGGGCAGAGATCAAGACTCAGAACCTGATGCGTGTCAGACCTGAGCTGGCTCTGGGGCCACAAACGCCAAACAGGCTTAGTTAGCACCAGTCAAAGAGACTGGTAGACAGGATAGAAGAACAGCCATAGGGAGTGGTATAGGGTTTAGATGGTACCCACTAGGGCTGAGCTGGAACACACGAGGGCTCTGATGGGTCATCAATACCCTGGAAGGAGAAGAATATTCTGGAAGAAGTGGCACTGGGGGGATGAAGGGCCTTCTAGACAGGAGGAATAGTGAGCAAAGGCTTTGCGGGGAAGGTAGTCTGGAGTGCTCTGTGGAATGGCCAGCATTTGCTGTCTAGAGTTTGAAAAGGCAGGCCAGGGACACAGCAGGAGTTCAGTCTGCATTGTGTGGTCTAAGATTCACAGCCAAGGAGAGAACCATGCATTATAGCAGCTTCCAAAACACAGGTTTGCTGTGAGTGGAGCCCCCTTTCCTGGCATGTGAGGCCTGGGTTCCATCTCCAGCACCTCATAAACAAACCCACAGATATGCCCCAGTGGGCATGTGCAGGGTGGGCTTCGGGAGTGCTGCACTTGTCTTGGAGGCTCAGAACCATTGCCACAGGGACAGAGAGCTACAAAAAGATGGCCTGGCCTGGCTCGACACTTAGGAAGAGATAACAAGATGGTGGCTAATCACAAATGTGTATGCATGATGTGTTAACAGTAAGACAGGCTAACAAGAATAGAAAACACCCAGTAACCCAAGCCCTGGGGCTTCAGAGGTGTGTTTAGACCCCTGCACATACCATGGCTGCACAGGCATACATGAAACACAGGCAGAGTGGACACACAGATCCAGGCAATGTATCTGCTGTCACTGGGTGTATGACCTTGAACTTATAGACTAGATGCCAAGTATCTGAGCTAGTGGAGCTCCTGTTCCTACAGGGCTTCATCCCTGCAGCACATGTGTGCAGAGGACTGGGAGGCACCCACCATGCAGGGACCCTTGAGGGGACTTTCTAGGATACCTCATACCTGGCAGGTATGAGGACCCCAAGTCATGGGTTGTAATCTTTGACATGGCTACTTTGCTCTTGCATGCCAAGATTGCAACATGGGACATAGCTAACCAAAACATGTCCAGGGACTGACCACTGTCTCATCATTAACCTGCACCGTGCCCTTGTGAGGTAGTCATTCCTTGACTCCAAGGCATGGAGCAGTTTAACAAAGCAGGCCAGTTCAGCATGACACCAGGACCTGACTGAATACTAGAGTCAGGCATCTGTCACTGCTGTGACTCGTGACTTTTACTACATTAGACTAGAATGTATGGTGCCATCAGAGCATCCAGGAACCTGGGAAGCCCTTACCTTGGCATGTAGAATGCCATCACCATCACCTGAGCCTGGCTTCCTGAGGATCTGGGGCTCAGAGCATAGCTCACTTAGGCTGCTGTCCGGCTGTGGAAGCTGGACAGCTTTGCAGGCATTGCTGGGAGAATCTGGGGTTGCCGTGTGTGTGTGTGTGTGTGTGTGTGTGTGTGTGTGTGTTACCAATTCTACCCTGCCATTTTTGCAGGACTGATGGGACAGTCTACAGTCAGGGGAAAGAGACTTAGGGATCCTCAGCCTGCCTGTGCTCATAAGGAATGCTTACCTCTTCCCTCCTGGCCTTTGCCCTGCTTCCTACTGTTGAAATAAGCAGAGAGGTCTGTGGGGAGAAAGAAGTGGAAACAGCCTACAAAATGCCTTTGGCCCCATTTTCCACAAGCTAAAGCCGTTGGGTTCTAGGTATAGACTGGTATCTTGGTCAGAAGTAAGGGAGTTAAGAAAACTTCCAGACTGGGGACTGAGTGAAGAAGAATGAGGGAGATCAGTAGGGCCCAAGAGAGAGGAGCAGTCTTCTCTCTCACACAACAACAGGCAGCAAGGGACACAACTCTTGTGTCTTTCAAAAGGAAATGATCACCCTGCAGAGGATTTCTGTCCCTTACAAACAACTGTCCAGGACGGGATCAAAGAACCGCTGGGCTAGACCAAGGCTGGGTGAGCATTGCAGCAGGGTTAGCCAGGAGCAGACTGCATATCATCACCATAGCCCTGCCCAACTGGTCCAGCACCACTAAGTCTGCCTTCATAAAGCTACAGATGAGCCCAGAGCAGGGACACAAGGATGACTATGCTGAGACAAGCTCTCCATCTCAATACTGAGGAAGAAAGGTAAGTAATGGGGTGGGGTTATTTGCCCTTGATGAGATGATGAACTTAATTAATACCTGCACAAGAGCACACAGACTCAGAAGGGACCTGAGTAGCCTAAGGGCATTTAGTCAGCCTGGAGAGGAAGCAGGAACCAGGATTGGTACCACATGTGTAAGCCTCTAAGCCCAGTATTGATGACCTCAAAATGAGGGGCCCAAGCCAGGCATGGTGGTACACAACTCTGATGCCAGCATTTGGAAGGGAGAGGCAGGAGAATCAGGAGTTCAAAGCCGTCCTTGGCTACATTGTGACATGTAGCCAGCTTGGGTTATGTATTAATTAGCATTCTCTGGAGAAACAGACGCTATGGGATGAATTTATATATGCTAAAGAATTTATTAAATCATTTTACATTGAAATAGCAACAACAACAGCATCACACCAGAGAGCTGCTTGGGCCTCCACAGCTGATGTAACCCCACAGTGGCTTTCTCTAGCTGGGTTGGCAACTAGGCTCAGTCCTTAAAGCTGGGTGCCTCAGCACTGCCAATCTGGCTCTGGAAGCCTGAAAGCTTCCTTAGTCCATGATAGAAAGCTGGGAACACTGGTCTGACATCAGAGAAGAAACTAGCAGCAACAGCAATAGAATAAAGCAATTTAGCAAGAGGGAAGGCCACACTAGCAATAAGAAAGACACTTTCCCTCTGGTGCCCTTTTAAACTGGGCTGCTACCAGAAGGCGCTGCCCACAATAGGGGTGGGTCTTCCTGCGTCCGTTAAGAGATTGGGAACAGTTCTTCAGGATCGGTTCCCTATCCAGATGATTCTAGTTTATGGCAAATTGGCATTCAAACCAACCATAATAGGCTCCATGAAATTCCATCTCAAAATAACAACAACGAAAAAATTCAAGAGCCCAAATGTCCATCAGGAGGCACTGGTTAAATGAACTTGGGGGAGGAGAAACACAGAGAAAGAACTGTGTGTGCCGACGTGGGGTAACTGGCAAAGCATTGTGGGAGGGGAGATTTGAAAGATAAAAAGCAAGTGCCAGTGTTGCCTAGCCAGCAGCTCAGAAGGCTGAAGCAGGGGGATCGAAACCTGCCCGGACTGTGAAGTGAAACTCTGTCTCTAAAAAGGAAGGGATGGAGAGGAAGGGGAGGCACGGAGTGAAGAAGGAAGAGGAGGAAGAGGAGGAGGGAGGGAGGGGAAGGGGAAAGGCAGGGAAAGCAGCCGAAAGAGAAGGAGGAAGAGGAGGGGAAGATTGTAGTGGTTATCAATTAATCTCTAATCGACCTGGTGGTTCACTACCTGCCCCAATGTTCTGGGTTCCCGAATGAAACACACACACACACACACACACAATCTTATATTTTAATATGTCTTAAACAGCTCAATGGTTGGGCCACTCCCAAACCACCACGTGGCTAACACCCCCCCCTCCAATATCCCTGAGTTATTACTTACTAAAATCTATATTCCACCATTGTTGTCCTGAACCCAGTAGGGGGGTCCCTTGGGCTGCTCTTCCCTGGCTCTGACATGTTGACTATCTGTCTGCACTTCTCAGGTGTGGCAGCTACTCCTTTCTTGGTGAATAGCCCTCTTCCTGCTCCTTCCTCAATCTTTTTTCATGGAAATCCTAAAAGTCTCACCTCTGTATCCCTGCCCAGCCATTGACCACTGACAACTTTATTTACCAATCAAAACCAACTGGGGGCAGGGACCCTCAGCATCTTATGTGTAGACATGCAGATTCCCGTGTAATTTGGGGGACTCAATTAACATAAGTAGCATTAGACCAAATATAATTAGACCAAAAGGGAGGGATAGAATAATATTATTTTAAAAATTAAATATATGGAATGGATTACTAAATTTATTGTTAAACAAAGCATTGCATAGCCGTAATCTTACATTGGTAGAAATCTTTATAATTGATGCAAAATTAAGTTTATAATTTCTTACATTGGTACAGAATTTATATATTGATACAGGTTTAAGGTTTCCATTGGTATAAATCTTTATATTTTAATACAAAATTTGAAATTAATATTGTTACTCTTAGATGGGCATTGTGCCTATGCAACTCATTTAAGAATACACGACTTAGACCTAGTCCTTCTAATAGCTGCTATTACAAATTGTTTAAGATGATTAAATAATATGAGTTAAGGGCCAGATAGTAAACTCATGGTTATATTAGACTGTGATTTAATGATAATAAAGTACTTTCATATATTATTTAATTAGAAATAAGAGTAGTCAAGGTTTAACAATTCAGATATACTTTATATAGTCTCCAAAACATCACAAATCTACAAAATATGACATTTAACATCATTTCATTATTAATAGAATTTTGACTAAGAGACATGTCTGCTCTGTTCATGGTTCAAAGAAGACATTGAGCTTCATAACCTCCATACAGAGTTGCTCCAGTTGTGGTAAGGTAGCCACTGGGCAAGAATTGCCCTAATTCATCTACAGACAAAAAATACTATCCGGGAAAGTACAACAATGCTGGATTGTTGACAGCTTGGCTCTGCCAATACAGCATAAGCTAGTCCTTCACAGTTCCTGCTTTACTTAAGGTCTGTCAGATGGTTCTGGGCCAGAAGCCTAAAGACAGATGCTCCAGAGTTTTGAGGAATAGGAGATTGTCCAGGTTGTCAGTTGTCTCTATAAATTGCTTAAGTTTTTGTGCTTCCTATATATTCAGGTAATATTTAATTCATTGGATCTCTGACAGGGTTGAAGGCTAACATTAAGGAAGGTGATCTAGATTTAAAACTATGGTTTTCAGATGGTAATACAAGTTAAAAATGAAAGCATGACTCAGGTATAGAATTGTAAACTCTCTAGGTTAGGATAGAGGCTAGAGTAATGTATCTAAATTGACAAAATTGATGCGCTACACATTATTAGTGTATATCATACCTTATAGTTTACATAACTGCTGTAACTATGTTCATTGTATTCTGAGAGAAAAGGCCTTTTTAATAGACAAAAAGGGGAAATGTTGTAAATTTGGTCTAACACTTGTATTATGTTAATTGGGTCCCAAAAATTGCATGAGAATCTGCATGTAAGACACTGAGGGTCCCTGCCCCCAGTGGGTTTTGACTGGTAAATAAAGTTGCTGATGGCCAATGTCTGGGCAGGGAGACAGAAGCAGGACTTTAGGATGCCTGGACAAGGGACCAAGACAGAGAGGGAAAGATAGAACCGTCATGCTGGAAAAGGAGTAGCAGACACACCTGAGAAGTGCAGACAGATATACAACCAACATGTAAGAGCCCAGGAAGACCAGCTCCAGGGAGCCCCCTGACTGGGTCTAGGGCAACAAAGATGGAATATAGATTTTAGTAAGTAATAACTCAGGAATATCAGAGGGGAGTGTGTTAGCCACATGGAGGATTGGGAGTGGCCCAACCATTGAGCTGTTTAAGGCATTCACAGCTGTGTAAGGCTGTGTGTGTGTGTGTGTGTGTGTGTGTGTGTGTGTGTGTGTGTATTTCATTCTGGAATCTAGAACATTGGGGTGGGTAGCAAGGAACACATCACCACTGCCTCTGGCGCCATCACTGCAGCTGGCATCAATTTGAGGAAAGGTTAATTGACAACTGCAACAAAAGATGGCAAAAGGAAAGGTGCCAAGGAAGAACAGCTCTGGGCATCATCCAGGCCTGGGGCTCAGGCTTGTGATTCCAGCTACTCAGGAGGGTATGGAAGGAACACAGTTGAAGAACAGTCTAGGCAACTTAGTGAGGCCCTATCTTGAACCAAAAAAATTTTATAAGTAATAAGAAAGCTAGAAATGTAGATCAGTGATAGACTGCTTGCCTGGTGTAGACTGGGCCCTAGGTTGGATCCTCAGAATCAGAGAAGTCGAGAGGGGCAAAGAAACTGCACACTGGTGTCTCCCAGAGGAACTTGGGTGGTAAGGAGACAGACCACAAACCTACATGGCTCCTATACCTTTGAGATTCTCAATCAAAAGAATTATGACACATTTTTTAAAAATGTTTTTTTTTGTAAAAAGTGAATGACGGAGGCTGTCCTTGTTTAGCCCTCTTGATCATAATGAAACAGACCCTCTATTGAGCATCCAGACATGCCAAACCCTCAGTGGGTGCTGTGGGTTCCCAACAATGTATAGGCTGCTGTCTCTTCCCAGCAGAAGCCCAGGATCCCCCAGCTGGACAGAGGGATGGGTACCCCAGGATTCCCACAGCCTCTCCCCTGCTGTGCACCCTAGCTTGGAAGCCTCTGTGAGGGATGAGGGTTGGCCAGCTTCTGTGGACCTAATGACCACCCTGAGGTCTGAGCCAAAACCCCTAATGCCTACCCTGCCTTTCCTGGCAGTAGGAGGTGGGAGGCTGGGCCCCTCTTCTCTGCACTCTGGGGAATAGGGTGTCATGTCCCACAATCTGCTCTTTCTTCTCTGGCTGTAGTGCTTGCTGCATAGCCAAGGCAGCCGTTACCAGGAGGGTGAAAGAACAGTGAGCCTCAGACTGAGGTGGTCAGGGTGAGCAGGCAAAGTCTCTGGGAAAGCAGCTGAAACCCACCACGGGGGGCGGGGGTGTGTGTGACCTGTCTTCTAGGTTTCACACACACACACACACACACACACACACACACACACACACACTCCTCATTCTACCTCAGCCATGCTGCCAGGTTGTCTGTCCCTGGTGGCTGCAGCCTGGGTACTACACTTCCCACACTCCCCAGTATCCCCAGGAGTGCTATAAGTGCTACAGGAGGAAGAGATGAATAGGTGGCCTGCTGTATGTTTCCAACACCATGGGAGCCGAGGATGCTTACTGTGAAGAAGCCTTGGCTGTGGGAATGATGCCTCAAAGTCCTGCTTCCGGAAAACCTCTCCAGACCCTGGACATAAGCAAGGAGGAAGGTGGGGAAACTGAGGGTCAAATCTGTTTGTCAGGTATCAAGAAAGGAGCGGAGCTGACATTTTAACCCATGAGTCCCAATGCCACATCATTTTATGATGTTGGAAGAGATTTCAAAGGTCAGTTAGTTTAACCTTGAGGTTTACAAATAGCGAAGTTACAGGGGAAGTGACAGCATGCAAGCCTCAAGCCAGGTCTCAACAGCTCAGGCCTCTGTCCCCAATCTTGAGACTGTTCTATCCTCTGTCAAAGACAGTAAGTAGCAAGATAGGTTGGCTATCTCAAGTGTCGCCAATGATGGGAAGATACAGGTACCAAGTAAAAAGAAGGCAAGGCCCTGACTCTAGGCTAAGGCCGTAGAGGGGGCTGGCCATTTTGTGGAGTGGGTAAGTTCCTGTCCTGGCCAAAAGCATCCAAATAAAATAAAAATATGAACACTCCAAACCATAACAGCAGGGTTTGTGGAAGTAGGCATAGTAGAAACAAAATTGGCGTGAGGGGATAATTAATTATTTACTTAGTAGTTAAAATTTTTTTGTTTTGAGAATGTCTAACTCAGTTTTCCATGCTGTCTTCAAACTAGTAGCAATTCTCCTGCCTCAGGCCCTAGGTGCCAAGATTACCAACATGAGCCTCCACATCAGCATGAGGTGGTAACTGTTGACCTGGGTGTTAAGTGATGAGGTGGTGGTTTCCTGTGTGTCTGTGAAGGCTAGGGGCACAGCTCAGTGGCAGAGCACTTGCCCAGCACGAGCAAGGCCCTGGAACTGGCCCTGGAACTGGCCCTGGAACTGGCCCTGGAACTGGCCCTCCAGCACAGGCTTTTGGGGGGTTGTGACAGCAAGAAGGCAGGTAAACAGGCAGTGAGTGATGTTTATTTCTCTCCTCTGGCTATGATTCCCTACAATCCCTTCCGGGATTGAGAAGCCCCACTGTCTCACCGGTGTCTAAAGTGCCTCATGCACGGTTACTTATCTTCCAGAACTATCTGAGACACAGATGAGAAAACAGAGGCATCTCAAAATCAAGTGACTTGCCTAAGATCACACTTCATTTCCTGGGAGTGGAACAGCTAGGGACTTCGGGGTGGGAGGGTGGGGGGAACGGTGACAAGAGTCCCTTGTGGGCTTTGCAGGTCTCTGTTGACCTAATGGTGACAGAGTGAGTGTTTCCCTGAGGTTCTGAGCCTGAAGTTGTGCTGGATGCTCCCTAAAGCCAAGTACGCCTGACTTTCCAGAGGAGGGAATGGGCGAGGGTATTGTTCAGATAACAGAGACTCTTGAATTGGTTTCCACACAGTGGGTATGCATTAGGGAGGCTGGGATCGTCCTGTTTCTGTGGCATGACCACACAGCCCCCAAACTTCACCTGGGTGTGACACAAAGCTGGAAGAAAAGCCCAAACATTGTCCTCATGAACTGGGAGCATTGCTTGAGGACTTACAATTGGAAACCAGCTTTAACTTTGCTGTGTGATCCTCAGGCCACCAAGCCAGTAGTTACCTCTTACATCAGCTCACTGCACAGTGAGTCTCCACTCCCTTAGCAAGCTCCTGGAGACTATGATGAGGAAATATTGTCACTGTGTATGCTCTGAAAAGTGCCCCGTGGCTCCCCAGTGAGTCGACAACAGGGAAGGAAGGCACTTGTTAGAAACTCAACTGGCCAGGGCTGGACCCAGCGACCCCACCACTGCTCCTGCGCAGAAGCAGAAGCCTTTCCAAGTGCTTTCCTCTCTTGATTTGGCTTATTTTCCAAACATGGGTCAAATGGTCCCTCTCCGCAGCAGCAGCAGTGGGAAACATTATTAAAAGTGAGCCGTTAGCGGGCATCGGGTGTGGATGAGGTCTGTGGAGTTTTGGCTGCCAAATAAAGACTTTATTGTTGTCATTCCTCCTTTCCAAAGCACCCTCCCTCTCTCCTCTGCTCCCTCCTCCTCCTCCCTGCCCTCCCCCTTCTGATCTGCCCCTCCCTCCCCTAACCTAACCTCCCCACCCCAATAGGATCTGGTGGAAGAAAGTCAGGCAGACACACGCAGACACAGACAGGCACCAACTGGGAGACCAGAACTTCTAGCTGGTTCTCTGCGGCCACAGTTCCACCAAAGGGTGGGAAGGAACAGAGGAGTGCCCCAAAGTCCAGAGGAGAGGCAGGTGTGCGCAGGTAAGTCCAGGCATCGGGGAGAAGACTGGCTTCCTGAAGGGGTTCCCTCTTCTCTGTCCAATCCTTCTTTCCTCCCTCCTGGCCTTCTTCCTTCTCATTTTTCCTCTCCAAAGAGCTCAGATGTAGCCTTCCTCATTTTCTGCTGATGCTCTCTCATCTCTTCAATATCCTGCATCCTTGCGTTTGCTCGCTGCTCAAGTTAAACTTTCTAAGTGCAGATGTTTGTGGAACACACAGAGCTGTGTCACACACAGAATTTCAACAGAGCAGGTGTTGCCATGGGAACCAGACACTGGCACCCAATTCTTTCATGTATTGACACACATTGCAGAAGACAGACAGACAGGCAGACAGACAGGCAGACACACACACTGGGTTTTGTCTCTTGCTCTCTCACATGCCTCCTCAGCTGCCTGACCATAGAGACAGCGTTTTTTTTTTTTTTTTTTTTTTTTCCTGCTGAGATGACAGAGCCAAAAGACAATCACGCCTTGTCGGATCAGGGAGGACATGAACAATCAAGTGATTTTTTTTTTCTTTTTGTCTTTTGAGCTTCATCAGGCAGGAGGGAGAGAAAAGTGGCTCTCCAGCCTGCACAGTGTCCTCTTTGCAGCCTGAATTCCTGTCTCCCTCCTCCAAACCACTTGGCTCTTGCAAAGAGAAGTCAACCTTGCCCACAAGCCTTGGAGGCCCGAACTCCAAGTTAACAGCCCCCCCCCCCCCCCCGCAGGTAGTCAGAAACACTTTTCTCTCTGAAGTTACTCTGAGATTATCCTGACCAGTCAGCTGGGAAGGGGGTTTGAAGTAGAGGAAAGGGAGAGGAGAATCTGAGACCCTTATTTACACAGCTCCCTCCTCTCCTGCAATAGAGGGGCCCCATGGCAGTAAGAAGGGGAACACTAGTTGATCCACAGAAGCCCCTGGGCAGTAGGCAGGGAATATGGAAGCTTTGCTAAAAACATGGCCAGACACTCATTACAGACCCATCAAACAGAGCCCAAGAGGTCTTGAGCTGTGTTAATTCATCCTGAGACTCCCCTAGGGTTTACCATAGAGAAGGCTATGTGGTGTCCTAACAGTGAGGGCTGGGAGCGACTGCAGGAGGGAACAAGGCACTCTCTTGTGATTACTAACCCCATCATCATCATCATCATCATCCTTATAAGCCTGGGCAACCATATTTCTGGAGAACATTCTACAAAGAAAGGAAGCTACTTTAGTATATCTCCTCTTGCCTGCTAGGCTACCTGTCCCAGGTACCCAAGAGCTGGTACTAGCCACTGTCACCATCCCTTCTAGATTCTCTCTCCCCATGCCCCACAGCTCTGTCCCATTTGACTCTCTCAGAGGACAGACTAGTTGCTAATAAGTCCCTTACCCACCCTCACCTTCCCGGAGGGTATGTGAGGAGAGCATCTCAGAAGGAACAACAACTCAAATGGCAAGGAGAAGCCCTACATCTCAGAAGGAGCCACAAGCAGCCGAAAAGAAAGATTTCTGTTTGCCGGCCAGAGTCCCCACCTCTGCAGAGAACAGAGAGCTAGGTTGGTCAGTCGGGATGGAGACACACGGTGGGCTTTGCACTGGTGTCTAGGGAGTTCCAATCAGCTGATTCTGAATGTCGAATGTGCTCTTCTGAACCACAAAGGGAATGAAGTTTCTCTGAGTGAAAGACCCAGTACCTATACTGTGAGAAGGACCCCTTCTCTCCCAACAGTAGGGAAATGGAGGCTGATGGTGGGGGAAACCATTACTTCAAAGTGGTATCCACAACCCCGTGACATACACTGAACACGCACTTTGCACATCAACTATGATAACCCTTACAGCATCCCGACTGGAGCTGCAGCTAGGAGGTAGAATGCTTGCATAAGAACCCTGGTTTTGGTCTTTGAGCACCCCCAAAATAAACTTGTCTAGCATGCCTGTTTTACAGATGTGGAGACTGAGGCTTCTGTAGTAGTACTGAGCTAACACAAGTTACAGGGTGGGATCTGTCTCCATAACCACACCCAGCATCTCGGGGGTTTTCCTTGGCTTTCGTCAAGGATTAAATGTGGTAGGGGAGAGGCCAGGGGCAGATATAGGGGACAGTGAGTTATCAGGGCTTGCCTGACTGACCTCTTCCGCATCCCCCTGAATGGGGAGTCTGTTCTTTTGGATTCCTTCCCTAAAACCACACAACTTCCATTCTGTTTACAATCTACCTGTTCAAACCAGAATATGGTGCTTACTCTGCAATAGTGTTAAACTTGGCTTTAACACTTTTTGACCTGCACTGCATTTTAAAGGTCTTGTGCCGCTTACATCAGACAACTAGGTAAGCTTTGCCCAACCCCAATTCATGCTGTGCCTTTAGAAAGACCCCTCTCCCTGGGCTTTACTGGCCCACAGTACCTCAGCCCTACACTGAAGGAGCCCAAACATTGACAGTACCTGGGCTTTTACCACAGATAAACAGGACAGGTAGGAAAGAGGACTACCTCACTTTAAACTCAGGGAGCCTGTCCCAGAACCTGCTCTTCTGTAAACACCATCCCTGCCATTTCCAGAGTCTTATTTCTGGACTGTGCCTTCGGATGCATGAGCTCATCCATCCTTACACAGATGTCAAGCCTAGGGTCCAAGGGGAGAGTCAGGCAGGATTCAAGCCCAGATCCACGCTGTCAGCACTGAAATTTAAATTGTAAGCTCTCTTAAGAAAGGCTTCTAAATGCAGAACATGAACTGGGGTTGGGTAAAGCCAGCAGCTTTTTGAGACGGCGCTGGAGATTGGTGAGTTTGGTGAGGGGTGTGGTCAATGAGTACTCATGGCTTGACGTGAGCAGGGCCCAATAGGGATCCATATTGAACGGGATGTGGGGAGGTATGTTTTCAGAAGCTTAGAGGATTTTAAGCACAGACAGACACCCCACCCTAAAGGAGCTAATGATGTGGAAGGCAAGGGTACAGGGCCCTGGCTCTGGACTTTGTTGGTGAGACTATAGCCCCCACCCTCTCCTGTTTGCCTCAGCTCCTCTTTCTGGAGCTCTGAGGCAGGGGAGCATGGCTAGAGAGAATAGCCATGTAGTGAGAACTTCCCAGAAGCCCAGGACAGCCTGGCTCAGCAGGAAGGAGTGTGCTTATGAGGAAGGCCTTGGCAATGAGCACAGTTTCTTGTACACTCTCCACACAGATCTCTGGTTCAGCCCAGGGCTGAGAGGGGAGAGGGTTGAGCCTCTTTGCCTAGTGAAAGTTGCCACTTTAGATTCAAGGAGTTTGTTTTGGGGAACCTCCTGGGGCTCTGGGTGGAGCATGGCTGGCCTTGAGATCCAGAAGAAAGGATCCAAAGGACTAATGGGAAGATAAGGTTCTCAAAGAGGCTGGCCTGGACATGAGGAGGAAGAAGGCCTGGGGATCCCACGTCTGAGAAAGGCAGGTAGAACTTGCCACTGGGATAGTTGTGGCAGTGGAGGCAGGGCTGCCCAGCACATAGACAACCGAGATCCACCCATACCCGGCATCAGAGGCCAGCTTCCCCGGGCCATCTTCTTTCACGGGGAACACTCTGCTGGATGCCCTGGAAAGCTTTGTTTGGCTAGCTTAGTGTCTATTACTTCACCTTGGAAGTGCTTTGGGCACTGGGAAATTTCTGTCGAGCCTAATTTTAGCCTTGGGGCAAGGTTTTTCATGGGGGTGGGGGTGGCGGTAATTTTGCCTACAGACTTCTGAGTAATTTATAAACAAAGAACAACAACAAAAGAACAAAAACAAATCAGTTTTGCAAAGACTGGTGCTTTTAAAATATTTCGGAATAGTACTGCTTCGCTCTCTTCATTTCTATGTAACATGACTATTCTATTTTCAAGAAAATTAAAAGCTTTGTTAAAATGTTAATCTGTAACACACTGGTCACAGAGTGCTGTGGGGCTGAGCAGCAAGGATCAAGTTTAAGTGCTGTAACGGGGGGGGGGGGGGGGAGCTGTCTTCTTAGTCCTTTCAGAGAAGCTTTGGTGCAGATAAACCAAGAACCTAGCTGCAGGTGCCTTGTCGCAGAAGGCCCAGGGGAAATGACCTTCTAGATAGACCTAAGAGGCCCACCTCGGACAGGAGAGAGACCAATCAGGCAGGACAGACTTCTCTGTTACCCTTCTTCCTATCTAGACTAACACACAAAGCTCACACATGCACACAGGGCCCCGAGAATGTGAGCTTGTCCACTGAGTATGTGTACAAACTGGTAGGGGCTAGGGACAAAGAGGTAGGGGTGTGCGTGTGCGTGTGCGTGTGCGTGTGCGTGTGTGTGTAATGTGCATATGTGGTTAGGGACAGGCACAGTTAAATTCTGCCCACTAGGGACGAGCTCTGCCAGCTTGCCTGTTATCTGTCACATTCAGCTCCACCTGAACATTTGACCCACACCTTGGGGATCCTGCCACCCCCTTCTCCTTTCCTTTGACCAAAGCAAGCAGAAGATAGTTCCTAGCAAAAGCAAAGAGAGATTTGACATTGATATGGGCTCAGGGGGTAGGTGGGAAATGGAAGCCGTGATCACCGGGTTCAAGTACAAGCTAGGGACACACTTCAGCCCACTCTGCATCTGAGAAGCCAAGAAGCCTGCATTCTGAGAGCTACGATACTGGGGAAGATTTGAGGTGAGCCAAGGATGTGATATGGAAAGTATCAGAGGTGGGGAGCTATAGAGAAAAAAGTACAGGCACCCCCTCCCTGGGCCCTTCCTACCTAGGCTGGAAAGGGGAGTTGGCCATGGGAGCTGCCACTCTCCAGCTAGGATGGACCTTTTAGACTTAGCTCCCACTGCACAAGTCAGCAGAGACACCCAACAAAGGTCTTCTGTTCTTGATCCCAGTGTCACTGAGGCTACAAAGAAGTTCTCCCTAACGCCCCATTCCAACATTATCTGTTTCAAAGTATACAGAGCAACAATACCAGGTCCAAAGAAAGGAAAGTGTTTTCCCTGAGTCTTTTTATTCCTTTCCTGTTTATTTTCCCAAGGGCCTCTACATCTGGGGAAGAATTCTTGGCACAGCTCATGCTGGCAAAGACGGGCAGTCCCTGAGCCAAGTGCAGGGGAGGGGACAGAGCAAGGGTGAGTGGGTGAGCGCTGGTATCTGAGCAGTTCCCTTCCAGGACCCCTCCTGCATTTCTGTCCTGTGCTCACTGTCAAATACCTCCTGGCCTCCTCAAGCCACTTCTTCTCCCACCCCCAGCCACAGCAGGGGCTGGGCATGGTGGGTGGATTGGGGCTGGACATGGTGGGTGGACTGCAGACCATTTATAGCAATGATGTTTTCCTCTTTTCTTCAAATGCTTTGTCTAATCATCCTCCATTGTGTGTGTGTGTGTGTGTGTGTGTGTGTGTGTGTGTTCTCATCTCAGTATTTCTATCTCTGTCTATAACAAATTTAAGGAACAAAGCTGCTCAAGCCAGCACAGGAGTCACCTTGGGGGCCCCTTCTCAGTGTACCTCCTCAGAGGGTGGACAGGAATGTAGGCAGAATTTGAGAATACCGGATTTGTATGGAATCTTCCAGACCCACTGCTTAGGACTTTGGGCCATATCCTAGCATCTCTCTGAAAAAGGCAGAAACCTTTTCTTGAAGGAGGGGTGACATAAAAAGTGTTAAGCAGATTTTGGATGTCACTCCTGGCAGACCTTAAGCACTCTCCCTACAAGAGCTGAGATGATCTTCTCATATTACAGCTAAAAAGAGCAACACCCCCCCCCCGGCCTCCCCCATCCACCCATCCCCACCAAGGGTATCCTAAATGCCTCAAGACCCCTGGTTCTTAGCATCTTGTGCTTTCTACAAACATTCACCTTTCCACAAGAGGCTAATTACTCCCAGTTGTCTTCCTGCAGGTATATCACCTGGAACATGAGGGCATCCTTCTTCTGGCTCCTCCCACTTCTCCTCATCTTGGCCTCAGTGGTCCAAGGCCAGCCGACAAGACCAAAACCTGGGATTAGGCGTAAACCCAAGCCAAGGCCCACACCCAGCTTTCCTCAGCCCCACGAGCCAGCAGAGCCTACAGACCTGCCTCCACCCCTTCCACCGGGCCCTCCATCTGTCTTCCCTGACTGTCCACGGGAATGTTACTGCCCCCCTGACTTCCCATCAGCCCTCTACTGTGACAGCCGAAACCTTCGAAAGGTCCCTGTGATCCCACCCCGAATCCATTACCTTTACCTGCAGAACAACTTCATCACTGAGCTCCCTCTGGAGTCTTTCAAGAATGCCACAGGCCTGAGGTGGATCAACCTAGACAACAACCGCATTCGCAAGGTGGACCAGAGAGTGCTGGAGAAGCTCCCCAGCCTGGTATTCCTCTACATGGAGAAGAACCAGCTAGAAGAGGTGCCATCAGCTCTGCCCCGGAACCTGGAACAGCTGAGGCTGAGCCAGAACCTTATTTCGAGGATCCCGCCTGGAGTGTTCAGCAAGCTCGAGAACCTGCTGCTCCTGGATCTGCAGCACAATCGGCTAAGTGACGGCGTCTTCAAGGCCGACACCTTCCAGGGTCTCAAAAACCTCATGCAGCTCAATCTAGCCCACAACATCCTGAGAAAGATGCCCCCCAAAGTCCCCCCGGCCATTCACCAGCTCTACCTGGACAGCAACAAGATCGAGGCCATCCCCAACGGGTACTTTAAGGACTTCCCCAACCTTGCCTTCATCCGAATGAACTACAACAAGCTGTCAGATCGAGGGCTCCCCAAGAACTCCTTCAACATCTCCAACTTGCTGGTGCTCCACCTGTCTTACAACAAGATCAGCAATGTGCCGGCCATCAGCAACAAGCTGGAGCACCTGTACCTCAACAACAATAGCATAGAGAGTGAGTTGGGGTGGGGGTCATGGGGGGGGGGAGGTGCAAAGGTTAGCTCAGAAGCTCAGAGCTCTTTCTCAGAAACACCACAATGGGGTTACAAGAAGCAACTACTGGGACGGTGGTAGAGCAGCAGCAGCAGCCTCCTCCTCCTCCTCCTCCTCCTCCTCTTCCTCTTCCTCTTCCTCCTCCTCTTCTTCCTCCTCTCCCTCCTCGTCCTTTCTCTTCTTTCTCCTCCTCCTCTTCTTCCTCTTCCTCTTCCTTCTCTTTCTCCTCTTCCTTCCTTTTCCTCTTCCTCCTCCTTTTAGATAGGGTTTGTGTAGTCCTGGCTGTCCTAAAACTCAATCTGTAGTCCACAGATCCACCTGCCTCTGCTTCCCAAGTGCTGATATTAAAGGTATACAGCACCACCACCCAGTTTAGAAGTCTAACATGCACATAAGACCTTACATTCTGCCCTTAGCATTGAAGAAAAGGGGAAAATCCCACTAGTTTTGACTGTGCTTCACTATTTTCTGCATCTGAGTAACCTTGAAAAAATACCGGACCCATAAGGAATGTCTCCTTACCTGTAAAATGAGGATGGCAATATCATCTTCTAACACAGAATCAGTAAGATGATTTAATCGTGTATGGATGAAGGCTGCTGAGTGCCATGCTTGAAAGGCATGAGGTCTTCTTTCTCCATCCCCTCTCATCAGCATCAGCTTCTCTGGCCACTGGACCTATAGAAAGAAAGACACGGAAAGACTGCTAGCTAGTCCCCTAATAGTGGAACAGAGATCCAAAGTGCTCATGTCCTGGACCTGGCCTGCCCGCTACAAAAGAAGCCAGCAACAGCCATGGCAAAAGACTTCCCAAATCTGAGCCTTGGTTTTTAAAAAGTCTGTGAAGGGGACTCAGAGAGGCAGCTACATAGTCAGGGTATAGAACCTCTAAAAACTGTCCCCTTTCTGATTCTATATGGAAGGTCGCAATGTTCAGCCAGGACAGTTTCCCTAAGGAACTCACAGAGTCCTGAGCTTGATGTGTCAACTGTAGCCCAGGACATGAGGCTGAAGCTCAGTTTTACTTCAGTCAAGTGTCAGGCCAGACATGGTGGTACACATGTGTAACCCTGGCACTTGAGGTATGGAGGCAGGAGAATTGGAAGTTCAAAACAATCTTGGACTCTATGAGACTCTGTCTCACAAAAGAAAACAAACAACAATCTCTTGGTTATCATCCCTTTCTCCTCTCTGGTGTTGCCAGTTCCTCTGTGGCTGACTTCTCCCCTTTCTCCCTCCATAGAGATCAACGGGACCCAGATTTGCCCCAACAACCTAGTGGCCTTCCATGACTTCTCCTCGGATCTGGAAAACGTGCCACACCTACGTTACCTGCGGCTGGACGGAAATTACCTGAAGCCACCTATCCCGCTGGACCTCATGATGTGCTTCCGCCTCCTGCAGTCCGTGGTCATCTAGGCTATGCCCAGAGCTGGACCTCCTCTGACAGCACTTGAAGGCTGGTGGCCCAAGCTCTGGGGTCCACTGTTTTTATCTGTCTCCCTCTCTTGCTCCCAGCCCTGCCTTTTCTCTCATCCCTTCGTGAGGATGGTAAATACCATATAGCCTGCTCTGGCTCAAATCACCCAGTCCAAAGACACCCTGCCAGCCAAAACCTCTGGTCTTCTTCGATCTCCCTTTGCTTCAGAAACATAGGTGAATGCCAACAGACACATCCCCTCCCCTCCCCCACTCCACGAGTCTCTCCTGAGTAAGGCTGGACTATGGACTGACATCTTATTTTAGTGTTAGCCGAGTAAGAAGCAGAAGTCATTCTGAAGGTGAGCCCTGGAAAGTTCCACTGAGAACTCCTCCATTTGGGCAACTCTGTCTCAAGAAGGCCGACAAATCCAGGTCTCCTAGGTGCGTGATCCCTTCCAAAGCTGTTGTTCTGTACTGTTTCCTGACACCAGACAGATGTCACCCTGCTCTATGCTGTCTCGAATTCTTCAGAAAGGAAGTGTGAGGGAATGACTAAGGAGGGGGGTGGAGGGTCAGGGTTCCCAACAAGTCCCAGCCATTCCTCCTCTTCCCCTCTCCCTCCTTTGGGGCAAATACAGTTCATGCCTTCTTAGCTGAGCCTCAGAGAGAAACAGGCAGGGACAAAGTGGTTCAAGGAACTAGACTTTAGCTAATAGGTGGGAAGCTAGAGGGTCAAAGCCCAAAACTGGGCCTGTGTGGATGTAGACAAGCCCTACGATCTCCCTTACCCAATCTTGACAAGAGGCACCAAACCCTGGAGGGCAGAGTTCACGGTGGAGGGCCAAGAGGCATCATCCCCGATTCTCTGCTCTCTATTATGTGTGAGACTCGTTCGGTCATCCCACCCGGAAGGCAGTTCTTGAGAAACAGAGGAAGAGGTGGAGCACCTGGAAATCTTCCAGAAGCCTCTTCCACACTGGGGATAAGCCTCTACCTCTAAGGCAGACTCATCAGCGACATCTGGTGGCTGGTGAAAGTCACAGCTGACTCCACTCTCCTTGGGGTGATACTGCAATTCCCTGATTGCCTAGGGGAAGAGGGCCATGGGTAACAGGCTGAGTGTCTTTCTCCTACTAGGTTTAAAGGGAAGGGCAGAGGTTGGGGGTTCATTCCCATGAGGAGTGGTTATGAATGAGAAGTCTAAGGAAAGCTAGTTTGACAGTGGTCTTATCAGGTCTCTTTTGCTCTCAGTTTCCACATCTGTAAACTGAGGCAGTAGGTCGGATGCTCCTCCAAGGTCCTCTCAGAGCTCCTGTTTCATGTCTGTGCACCCTCTTCTAGAGCACACCTAAGGCAGGACAAGTGGCATCGCCCTCCCTTTGCAGTAATTTATTCCCTGCATAGAGTCTCCCCCCCCCCCAAGACTTCCCACCCTCCTTTCCTAGCCCAGGTGAGCAGCTTGGCAGGTTTCCAAGAACCTGGGCTTCCTGCCCTTCCCTTCCCTTCTCCTCCCCCTAGGAAAGGCTGTCTTTGCCCTGCCACAGTTCCCTGGGTGGATGCGCTAGAAGTGAGTGAAGCACCGGACCCATCCTCCTTAGGTTGGGAAAGGCTCTGGAGGCTTTGTCATCTTCCCACGAATAGTCACACAACTGTTTTAAGACATTGGATTAGGCTGGGCCCCATCGTCCAGAAGCCCCATTTATATTCTCAGTCACCGGTCTCTTTATTGAAAATAGAGCCCACTTCACACTGCCTCTTTCCCCTGCTGTGCAACTTCCTTGTCCTTCCTAGTTGCAGCTGATTTCTCCAAGGCTCCTGCTTAAAGTCAATGCATTATTACGGCTGAAAGCAACCCGGTGCTACGGCCTGGACAAGTCCCTTCTGCACCTATGATAACTTGCAACCTCTGCCCCTTTCAAGAGGCCCATGGGGATTGAAGCTCCTGTGGCTGCTAGGGATGGGGGTGGGCACTGATCCTGCAAACCTGAACTAGCATCCCATCCTCAGCATCCAGTTATCCAACCTGGACCATGCCAGCTTCCTCCACTGCTCTCTGCAGCCATCAGCTAGAGGACATGAGTTAAACTGACTTCACAGGATACATACACACACAGTGCTGGTTATCTTGGGGTTTAGAAAGCCCCTCCTCACGCAAGTTTATTCAATCAGTGTCATTAGCATTTATACAAGCAGGTGTGCGTGTGTGTATGTGCATGCGTGTGCCCCCCCACCCTGCACATCTTATCTATTCCTCCAAAAGACCGTGTTAACTCTGATACAGCTTCCACATCTTAATGAGCTTCACAGCAGAGGAAATAAAGTCATATGGAAAATACCCAGCATGAACCTGACCGTGTGAAATGAGTCAAAGGCAGCAATAATACTTAGATCAGTCTTTTCTCCAGCGCCCTACAGCTTGCTGAGAAGATGGACAGAGAAACGATCTATCTTAAAAGGTGTTTTTGTTTGTTTGTTTGTTTTTAGATTGTGTGTATGAGCATTTAGCCTACATGCATGTATGTGTACCACATGCATGCTTGGTGCCCACAGAGGTTAGAAGTTGGCGCTGGATCCCCCAGAACTGGAGTTATGAATGGTTGAGAGCCTCTGTGTGGGTGCTGAGAACCGAATCCTAGTCCACTAAATGAGTAACAAATACTCTTACCTTCTGAGACATGGCTTCAAGCCCCGCAAATACCTTATTAAGAAACTCCTAACAGCCATGGGTGGTGATCGCTATCCCAGCACTCAGATAGTAAAGGCGGACAGCCCTCTAGGAGTTTGAGACCAGCCAAGGATACATAGTAAGATCTTGTCTCAAAAAGAAAAGGAAAGGAAAAAATCTCCACAGAGAAATATCCCAAGCCTCTTCTTAGACAATTTCCTCAAAACTCATAACCTTCATTGGAAAAAAAAAAAATTCCTAAAGTCAGACCAGAAATCTAATAGCTCCGCTTGAAATCAAAGCAGCCATGTTCTTTGAAACCACCGATATCAAATTGTGGAGGGTTTCTCTGTGCGCAGCACCAAAGCACTGCAGGAAGAGGCATGGTCATCTTTCCTTACTAATTGGAGAAATACAGCGTGCACAGGAAGTGCCCAGGGCAGACAGCCAAGGACCAAATCATCTGGAAAGGTCTACAGGCCATGCACAAGTTCAAAAATGCAATAATTAACAGGGCTCTCTTTAGAGGGGATTTGGCTACAGAAGGGAGTCTCAACCCTCCTAACCTAGGCTGTCTTGTGTAGGATGAAAACTGACAATGACAAATGCCCTCGCCCAACCCTACCTGCCTGGTAAGTGTGGGCTTCAGACCTACAGTGTGCCAGGCAGGTCCTAGTAAAGAATTCAAAGCTAGATGATGCATGCTCCACGCCATTGGGGAATTAATAACTTGGTAAGAGGGTGGGGTGTGTCCACGAATTCTTTTCTCTTAGTTGTTATGATGTTAACTGTATGCAACTCAGAGGGGACCTTTCCCTCTGCCTGGGAAGTCATGTGAGCCAGCTCTGAGGAATCCAGTTTTGCCAGATAAGAGGAGGAGAAAGCATATGACTTGGAGAGCTGGGGTCTAGCCCACGTCGGGGTGAGTGGAGGTTCCCAGTTTTCAGCTGCGAATACGAAAAGGCAGGCAGGCGGTCTCTGAACTTTTCTGCCCTCCTCTCTCACTGCCCACAACAGGGCAGCAGCAGGGTCAGTTGGCCAGACTTCTGTGTCCACATGGCCTGTTGCCTCTGTCTCATCAGCTCACCTCGTGTCTCTGCTAAAGGGCAGCGCTTGCCAGGCTCGTGGATCAAGGAGTGCGCCCACCCGCCTGCCGCCTCCCACACAGGTCCAAGTTCCCATCCACCAACGCCCCCAAAATCCATGGGAACGACCGCAATAGTGTGAAGGCGGGAATAGAAGCTGGGAGAAAGTGAAGGATGAGAGCCTGCCTGCAACGCAGAGTTTGCCTGGGGGGGGGGGGGAATTGGGGGGGGGGGGGAGGAGGGGGGGGGGGGGGGGGGGCCGGGGCCGGTGGGGGCGGGGGGGGGGGGGGGGCGGGTGGGGGGGGGAGCGGCGGGAGTGTGGAGGGGGCGTGTCGCG